>CM030359.1:426449927-426759476 GCA_017893485.1 Hemerocallis citrina | reverse complement strand
ATGCTAAAACAGCACATCCATATCCAGAACACTTTTACCCTTTGCATGTGGCTCTTGGAGCAACAGGGGAGACTGCCAAGGCTGAACTGATCCACCGTAGCTGGGGAAATACGGCGCTTTCTTATGCCACATATCGGTTCAAGACTGCAGAGTGATTGTCATGTCGGTGGCTACTACAAGTACTTGTCTCTGTATGTCTCTTTTTTATCCCTGATGTATCCTTACGTACATTGTGATTTCTATGTCCATCTGTTCTCGTTGTAATACTGTATTACAAGAATGAAATAGTGAGGGTTGTAATCTTTTTTTCACTGTTTCGTTTCAATATATCAAATAATTAGAATAATTTAACATATTGACATAATGATACTTATAGAGGTATTGCGCACTTTTTTTTAAATATTGACATATTGACATAATGTAAAAGGGTATAAAAGTAATTTAATAATAAAATCTCTTCCCTCCTCTTGTGAACCAAACAAGAAAATTATTTTCCCTCCCCTCCCCTTCCCTCCCCTCCATTAAAATCCCTCCCCTCCCCTCCCCTCCCCTCCTTTGAACCAAACAGTCCCTAAGCAGTATCGTGTATTAGCTTACATGTAAAATCCCCCGTCTGCTTCACTTAAACTTGTGTGCTAAAATTATTACTGTAGTGTATCATCGTTGAATAAATAATTTGCAATTTAGACTATGTGCCAAGAAATACATTTAAGCAAAACTTATAGGAAACTAGTAGAACCTAACCAACATTACAGGTCACCTTGGTAGCTAAAACACACATTTCTTTCTTAGGTATAATTTGGGGTTTTTTTCTTTTCAAGCTGATGTATACATGGAGCACAAGTTAATCTTAGAGAATGCATGGACTACAACATAGTTTCAAACTGAATGTGTATGAAGTGTACTATTTGTTTTGTTGTAGTTTATCTTGCAAACAGTATGTGTAACATAAAAGGCAAACAGCATGTGTATCCTTTTGTATTTTAGTTTTCTATTGTATATGTATTTTAATTTTCTATTGTATCCGTGATTGTTACTATATATCTTTAATTAATGTGTTTTTGTAGCAAATATTTTTTACCCTGACGTTGTTAACGGATGGGTGGATAAATCGGTCTCTAAGAAATGTAGAGACCACAAGAGCTTCCTAAAAGGAAAGTATTATATGCCAGAGAGGACCGCGGCCGAGAATGCGAGGGAGGTTCTCGTAGGTGTGACGGCACAAGATTGGCAAAGTTTTGTCAATTTTTGGAGAAGTGATACGGGAAAGGTATATACTAATGCAACTTCCAGTCTTTTGCATTTCTTTGATGATATATTTCATTGATGTTGCTAATTATAATCATTAACAGAGGCTGACATCAGTGTCAAATGCCGAAACATGTTGAAACGGAAGCACACTATTGGGAGCTCCAACTTTGCGGTAGTTCGAGATAAGCTGGTAAACCACGCTTCTTTTTATTTGAAGTCTTTTATTATAGTTATATACATAGTCCAATATAAAGGAAATCTCACACAAGTTATTTGAAGTTATTTCTTTTATTATAGCTATATACATGGACATAAGCCTTGATTATTTGGTGAAGTTTTCTACCATGTTATCTCATATCTCAGTTATATAGACATCTATTCTAATTAGCAATAAGGATAATAATTTTGTTTTTATGACTAAGACATCTATTTCATTTTATTTGAAGTAATTTATTATAATTTTAAATACTGATATTACTTATATATAGGAAGCATCAAACGAGGGAGAGATCGTCGGTGAGGTAGATTTTTTAAAACTACCCACACGGATAAAGATGAAAATTTTAGAGATGACGTTGCAGGCGATATAGTGGTAAGCATGAAGCTTTCAAATTAATTTTAATTTGGTATTTAATTTTTTAACTAAAATAATTTTTAAAATTAAATTTGCCTTTGGTAACTTTGCAGAAGGACGCCAGAACAAAGATCATGGAGAGATCTTCTTCTTCTTCCGCCGATCCATTGATGCTACAACGTGAAGTTCTCTTTGAATTGAGGGGGCGCGAGCGTCTCAGTCGTGTGCGTGGGATGGGGCTAGGACCAACACCCACCAGCGTCTTGGGTTCTCGTGCATGTTCTTCCAGTGGGACCACAAAGGACGAGGTGGTTCAGTTGAAGGCAACAGTGGCACTTCTGCTTGCCCAAATGGCTGAAATAGCGACGTTAATTGGGCAACATTCACAAGAAATTCCAACTCAACCACCGGTTAGTATCGTACAACTCAATACCCATTTTTAACTTATTTGAATTAAATGGATTTATTGGTTAGTATTGTATATCTAAATTTTTTATGCTCCCCTTTGCTAGTTGTACAGCCTTCAAGATCAACTTAATACTGACACTATTAATGTTGTATGCAACCAGATGCAATAGTATTTATTGTGAAAACCATGCTTTTTTTTATCTTCATGCACTACGAGTTTACAGAATTAATACATTAGACCATCAACAAATTTAGAAGGCAAGGTGTCATGCACCTTAAGAAGGGATGGAGGAAACAGAAATGGGAGTATATATTTAACAGATATATAAGAAATTTTCTTATAGCATGTCAATCAATATATTTTGAATAGGTTCATAACAGGTTTTTTCAAACCATGATGGTTATAACTAAATTTTTGTGGTTATATATTTCATGTTCACATAAACAATTAACTTTATTCTAGAATGATGTATTATGCCCTGAACAATGTATGTGCAGTGTATAAATTAGCTCTAGCTATATTCATCATATTAATAAATTTTAAACTTTGATCTATTATTTCCAGTATGTAATCCTGAAGGCCTTCTGGCAAGCAATATTTACTTAAAGTTGTTGAAGCAATTTGTCTAGCCAGAGAGCATATTAATTACTTGAAATCAATGAAACTGATGGAAATTTTAGGCAGCATCACATCAGAAATATTAAGGACGTATATAGTAAAGACCTCAAGCATACTCAATAATTCAAAAGTTGCACATGAAGGAGTATGATTATAAGATATACTGAAATAGAAGTAGTAGCAGTGTCAAAATAGTTGTCTTCTTTTACCCAAAAGCAATATCAGAATAGTAAAATGAGAATATATATGTTGCAGGTCAAATAAGGTGCTAACTGCCATTAGTATGATGTAAATGTAAAAGAGAAAGGGATAGCAGTAAAGGATATGTTATATTGCAACTGATAGTGTATGACGATGCTACATGTGAATGGTGATACCTCCAACCGTAGTTATTTCTTTAAAATGTAGAGTGAATCTTTGTATTTTTGAATTACGAGCAACAAAACAATTAAAGAAAGGAACAAACAAACAAGCCTGAATACTGCATCTTTACAACTGATAATGAGAAAATTCCATCTCATCTACATCATTTTTTCTGATGATGAGATGGGGAAACTTAATAAGACAGGAAAATGTAGAAAAACCTTACTACAAGTCTAAACCACCTGAATTGATTAGATGGCAGGCTCTCAAGATGCCACCCTGTATGCTAACACTTCATGCAACCTTACCTACAAAACCACAATATGTAGGATCGTCAGCTTGTGAGGCTGACGGTAAAAATCTAAAAAAACTTCAACTCACAAAATACAGCATAGTATAAGAGAAATAGTATAAGAGAAACTTGAATCAATGTATATGTTAAATGTTAATGAAAAATAGTCAATTTTACAATGTCGCATGAGTAAGTGTCGAACTAATTTACTAGAGTATCAAACATGCACTTACTATATTAACATGCACAATTCAGATATGTTCTTCTAATGCATGCTTGTTTGGAACGATATGTCGTTCATGCAATATAGTTTCTGAATGCAAGCTACTATCATTTCTTCTTATTATAGGGTTCAATCACTTGTTATGCAATGCATAAACCCAATGATTAGTATTCCAATGCGTGATTACGTGTAAGTCGCACCCCAGGATATTTGACCTTACTGGCTTATCCCTAGCCCACACATCGTGGATTTACCGGGCGCATCCTTAGTATTGAACCCCAGCAAGTCGATCTCCAGTAACTACTGACTTTATCGACCTACACCTAGCCCACACACCGTGGATTTACAGAGCGTATCCTCAGTCCTGAACATTTCTAGGAACCGCAAGCTCTTTGTCGGTCATTTCACGAATCTTATCGACCTACCCCTAGCCCACACACACGGATTTACCAAGCATATCCTCAGTCCTGAACATTCCTAGGAACCGCAAGCTTTTTACCGGACATGTCCATCATTATTTTCGTCATATTTTCTTCTAATGCAAAATCCTAATTTAACTAATTCGAGATCGTAGCCTAAATGATGCAAAATTATACTCTTGACTGAACGATCCATATTCCAGACATACATTTCACACAAATTAGAATCTTGGTCACTCCAACTCTATTTCACTCCTCCCTCGGAGTTCTCTAACTCTACCGAACTCGGGTCTCGCCTAAGTCATAATCATTCTCTTTGATTTGACCAAGTCATTCTCTCGAATTAATGGACTGCAACATCGGTCATGAACATTCCTATGAGCCTCAGCGCTTTACCAGCAATTTCATGGACCTTCCCGATCTACCCCTAGCCCAGACACATGGATTTATCAGGCGTATTCTCCATTTCATATATAGAATCCACCGTTTGAATATTCAACTATGTCTTTGGACAGCAACATAGTAGTCTTGCAAAAAATTATATAAATTCCAATACTTATCAAAAAAAGGATTTATTAGTTTCATATGAAAGCTGAATGAGTCTACTAGAACATTGTAGTTAAGAACATCTCAATTTAACCAAAATTATTTTGTTTAAATCCACATGCAGCAAACAGTAGGTTCATGTTTCCAGAAAATTGCAGCTATTTCTACTTATAAAAATCACCAAAAATACCATACTCCATAAAAATTTGATTTCTTAGACTCAATAGAAAAATTAATGTATCTATTTCAATTTTTTTAGTTTTGAGTTTCCTCAAAATACTGCATATAAGATAGGCAAAATTTAAAAAAACGCCACAAAAGTTTGGCCGAGTTTAAAAAAACGTCACAAAACTTTTTTTTAAAAAAAAACCACACAATGTTCAATTTTCAACTCACAGAGTTAACAACCGTTATCTCTCTTCTACGTGCACTGCACGTACTATGAAAACTTGACGAAAATACCCTCTTCTTCCCCAAGAACTGAGCCGAAAAAGAAAAAAAAGAACCCAAATCCGATCCTTTCTTCTTCCCCAATTACTGAGCCGAAAAAAAGAACCCAAATCAGATCAACCCAAATGAGAGCAACCCAAATATACCCAAATCTCGTTGTAATCGATGTGTTTTGAAATGTGAAACATGCTTTCACTTGTGTGCTCGATGTTTATGAATGTTTGGGTTGTTTGCGGAGTTTCATTTGGTGTTTGAAACGTTAATAGATGTAGTGGTTATGATAAAAAAAAGCAAATCTTTTCATTTCAGAACACTTTAGGTTATTGTATAAAATTGTTAAAAAAAACATCTCAGAACTATTGTTTGGTTTAAAAAAAACATCACAAAAGTATTCTTCTGTTTTAAAAAAAACATCACAGATATATGCCTTTGTTTAAAAGAACATCACAAAACTATTAGTTTAGTTCACGAAACATCCCTAAACTATTGATAATGTACAGTATGTACACATGATCAGGTTTTCTTTCAACTTTGTTAGTGTGTATATTTAACATGATCAGGTAGATTTCCACTTTGTTAGTGTGTATATTTCACACATTCACTTATACTAACAACACACTTACAACAAATTTACATATTGCACATTCTACCAAATCCAACACCTCAAACAAATCACATCTACAAATTGGAGCATTAAACATTACAAATCAGATCAATCTCACCACCACAAATGCAGAAAAACTGAGATCAAGACAACTGAGATGTTCAATACATTCCATTCAATTTCATAGTAAATGTTCAATACATTCCAGTTAATTTGGGTTGCTCTTATTTGGGTTGATCTGATTTGGGTTCTTTTTTTCGGCTCAGTAATTGGGGAAGAAGAAACGATCTGATTTGGATTCTTTTTTTTCTTTTTCGGCTCAGTTCTTGGGGAAGAAGAGGGTATTTTCGTCAAGTTTTCATAGTACATGCAGTGCACGTAGAAGAGAGATAACAGTTGTTAACTCTGTTAGCTGAAAATTAAATATTGTGTGGTTTTTTTTAAAAAAAAGTTTTGTGACGTTTTTTTAAACTAGGCCAAACTTTTGTGACGTTTTTTTAAATTTTGGCTATACGATATTATAATGGTCAGAAACCAGAACGTGTACAGATTTCTAGATCCAAGACAAAACTATCAACTAGTCCTAAGTTCAGATTTGTTTAAAATACAAAATGATATCCAAACTTCATGAAATTTTGTGAATCGATTAAAGACATATACTCGATTAACATATAAAAATTTCAGCTTCAAATTCTATATATTTGGGGAGAAATAATTTTTGGAAGTAAGCATGATATTCAAGACAGAATTATAGAATATGTCATGTTTCATTTTTAGCCAGGAATGAGTTCGGATTTAATTAAAATATCAAATTACATATAAACATCATGAAATTTTGTGGAGATGTTATAGACATATAAGGGATACACATATAAAAATTTTAGCATCAAATTTCATCTAGTTAAATAAAAATGATTTTCGAAAATAAGTCCAAAATTCACGACAAAAAATATAAAATATTTCCAAGTTAACCTTACCGTAATTTCACACAATTAATTGACAATAATTCACACATTATTCAATCAATCTAAGCGTGAATACTCATCCAATACAACATATATAACTTCTCTAACTTGCATACACCCTATAATATAATTGAATCAGAGCAGTAAAATTGTTACCCACCACCTATACCTTCTGAATTCGATTGTTTATAATCTCCACTCGATAAACTTAATTTTATGACCACAACAAAACATACACTATTACTATCATCTGTTATGTTAATAATGTACAACTTATGAAATAGAATAGAGTTTCGAAATTACCTTATGAAAACTTCAACTCCAGATATCTTATTTCTAATGTCTTGAAGGCAATACTTATGTGGGTATTTATAAGCCTAAGTAAGCACTATTTCATCAAATTCATTAATCCACCTCCCCTAACTCGAGATTCTAATTAATTCAACATCCCCTATGTCACTAACCAAAAAGATCCATGCATGATTAAAAAATGGATAATTTTGTTGAGGCCCTTTTTCATGATCCTCATTCCCCCATTTTCTAGAAGTCCCTAGTCATCAACTCAATTGTTGTTAAGTCCTCAAATTCATAAAATAGTATATTAAATTTGCATATGGGTCATTCACAAATATTCATAATTCCCCAAACTAATATCTAAAAATATTCAGCATATTATATATGATATTATACATAATGGTACAAAATATACGTGAATAATACATGCGGAAGTAAAATTGTCATCTCAATTTTGCAAGATGTTACAAAATATGAGTTAGGGTTGTTTTCCTGTGTGTTTAATATGTTATATACAGTATAATTGTTTTGCAAACTTTTGTGTTAATGTGTCTTACGGTTGGATTTTTTTTTTTTTTTTTTTTACTTTCGTAACAAATTTTTTACGCTAAGGGCTGTTTAATAGGACCATAAAATGTGGGAGGTTAGAAGAAATGCAAACGGTTTTTTTTGTTGGAAGCATACTAAACAGACGCTGATTTCCCTTTCATATTTAAGAAAATTGGATTTGCCTCTCTGGTGATTTTTCCCCACTTGAACAAGTTATAGTGGTTATCTTTTTTCCTGGTTGACTTTTTCAGGAAGGGTAGTGCTAAAGCAAAGTTACACCACACTATACTTTTCTCAGAATTTACGGATAAAAGCATATTTGGCTAGTGATTGTGAGGTTCCAATTTTTTACTGGAAGGGAGTTTTCAAGAAAGAAGAAAATCCTCTATGACTCGCTTGGAAGGACAGATAGTCAATTATATCCGCTGGCTCGCTTGCTTTTTCTTTCTTAGAGCTTTTGGAACTCCACTTTCTTCTTTCATGAGGGCTTCACACTAGATAGATAGATGGAATGAGGCATTTCCAGATGCTATAACAAAAGTAAGAAGAGATCTCGACAGAGATTTTGATTTGGATCGGGAATTTACTAATAACAGTTAGCCAGAAGGGCAGATGGAGAATGTTGCGAAGTTGATTTTAGAAAGGGTGAGGACCATTGAACAAAGTTTTTTTGAGAAAAAAAAAAGTGAAACATGTGTTAGGATTTGTAGATCCAAATACACGATAATGGGGTTGAAGAAGACGGACAAGAAAAAGAGTCGAAGATGGAGCAAGCGGCTCAGACCAGTCAGCGGCTGCAGGC
Organism: Hemerocallis citrina; assembly: GCA_017893485.1. Classification (NCBI taxonomy): domain Eukaryota; kingdom Viridiplantae; phylum Streptophyta; class Magnoliopsida; order Asparagales; family Asphodelaceae; genus Hemerocallis; species Hemerocallis citrina. The sequence continues at coordinate 426,751,117 of CM030359.1, read as the reverse complement.
AAGTTGCGGCCGACCGCACTTGGACAGTCGACCGCACAGGTACAGTCAAATTTACGTTTGATCGGGCAGTCGACCGTCTCTCTCTCTGTTGGACCCTGCCGTCTTGAAGGAATGACCGGTCGACCGGACAGTCGACCGACCCCCTCTCTGTTGGACCCTGTACAGTCGACCGACCCACTCACTGTGTTGCGGTCGACCATCGCGACGCTGATTGATGAGCGGCTGAGATTAGAAGTTTTGTAAACATATATATATTGTATTGTGTACGATTTTAGGGTTAAGTGAAAATAAAAGAAAGATCTAACAGTCGTCATATAGAGAGGGAGAGATATAGAGAAACCTTACACTTTGGTGGTGAGTTCTTGAGAGATTTGTAAACTTATTCGTGGAAATCGTAGGAGTGCCTCTATGCGGAAAAGTAGCCATTGTATTGGGTGAACCTCGAAAAAATCTCGTGTATTCTTGTGTGTTGCTTTTTGTTGTTCTTTGCTCTCTTGCTTTTGATTCTATTGTTCTTGCATCTTTGTTGGTGAGTTATTCCGCATTCAAAACTCAACAACATGGTCACCCTGTTTCATTAATTAGAAATTAACAAAACAAACCCAGAGTAGTTGACCATAGTACAAACTACAAGCAGTAAATAAAACATGAGCCACATGACTCGTGCAGACACCAAGCGATCCCTCCAATAAATCCTAGAGAATAGGCCGACAAACCGATAGTCTTCCACACTATCAAAGAGGTCCAACCATTGCATCTCCTCTAAGCCCATTGAACATAGTTATAATTTATTTTTCCTAAGCTCGGAAATTTAACAGAGAATGAGCTTTTTATACCAAGGAGACCCTATAACTAATTCACTCGTGATGAAAATACTTTGGTGTCTCACTTTTTTATTATGGAATGACTTAATGGCACTTGGAACATGACGATCCATAAATTATGTCGACGGGTATTTGGGTTAGTACATAGATAATGATTAAGAGTCATAAAGGAACTTTAACATGTTCATAGTGTAGCGACTAGCGACAACAAAAGTTGGTGGAATTCAATCCTTTATTTCGTATTGACAAGGGGAATGTGTAATGTATCAAGACAACATATTCCTATCTAGATTAAATGTATGACTTTATATACATAATATCCCTCAATTATCAAGCAGCAACTCTCTAACTGCACAAAGCTCCTTGATCACACTTCTCATATCCATTCTCTCTCCTGGATCTTCTTCAGAGCATGCAAGACCAATTCTAAGCACTGAAAACAGACATTCCTGCTCCAACATCCTGCCTTCTTCCATCCCATAAAGGTAGTTGCCTTTAGCTTCGCTGTGGTTATTTCCCTGCGGTAGAATGTAAGCATCCACCACGGTTAATACTCGATCAGGAAAAGCCTTCTCTATGTAGCTGTGAAGTCCTACGCCACTTGTGAAGATAGGATCGGTAGGTCTTTTCCTCGTGAACATCTCCAAGAGCAGGACTCCGTAACTGAATACGTCTCCATTTGTAGAGAGCTGATTGCCCATTCCATACTCTGCAGTTCGTACATGTATTCCGTATCAGTTACATGTTTGAATTGTGTGGTTGTACAATTTTCATTCGCAATACACTTTGGAGAAAAAGAAGGAAGAAAGAGTTTTAACTTTTAAGAAGGAAAAACATCATTCAGAAACCATACCTGGAGCTATGTACCCAATAGATCCTTTTATTCCAAAGGAACTAGTTTGAAACTCATCAGAAAGAAAACTCGCCAATCCAAAATCACTCAAGTGAGCAGACATATCCTCGTCCAGAAGAACATTGCTCGGTTTCAGATCACAGTGCACAATAGGCCTCTCAGTTTGATTATGAAGATAATCTAGAGCGAAAGCCACATCAATGGCTATATTCAATCTCTGAACAAAGCTCAAGTTGCTTACCTCAGAAGCCTCTGGGTATAACCACTGTTCTAAACTTCCATTTGGCATGAACTCGAGCACCAGAGCTTTGAAATCATTACCTTGTGAATCTACCGTCGAGCAAGCAGTTAATATTCGGACCAAATTACGATGTCGGATGTTTCTCAAGACTTCACATTCTGCCAAGAAACTCTTTGATGCTCCTCTCTGTCCGAGGTTAAATACCTTCATAGCCACAATTTTCTCATAAGAATCCAAGATTCCTTTGTAAACAGAACCAAACCCTCCACTGCCAATTAAATTCGATGGAGAGAATCCATTAGTCGCTCTTGCTATCTCCCCATAGGAGATTCGCTTGAACTCTAATGGTACGGGTGAAACAGGCAAGTTCATCGTTCTTGACTTTTTCCTCCTACGGAGAATAAAAATCACGGTGATTAGTAGTACGATTATTAGGCATGCAACTGAGCTCGCAGCTGAGATAACCACTTTGAGAGTATTAGACAAACCCTTCTTAGTTGAAGATGGAGTGTAACACGAAGGCAGATGCAACTGGGGTACACCCCCACAAAGCTTCCTATTCCCAGTAACAGAAATTCCACTAGCATTTACAAAGATGCCATCTTTCGGAACATCACCCTCTAGATCATTTAAAGAAAGATTAAGATACAGTAAAGAATTCAACTTGGTTAGAGATCCTGGAATGAGCCCCGACAAGTTATTGCTCGAAAGATCCAAGTATGAAAGACCTTTCAGTTTGCCTAATGTTTGGGGAATGCTTCCATTGAAGAGGTTATTCTGCATATAGAGGAACTCCAAGCTCTCGCAGTCTCCAAGGCTACTAGGAATTTCGCCAGATAATCGATTGTTTGATATATCAAATGCAGAAAGCTGAACCATCTGACTTACTTTCAGACGGCAAATCCCCAGTCAAGAAATTATTGGAAAGGTCGAGCACTATCGATATATAAGGGATGCTAACCAACTCTTTAGGGATAACGCCACTGAGCTTATTTTGAGAAAAATCTACCTGATTCAAGGACCTGCAGTTCCCGAAACTAGCTGGAATGCTCCCTTCAACGCCGCATGCTCGCAGGTCTAATTGATCCAGTTGGGTGAGATTGCCGAAAGAAGCAGGAATTTGCCCACTAAAACTGTTACCAGATAAACGCAATTCATATAACTTCCTAAGTTTACCGATTGAAGAAGGAATGGGGCCAGTGAGATGGTTCCCATTAAGAATAAGCGCACTTAGGTTCGCGAGGTTCCCAATTCCATCCGGAATGGTTCCACCAATTTGATTCTCTCCCATTACTAACATGTCAAGATGTGATGATAGATTCGCAACAGAGCTTGGAAGAATGCCACCAAGTTTGTTACTGCCAAGTCCTAGTGTCCCTAAACGAGTGCAGTTTACCAAGGATGTGAGAAAATCCCAACCATGGGGTTCTTCAGCTTCAAACGAATTACTGTTAAGATTCACCCAGTATAAATTCTTCAACTTACCCAAATCTGAAGGTATCATTCCACTGAAATTGTTCTCCAAAAAATCAAGTTCTACCAACTTCGATGCATTAGGGAGCGAAGCAGGTATAGACCCATGAAAACCGTTGCCATATAGAAGAACCATCTGAAGATTTGGAAGAGTATCAAACATATCAAAAGGCAAAGTACCAACCAAATGATTACCACCTGCCACAAAGTACTGCATGGATGAGAGGTTATAAAGAGATGAAGGAATCTCACCCAACAGTCTATTCATTGCAACTTGAAAGATTTTAAGGCTTGTAAGTTTGCCCAAACTATCAGGAATTCTCCCCTCAACACCGGCACCAAACAATAGTAGGCTTTTCAAATATGACATGTTGCCAAATGAAGGAGGTATACCACCATACAAATTGTTCTCACCAAAATTAACAGACAAGAGGTTTGCAAGTGAACCAATCTCGGGTGGAATCGTACCGACAAGAAGATTAGTGTATAAGTTGATATTTTGGAGATTGGAGCAGTTACTGAGGCTTGCAGGGATTTCTCTGTCGAGAGAATTGAAGCTGAGGTTAAGATGCTGAAGATAGCGAAGACGGCCAAACTCAGGTGGTATCAGGCCATGAAAGCTATTGTACGAGAGATCCAGGGTTGCGAGGAAGGTTAGGTTGGAAACAGGGGCGGAGCCAAGAATTTGAGTCACTGTGGTCGAGTTTATTATAATAAAAATAAAATCTGAAATATACAAAAATACAAATGACAACGTACCTCTGGAAAGTAAAATCATCCTCCGATGCATCCACAAAGCGAGACCCTGGAAATAAGATGAGCCAGCCAACAAAATACAAACAAGAGCAAAATAACTGTACCCAGGCAATAACGAGTGCAGACCCGCCATAGAAACAACCACTCAAATCAGAACAGAAAAAACACATTCAGTCACAGAGAGCGAAAGATAAAGGAAGCACCCAAACGACATAGATAAAAGCAACGAAATAAGCTCACTGGTAGCGCAAACGAGTGCGATAGAGGCCCAGCAAAAAGCAATCAACAGAGCCAACATAATAGTAATGTCATCAGCATAAAGAAAGAAACATAACATACTGAAACCAACATGAAAACAGGAGCTAAACTGCACAACAAAAGCTCCTTGAAAAGGATAAAGTAGCCTAGGTACTAAGAGAAAGTAGCTACCAGATGCATCAGAGACAAACCACAGCCATGTTCCATAGTCACTTAGATCAAAATAGGAACTACCAAAGTCACCAGAGAAAGCACCAAAATAGAGTAAGGGTTCTGAACGGATCAAGAGCACTGATCACTGAGGATCAGAACTGGTGGTAGCATCTGGCGTTAAAACCACCAGTCTTCACAATTGTCCTTTACGAGTCTTCATATTTTGAAATCGCTTTACAATAAGTTCATTATCAATCTTCAAAAATAAGTCTTTCTCAACGTAAACAAGAAGACTGTCATTCATCCACTCGTCGCCCATTCGGTTGCGCAATGTATCTTTCACAATACTCATTGCAGAAAACACTCTTTCCACAGTAGCAGTGGCGACAGGTAGAATTAATGCCAGTGTTAGAAGCTTATAAACCAATGGAAAAATTCTATGTTTCTTCGTTAGGACCAACTTTTGTGCAAGATCACCTAGGCCTCTCAACTCTGTGAATGCAATGTTTGCGCGCACATCAAAAATATACGTATCAAGTTCATCACCGAGTTCGAGAATATCTAAAGTTGAAAAATCTTGTGGATAAAACTCGGCCAGTTGAAGCAATTTGCTCTTGTCGAAAGCATAAAATGAATTTTGTGGACACAAGCAAGCTATGCAAAGTAGTAACTTTGTACTGGCCTCCGAGAAACGATCTTTCAACTCGTTATATTGCAAGTCAATCACAGCATAGAATAAATCAACACGATAGTGATGCAAATTTTTTATATTCGGTGGATTACGCTGTGGGCGACCACGAATATCATACCGCATAAACATATCATCCATTTTAGGAACATCAATATTATGCTTCTGACAAAAATCACAAACTTCTTTAAGAAATGAATCCCACCCATCATCTCTCAATATCTCGAGTCGTTCCTTGCAATCTTTCACCAAACCCATTGCATTGACAATATCTTGATCTTTCAATTGTAATGATTGAGACAACACATTTGAAATTCCCAAAATAATCTTCATCATGTGTAAATTGAATGCAAAATCAAATGAGTGCATCCACTTCGACAAGTTAGATGCCTCCAACTTTTGATCAGAAGAAGAAGATTTATCCGTATAAATAATTTCAAGTACTTCGCCCACAGTTTTGAACATTAAAAGTATGCTAAGCAAAGACTTATAGTGCGAACCCCATCGTGTATCACCAGGACATTGCAGGTTAGTTTCTTGATTAAGCCCTCTCCCACTAACAATATCACCATTTTCCAATGCCTCCGCAATAAAATTTGATTGTTTTTCATGAAGGAGATCAGAGCGTTTACAAGATGCTCCAACAACATTTATCACATCAGTAACAACACAGAAAAACTCAGCAACGAGAATATTCTTCTTTGCCACGCCTACAAGAGCTAGTTGAAGTTGATGAGAAAAGCAATGTACGTAGTAAGCACACGAGTTCTCCTTCAAAATGAGTGCTTTCAAACCATTAAATTCCCCTTTCATATTACTAGCTCCATCATAACCTTGTCCTCTCAATCTTGAAATGCTCAAATTGTATCTACAAAAAATCTCATCAATCGAAGCCTTAAGTGAGAGGGATGTGGTATTAAGAACATGTTCAATCCCAATAAAGCGCTCTTTTACATGCCCACTACTGTCTACATAACGCAAAACAACCGACATTTGCTCTTTGTTTGAAATATCACGTGATTCATCAACTAAAATCGAAAATAGTGAATCACCAATATCTTTTAAGATGACATCAATTGTTTCAACAGCACAAGCACGCACAATATCTTTCTGAATATCCGGTGATGTCAACTTGCAATTTTTAGGAGCATTTCCCAATATCACATCATTTATTGAATCATTATGACTCGCCAAGAATTGCAACTGAACAAGGAAGTTACCTGGATTGAGAGAATTTTCGGATTCATCATGGCCGCGAAAAGGTAGACCTTGTCGTAGCAAAAGGCGAACGCAATCAATTGAGGCGTTAAGACGAACACGATAATCATATCTTGCTTGTTGAGATTGCTTGTGGAAAACTGTTTCAATATGTTGTTTTTGATTCATCAATGAATCACACTTTAATCGAGCTTGGTTGTGCTCACTGCCATGTAGCCCAATGTGAACTTTAAGCCGTTCTTTGTTTTTCCAGTAAATGAATCCTTCGGTTACAAAAGCATCACCTCCAGACTGTTTTCCTCTTACTGATTTAAAAAGATAACAATATTGGCAATATACAACATCTTTGGATGTACTATACTCCAGCCATTTAAAGTCGTCAAACCACGAAGGGCAAAAACTTCTATATGCTTCGACTCCAAACTTCCTTTTCGGGAATTTAATATCCCTAGGTTGACAAGGACCTTTTAGCAAATACGCTCTTCGAACTTGATCTATAATTTTAGGACTATATCGTAAAATTGGGATTCTTAATCCCGGATCGGAGGGCAATTGTGCGGCATCAAATTCTTCAATTAAAAATGAACTTGAGATCTTCATCCCGACTCTATTCGAGTCCTCCACTCTATTTGGGCACTCATCGACTTTATTTGAACTCTCTCCGATTACTTGTTCTTCAACACGTTTTCTTTTGTAGAATCTCTCCATAATCCTTCAAATTTTCAATTTTAAAAATAATGAGTTTCACCAAGATAAATTATAAGATCATCCCTACCTAAACAATATACACATACATAAATCACATTGGTTCAAACAACATAATAAGTATGAAAACAAGAAAGCATGTCAATAAATTAAAATTCTTAATATTTCAACAAACTTCAATTAATTCCTAAATTATATATTTTTATATAAATTAAACACGCAAAACTTGAAGAAAATTGAGTAATTATATATTATATAAAAATAATTGGTGTAAAATTGAAGTAAGTAGGGTTTATTTCTAATTTTAGGGTTAGGATTTTTGACTCTAATTGAAGAAGAGAACAACAAATAAGAAAGTATTGGAGTAGAATTGAACCTGGATAAATTTGAATGAGCGAAAGTGAAGAATTAGTAGAACTAATTGAACCAAAACCAACAATGGCAACTCCAGACTTGTATTTCTTTTTTTTTCTTTTTGCTGCTGCGGCTGCCTTGCGTGTGTGGGACTGTGGGAGTAATGAAGAAATGCTCAGTCAAAGCTCGAACTACAAATTTAAAAAACAATAACCAAAGATTGATTCAACTTCAACTAAAAGCATTAAATTTTAACTATGTAGTTTGTTTGGGCAATTTTGAGTTCATTCTACAACAGCGCGGTTAGAAAATTAGGGAGAAATAACAAAATCAACCTAAAATCAGAATTTTTTTGTGGTTAGCATCTGAATTAGGATATTTTGTAGAATTCTAAAAAATAAACCTAACATCACAATCAAGATGAAGCTGCAGATCGGACCACTAATCAAAATCACAATCAAAATTTAGGCCTCAAATTATACCTCAGATCGGGAGAAGCTTGGCCGTGTGGATGTAGATTTCGACTGCGAAGAGGAGCGTCGGGGGCGAGCTGAGGTGAAGCTAGGGTTTCGAGGTGAAGAGGATTTGGGGATTTCGAATAAGGAAGATGGGCGGCTGGTGAGGATTTCGATTATGGTCTCGATTAGGGGGAATAGAGAGGGTTTCTGCAAAAATCGATTTGGGGAAGAGGCCCAAGAGGGTATCAAGTTGGGGTATCGCTTTGGGAGCTAGGGTTTCTGATCGCAACGATTGAAGAGGAGAAGGGTTTCAGACGAAGAAGGAGAGCGCGGGAGAAAGATAAGGAGAGGGGGGCTAGGGTTTCTTTCAGATCGAAGAGGGAGCGGGATAAGAGTTGGGAGCCAGCATGCCAAAAAGATAAGGAGAGGGAGTAAATGACCATTTCACCCTCAACAAAACAGATGGAGAACGGGATCTGATCTCAGCCATTCGATCTGAATCAATTCAGATCGGATGGCTGGAAGCTCCCGCTCAAGATAAGGAGCCCCGCTCACCATCTCATAATAGACTAACTCATATAGATATATATATATATATATATACGTAATTTTTTATTTTTTTTTATTTGAGTGCGGTCCTTGGACCGCAGTGGTTGCCAACTGGCTCCGCCCCTGCTCAACTGCAGTCTGCAGAGACTGAACAAATTAGTTGGCACGATTTCATCAAAACAACCTTTGCTGACCTAAGTCAAAAAATATAAAACGATGAACCAAAAAAATTCTATGTTATCATAGAATACACACAAATACACAGATAACTAATAAAACCACTATGAAAATCCAAAAAGAAACTCAATACAATCTTGTTTTACAACCATTTCCAACCAAGCAGCTATTATCATAACTAAGAGAATCACACTACTCTTTCAACACTTTTCCCTACTAGCATACAACCAACTATTGAAATGCATATTGTCATCGTACTGAGCTCCTCTTCCATGGCATCCTTTACATGTTCTGCATTCCAAGCTTTTTGGAATCAGAAACCTTCAGTTAGAGCAAAGACCCGTGAGGCTAAAGATGAAGGTAGCTTAGCGATAGCTGATTCAATTTCCTAAAAAACAGGTAAGGATGAGAAACTACAGATCCTGCATCATGCTTAAACAACATTAATATTAAATATTAATTATGAACACACTACAAACCGCTACGCCTTTAGCGGCGTTCTTATCCTGGCGTTTCGATGAAACGCCGCCGTGATAGGTGAGGAGTTTTTTTTTTTGTTTTTTTAATAACATACTCTCTATAACGGCGATTGCACGAACCGCCGCAATAAGCTCAACCTATAATGGCGTGATTTCTTGTAAACGTCGGGGTAGGTTCATACTATAACGGTGTTTAGTTTAAAGACGCCGAGATAGCCTTCTTATATCGCGGGATAGCTATTTTGATTATTTTTTAAAATAAAGTAAATATCTATCCCGGCGGTGGACTTGATAAACGCCGGGATTATGGTTTATAAAATATTTTTGTATTTACTCATTTCTTATAATTTTTTATATTTTAATATATATTTTTTTAATAATATTTTATAGGGAAAAAGGGGTATGAGCAACTTGCTCATTTAGTAAATAAGCAATTGATGATGTGGCGTGCATGTGATTGGAAAATCCTTAAAAGGGTTAGTTGTCCAATGTATCACATGCATGCCACATAATCACATGCTCATTTATTAAATGAGCAAGTTGCTCATATCCCTTTTACCCTATTTTATATGTAGATAGCACGAAATTTGATTATCGAATATTATTATGAAGAATGAAAACAATTCTATAACTATATATGAATTAATTAACATTAAAATATATATAGGATTATCAGTACTATGCATGATTATTTTATACGACATAATTTATCAAATATATATTCTTCCTTTTTTATTAAATATTTTATATCGTATCTCATTACTAATATAAATGTCATACATTTATCATATGTCATTATGTAATTGTACTTTTTTTACAATCAGTTGCAGTACGTAGTAGTCTTTATATTAGTATTACCCACGAAGTAGAGAATAAGATTGACATATATTGTGATAGGCTTGGATTATCCATACATAATCTAGCACAACTTGTAGAAGTGAGTTTTGACTCGCGGTTTGCAAGATACGGTCATTTATCACTTGCAACTCGATATTTTGAATATTATAAGTCTATACCTAAAAGAGAACGACGCGATTGAAAAGCGCACAATCGACATTCAAAAATTACGAAACTTTGCGTTATGCTAGGATTTACCACAACCTAATTCAACCTATAGAATAGAGTTTCGATTCACAACTTGCAAGATACAGCCATGTATCACTTGTAAGCCGTTTAATTTTTATTTTATAACTAAAAGAGAGTGAAACGAGTGAAAAGCACACAAACGACCATCTTAGTCTCACGGCTCTCTTTCTCACAAACCCAAGCCCGAAGACCGACCATCGTACTCCCACATTGTTATCACCGTTCTCATGTCGTCACGATGGTGATAATCAAAATGAATTTGAAAATTAGTTTATTTTTGAATTTGAGAATTTGTGGTTTTAAGAAAAATAGTTAAAGATTATAGAATTCTATAGTTTTTTTTTTTTGAAAATATTGTGGTTTGTTTTATTGTAGATTTAGACTTATTAATGAGTAGAACCGATAGAAGAGAATTTGAATTTTAAAATAATAATACCTCTATCCCGGCGTTCTTAAACAAAACGTCGGTGTATATGCAACATATCCCGACGTTTTCTTGTTGAAACGCCAGAATATGGGTATGGTAAATTATTCTAAAACCCCCGCCCCCAACCATCATCTCATTTGCATTTCCATCCAAATTACTTAACCTATCGATTCTCCTCTCTCCTCGCCGCTATCTTTCCACACCGACGACTCTTACCCTCACCAATCGCCGCCGCACCTCCCTCAGTGCCGCACCACCCTTGCCGCTTTACTTTGCCTCCTCTTATCCATCGTCGCCACCCCTCACTCGCAACCCGTCTCTCGCCGTCGCCGCTGATCTCTGCCACTGGAGCTCACCCTCAGTCGGCGCTTCTTTCCCTAATCGGCAAATTTGGGTAAAGATTATCGATCTTGTTTATCATATTGCTAGGGTTTAGTAATATTACACTTGTGAGATTGGTTAATATATCTGTTGTTCCTATTGATAGGGTTTAGTAATATTACACTTGTGAGATTGGCTAACACTTGGGTTTGCTTAGAATAGATGTAAGGTGTAAGTAACATTTTGTAGTGTCATTGAATTAGACTTTTGTGATAGTAATTGAACAGTAAACTGATGTGCATGGGCTTTGTTGTGTGTATTCATTCAGTGATTGTCATTATAAGCATGTGTCTTGTAGTGAATTCAAGTATGATATCTCTATTAATTTGAACTACTTTTTAAGTGCAAAAGAAGTTGGATTTGCCTATTAAATAAAATGTCGGTGAAGTTAGATTCTAATTTCCTTGATTTAATCGGTAGTGGTGGATTGTTTTGTATGATTTTTGGAGGAACATCCAATTTGTAGGGGGAATTTAAAACTAGTAACAATATTCAGTGCAAATTTGAAATATTATGTGCACATACACACTGTACCTTTCTTTCACTATATTTGAATATAGTGAAGAACTTGTATTCATATTTTTCATTAGGAAAATTTTTATTGTACGGAATTGTTGATGTTGATATTGATGTTGATGTTGTATTAAACAAAATAGTTATTGGTTCTTCGAATTATCGAACTTCTTAAATTGTGATGTTTTCCGGTGGATAAAGATGTATGATTGTTATGAATTATTGTGATACTAATCTAATAACTACTACCAGAAATGATTATGTAATTAAATTTGATTTTGTTATGTATCATATCTTGATTAATACATATGTAGTATGCTTAGTTAGCTATTTATGTCTATTTTGATTTGATCTACATATGTTAGTCAATCTAATGAAAGCATATGCATTTTAATTTATGAATTTTAAATTTCATATTGACTCATATTTTTGAAAATGGTTAAAAGTTGGATTAATGTCACGATTATCTAAGGAGTATCGAGATGGTGTGAAAGATTTTATTAACTTTGCAAAGAGGAATTCTGCTGACCCGAACTTAATTTTGTGTCCATGTGTCCAGTGTTCAAATTGTGATTTGAGGACGTGCGACGTGATTGACACATGAGATTTGCAATGGTTTTTTAACGGGGTATACAAATTGGTTGTCATGGAGAGTTTGCTCAGTGAATTTCTAATGGTCCGGTTGTACGTGAAGACGAGTCTTTATTTACAAGTGATTCAAGTGTTATCGATGAGATGCACTCTTTACTGCAGGATGTTTTGAGATTTCATAACTTTCAAGCCCACACAAACAATCCAATCAACCAAGTTTGCGATGAGTCAGTCGAAACATTTGTTCATGGTGGTGGGGTGGGTGAAGAAATGCCCGGTGAAGAAATTAATAAAGAATTTGAAGCCTTTAATAAGTTGTTGAAAGATGCAAATACTCCCTTATATCGTAATTGCATCAAGTATTCAAAGTTTTCATTCACAGTTAGACTAATTTATCTTAAATGTTTAAATGGATGGTCTATCAAGTCCTTCAACTTGCTTCTTGAATTGTTGAATGAAGTTTTTCCTGAAATCCAAATCCCAAATTCATCCCATGCCACACAAAAATTCCTCAAGTATTTTAATTTATGGGGCGTTTATGATTCCTAGGATTTATGATTCCTAAGAATCATAAAACATGTTTTGTAGGTCTTAAACATCTCTGGGAATGTTAGCTGAAAACTATATTTTCTATGTTTGGGTGAGCTACATATTTCTTGGGAATGTTAATCTTATTATCCAAAATACTCCTCTCATTCTCAAATAACAAAACAAACTGTTTGATAAAATACCTGAGTAAAATAACTGATAACAAAACAAACTGAATAATTAATAACATTTGTTAATTAACTCCAAATTTGGAGCTTAGAATACAATAGGGTTTTGAAGCAAGAGGGAGGGGCTCTCTGCTCTCAAAACAGCAGCAGCACAGCAGGACATGGGTGAGTCATTCAAATCTTCTTCTTGTTTGGTTCTTAAACCACACCAACTTTGTCCTTGTCTCTTCTTCTTCATCACTTGTCATCTTCATTTTCTCCCAAATTCTCCAACAATTTCAACATAGCAGACTACTTGATCACTTCATGTGGGCTCTCCAAACAAAAGGCAGCCTCTGCCTCCAAGTCATCCCCAACTGCATCATTGACACCGTCGAAAAACTAGAATCGGAGCAGCATTTCTTCAAACACCACCTGGGCTTGGGTCGCAACCAAGTATGCAACGAGCCTTGCATTCTCACTTTTGATGTCAAAACCACCCACCCTCCAGCTCAATCTAGACTCTCTTCAGCTTATAGGCTTCGAAGACCACCAGCTTTAGAAGATCATCGTCTACGGAGTACGGAGCCAATAGGAAACACCAGGTCGACCGGGGGGTTGGTCGGCATTCGGGGAAGTCGAACGAAGGTCCTGGGGGAAGGGACGGAGGTGGAGGCAGAGAGAGGGGGAGGGCCTGGGAAAGAAGAGGAGGAGAGGGGAGGAGGAAGGGCGGTGGATGAAGATGACAGATTTTTTGGGGATACTTGTATTTTCAAAGAAGTAACATTTTCCCAACCACTTGAGAATCTAAGAATCTCATCCCCCCATGGAAGAAAAAAAATTGTGAGAATTTTGGTAAAAAAAACTCCTAAGAATCTTAGTTTCGGGAATTTGAATTTAAAAATTAGCACACCAAACATGGAAAACTAAATTCCCCAAGTTAAGATTCCCAGGAAACAAAAAAAAATCTTGTACCAAACGCCCCATTAGGGTTTGAGAAGATAACAGCATGCCCGTATGATTGTATGCTATTCAGAGGGGATAAGACTCGAAGAATGTGAAGTATGCGGTACTTCAAAATAGAAACAAACGCCAAATGTAGATGAGCAAACAGATGAGCCAATTATAGGAAGTAGGAGAAAGAAGTCTGCAAAAATACTGCGTTACTTTCCTTTGTTCCTATGCTACTAAGATTGTTCATGTCCTCTAAAACATATTCTGATATGAGATGGCATGCAGAAGATTGCAAAAATGATGGGATTCTTAGGCACCCGGCCAATTCTGCATTTTGAAAAAAAATTGATGAAAAATATCTCGATTTTGCAGAAGATCCTCGGAATGTGAGAATTAGATTGGCCAGTGATGGTTTCAACCCATTTAGGTAAATGAGCAGCACCTACAACATATGGCTCGTTGTATTAATACCATACAATCTACCCCCTTGGTTGTGCATGAAGCAGTCATCCTTCATTTTGCCAATGATTGTTCCTGGACCAAAAAGCCCAGGAAATGATATAAATGTGTATCTGCAGTTGTTGATTGATGAACTACAACAATTGTGGGAGGGTGTTACAACTTATGATGCAACATCTAAAGAAAGTGTTCGTCTATGCGTTGTGTTGACTTGGACAATCAATAATTTTCCTGCATATGCAAGTTTATCTGGTTATAGCACGAAAGAACGTTATACTTGTCCATGTTGTGCTGAATAAACAGATTCAAAGTGGTTGTATAAAGGCAAAAAGTTTTGCTACATGAGTCATAGAAGATGGTTGTCCGACACACATTTTTAGGGCATAAACATCGACATTTGATGGTACCGATGAGTAGAGACATGCTCCAATAGCTTCGTCTGGGTCAGTGTATTAAGGCGACTAGAAGGCCATCAATTCACTTTGTCAAATGATCCAACAGTAATTAAAAATTCTAAGAAGCGGGATAAAGATTAGCAACAAGAGCACTAATTTATGTGATGCAGATGAGTGTGACAGTCTTGTTGATTCAGGGTCATGGAAGAAGAAGAGTATTTTTTTTCCAGTTGCCATATTGGGAGTTCACATTACTATGCCATAACATAGATGTGATGCATCTTGGAAAAAACATTGGTGAAAATGTTATAAAAACAGTTATGAGGGATGGCTGGAAGACGAAGGATAATCTTAAGTCTCGCCTTGACTTAGTAGAATTGGGCATAAAGGCATGAGTTGCATCCTGAACAATTCTCCAATGGCAGAGTACAACTTCCTCCTGAAATTTACTCAATGTCAAAAAAGGAGTTGAGATATTTTGCAAAGTTTTACGGGAGCTTAAAGTCCCTGATGGCTATTCATCTAATATAGCAAGATGTGTTAACTACATGGAGAAGAAGCCTCAAGATCTAAAGACACGACTACCATATATCGATGTAGGATATCCTTCCCGTGGCTCTCAAATCTTCAATGTGTGAGCAAGTCACTTCTGTCCTGAAAGTTATATGTAGCATATATAAAAGACTTTGCTCTAGAGTGCTACGTGTTGAAGATATTGACAAATTGAAGCAACGGGCAGCCTTGACACTTTGTCAAATGGAGAAGATAGTTTTCCCATCATTCTTCACTATAATGGTTCATTAGTAATCCACCTTGCCGATGAAGCAAGACTTGGTGGACCAGTACAATATCGGTGGATGTATCCCATTGAGAGGTAATTCTTCATGTGTCATTAAAAAAATATTTTGGTTAGTTCTTTTATGCTATACCTCCATATGTTTTCTAATCCAAATATACTTGTTTAGGCACATTTACCGATTAAGAGTTATGTTAGAAATAAAGTTTATCCAGAAGGCTCAATAGCAGAATGGCATCTTTCAGAAGAGTGCTCCAATTTATGTTCAAGTATCTCCAGGGTGTGAAGACATGTCTTAATAGACCAAGAAGAAACTCAGACACTTCAAATCTCAAAGGGGTTAAATATTTCTTCCAGACCGCTGCCACTACTATTGAAAAATTTGATGCTTTTGAGTTAGATGACTTAATATGGGAACAAGCACATCGATATGTGTTGGATCACCATGCATCATGTGAGCCATACAGAGTGTAAGTTGGATTTGGATCAGTGTGAATTTAATTCTCACAATTAGGAATTAGTTAACCTAAAATTTAATATGCATTCATTTTATTTTGTTCCAGCGAAATTGCCAGGATATTGAAAAGGCATAGACCAAAAAGCTTGAAGCCACGTAAGCAACATAAGTTAATGAATGAAAAAATCCACAAGTGCTTTGATACTTACGTAAGTCACCATCCCGTGGCTTGAATGACAGTATTTTTTAAGATTAAGCATTATGCTAATATGATTTACTTAATAATTTTAGGTTTCCTCGTTGGGTGATGATGAGGTGACACCTGAAATAAAATTATTGCCAAAGGTCAACATAAAATGGTTAAAAGATATAATGGATATATATTCAATGGCTTCAGATTTCGTACTCAGGATCGTGAAAGAAACTTGAAATCTGAAAATAGTGGCATTGTGGTTACTTCAAAAACTAGAAGCTATACCTCTAAAAATGACACGAATCCTGTAAACGGAGATGTTGACTATTATGGGGTGCTCACAAATATCATAGATTTGAATTATTACGAGCACTTTCGAGTAGTCTTATTTTGTAGAGATTGGGCAGGGTTAAATAACAATAATGTAGATAAGCTGGGTTTTACAATTGTAAATTCTGCACATCTGATTCACACTGGGACACAATAACCATGAACCATTTGTATTTTCATCTCAAGTACTCTCAAGTTTTCTATATTCAAGACCCAATAGTGTCAAACTCATACGTAGCACTAACTATATTTCAATTGGAGAACGATTCAGATGATGAGGATGTTTATGTTATGAACAATTTTATTGCTTCTGAGTTTTCCACATTTGATGTAAACATTTTTTATTCTAGTACGGGCCCTACTTGGCTCCGTACGGATGGAGAAGAGGGCGGCGTATTTGATGATATTGTAATATAGTATCTTATAATATTTAGAGATTTTTTATCGGTTTAATTCAGTATCAATCATTTTCATAAATTTGTGGTTTTTATATATTTATTTCAAATGACTTGTCTCAATTTAAGGATTTTACTATACATATATCCTTAATTATTCATTGTTTCATGAATGTTTCTATATGTATTAATTTTTATGTCATTGTACTAATTTAATGATTTATCTCAATTTAAAGATTTATCTTAAATTTCTGTAAACAGGTGTAAACAGGTGACAGATGGCAAGAACAAAAAGGAAGGTGGTCACGATTAGGCAGGAGGAGGTGGTAGATCCTCCCAGCATGGGACCTTCGACTGAGCACCCTATGGGAGAAAATGGAGGTGCGGTGCATACAGATGCCACTACAGTCGACGTGGGTAAGGGTAGCACGCCAAAACAACCGTGAGGAGAGGACCGACCAAGATGAAGGAAATATGGAAGCTCCACAATGATGAGAAGATATTGGTGAGCGTCAACAGCGTCGGCCAGCTGATTGGAGAAGGTGGGAGTAAGCTCAGTAAATTCTATGGGGTAGTGGCAAGAAATCCTTGCATGCTTCCATTACGCTACGAGATTTGGTCAAAAGTTCCAAAAACGACCAAGGCGGAAGCCTTCTTTGCTATTAAGGTATAATACAAATAATATATATATATTAATAGGGTAAAAGGGATATGAGCAACTTGCTCATTTAGTAAATGATCAATTGATTATGTGGCATGCATGTGATACATTGAACAACTAACCCCTTTAAGGCTTTTCCAATCACATGTATGCCACATCATCAATTGCTTATTTACTAAATGAGCAAGTTGCTCATACCCCTTTTTCCCATATTAATATTCTAGAAATAGTATATATCCATTTCACTTTTGAGTTGAGTAATCCTTTTAGTTTCATTATTATATATCAATCTATAGAAATGCATCACGCTAATGGCTACCATTTAACGAATGTTTGTTTTAGCTACCAAGGTGACCTTTAATGATGATGAGGTTCCACTAGTTTCCTATAAGTTTTGCTTAAATGTATTTCTTGGCACATAATCTAAATTGCAAGTTAATTATTCAAAGATGATACACTACAGTAACAATTTTAGCCACTTTTTAGTGTTGCGTAGTAGTGAGGCTTCTTGAAGGTGGTACAGATGTTAGTATTCTAAATCTAAGTTCTATAGTCCACTTTTTAGTGTTGGATTCAATCCGTTGTAACTGAAAGTTATGCATGTTGTTTTTGTGTACATCTCAGCTAGGTGGAATGAAAGTTATGCATGTTGTTTTGGTTCCAGAGTTGCAACCTGTAATGTTAGATTTATAAATTCTTTCAAACCTATCTAATAACTTATACAGGAACATGATATAATTTTCTTCAAGGTTAAGGCAGAAACATGTTCCATTTTCAAAAAACACATCACACTTTCATACTGATACAGTTAAAAGATTAAAATTCATTCAACTGTATGACCAAGCTGCAGAGTTGTTAGGAGCTTAATTTTCATCAAAATCTTGGGTAGCCTAGTCATACAAAATTTTCATATGAATCTGGTTAGGAAGGAACAGTAAATTACAGCGAGGGAGTATCACGCAACCTACAGTTGTTCAATGCATTTTTCTACCGGTGGATAGTATGTTTGAACATTATGACTAATCCATTTACTAAGGGCCTGTTTGGTTGGAGGGGAATCTAGGGGATGGGAGGAGAGGGGAGGGATTTCTTAAAACGTTTCTTGTTTGATTCATTTTTTAGGAGGGGGGGGGGAGGGGAATGGAGGGGTTCAAAATCCCTCATGAGCCAATTTTGACTCCCCTCCAATATTGGGGGGATTTGGAGGGGAGAGAAAGTAGGTCTAATTTTTTTAAGTGATTGGACTAAATTGTCCTTTTTAGATCTAAATCCCTAAAATAAAAAACAGATCCTCTCTCTCCCGACTCTCTCTCTCCCACTCGCGCTCTCTCTTTCTCCCCCTCCTTGTCGCCTCCCCTCTCGTCTCCGTTCATCGTCCCACCGTTCCGCATGTTTAAAATTAGCCAGTGGTGCATAAACAATAGGAATCCAGCTCATTCGGAAAACAACAAGAATCCAGATCATTCGGAAAAAAAATTGTATCATACAATTCATATAATATTCAAATGCAACACCCAATGGCAGGATACAGAAACTTTGCCTTTGGGTAATTTAAAGTAAATGGTTGTTCTTTTCTAGTGCAAATGTGTTTCCTATCCTTAGCTTCTTTTGATTCGTATCATGATTTTCAACTACTTAAAAAAGTTATTAGCTTGTAATTCTCGTGTGTCTATATTATGCATGAAGATGTAACTGCTATGAAGATAAAGCACCTTATGCTAAAACAGCACATCCATATCCAGAACACTTTTACCCTTTGCATGTGGCTCTTGGAGCAACAGGGGAGACTGCCAAGGCTGAACTGATCCACCGTAGCTGGGGAAATACGGCGCTTTCTTATGCCACATATCGGTTCAAGACTGCAGAGTGATTGTCATGTCGGTGGCTACTACAAGTACTTGTCTCTGTATGTCTCTTTTTTATCCCTGATGTATCCTTACGTACATTGTGATTTCTATGTCCATCTGTTCTCGCTGTAATACTGTATTACAAGAATGAAATAGTGAGGGTTGTAATCTTTTTTTCTCTGTTTCGTTTCAATATATCAAATAATTAGAATAATTTAACATATTGACATAATGATACTTATAGAGGTCTTGCGCACTTTTTTTTAAATATTGACATATTGACATAATGTAAAAGGGTATAAAAGTAATTTAATTATAAAATCTCTTCCCTCCTCTTGTGAACCAAACAAGAAAATTATTTTCCCTCCCCTCCCCTTCCCTCCCCTCCATTAAAATCCCTCCCCTCCCCTCCCCTCCCCTCCTTTGAACCAAACAGTCCCTAAGCAGTATCGTGTATTAGCTTACATGTAAAATCCCCCGTCTGCTTCACTTAAACTTGTGTGCTAAAATTATTACTGTAGTGTATCATCGTTGAATAAATAATTTGCAATTTAGACTATGTGCCAAGAAATACATTTAAGCAAAACTTATAGGAAACTAGTAGAACCTAACCAACATTACAGGTCACCTTGGTAGCTAAAACACACATTTCTTTCTTAGGTATAATTTGGGGTTTTTTTCTTTTCAAGCTGATGTATACATGGAGCACAAGTTAATCTTAGAGAATGCATGGACTACAACATAGTTTCAAACTGAATGTGTATGAAGTGTACTATTTGTTTTGTTGTAGTTTATCTTGCAAACAGTATGTGTAACATAAAAGGCAAACAGCATGTGTATCCTTTTGTATTTTAGTTTTCTATTGTATATGTATTTTAATTTTCTATTGTATCCATGATTGTTACTATATATCTTTAATTAATGTGTTTTTGTAGCAAATATTTTTTTACCCTGACGTTGTTAACGGATGGGTGGATAAATCGGTCTCTAAGAAATGTAGAGACCACAAGAGCTTCCTAAAAGGAAAGTATTATATGCCAGAGAGGACCGCGGCCGAGAATGCGAGGGAGGTTCTCGTAGGTGTGACGGCACAAGATTGGCAAAGTTTTGTCAATTTTTGGAGAAGTGATACGGGAAAGGTATATACTAATGCAACTTCCAGTCTTTTGCATTTCTTTGATGATATATTTCATTGATGTTGCTAATTATAATCATTAACAGAGGCTGACATCAGTGTCAAATGCCGAAACATGTTGAAACGGAAGCACACTATTGGGAGCTCCAACTTTGCGGTAGTTCGAGATAAGCTGGTAAACCACGCTTCTTTTTATTTGAAGTCTTTTATTATAGTTATATACATAGTCCAATATAAAGGAAATCTCACACAAGTTATTTGAAGTTATTTCTTTTATTATAGCTATATACATGGACATAAGCCTTGATTATTTGGTGAAGTTTTCTACCATGTTATCTCATATCTCAGTTATATAGACATCTATTCTAATTAGCAATAAGGATAATAAATTTTGTTTTTATGACTAAGACATCTATTTCATTTTATTTGAAGTAATTTATTATAATTTTAAATACTGATATTACTTATATATAGGAAGCATCAAACGAGGGAGAGATCGTCGGTGAGGTAGATTTTTTTAAAACTACCCACACGGATAAAGATGAAAATTTTAGAGATGACGTTGCAGGCGATATAGTGGTAAGCATGAAGCTTTCAAATTAATTTTAATTTGGTATTTAATTTTTTAACTAAAATAATTTTTAAAATTAAATTTGCCTTTGGTAACTTTTGCAGAAGGACGCCAGAACAAAGATCATGGAGAGATCTTCTTCTTCTTCCGCCGATCCATTGATGCTACAACGTGAAGTTCTCTTTGAATTGAGGGGGCGCGAGCGTCTCAGTCGTGTGCGTGGGATGGGGCTAGGACCAACACCCACCAGCGTCTTGGGTTCTCGTGCATGTTCTTCCAGTGGGACCACAAAGGACGAGGTGGTTCAGTTGAAGGCAACAGTGGCACTTCTGCTTGCCCAAATGGCTGAAATAGCGACGTTAATTGGGCAACATTCACAAGAAATTCCAACTCAACCACCGGTTAGTATCGTACAACTCAATACCCATTTTTAACTTATTTGAATTAAATGGATTTATTGGTTAGTATTGTATATCTAAATTTTTTATGCTCCCCTTTGCTAGTTGTACAGCCTTCAAGATCAACTTAATACTGACACTATTAATGTTGTATGCAACCAGATGCAATAGTATTTATTGTGAAAACCATGCTTTTTTTTATCTTCATGCACTACGAGTTTACAGAATTAATACATTAGACCATCAACAAATTTAGAAGGCAAGGTGTCATGCACCTTAAGAAGGGATGGAGGAAACAGAAATGGGAGTATATATTTAACAGATATATAAGAAATTTTCTTATAGCATGTCAATCAATATATTTTGAATAGGTTCATAACAGGTTTTTTCAAACCATGATGGTTATAACTAAATTTTTGTGGTTATATATTTCATGTTCACATAAACAATTAACTTTATTCTAGAATGATGTATTATGCCCTGAACAATGTATGTGCAGTGTATAAATTAGCTCTAGCTATATTCATCATATTAATAAATTTTAAACTTTGATCTATTATTTCCAGTATGTAATCCTGAAGGCCTTCTGGCAAGCAATATTTACTTAAAGTTGTTGAAGCAATTTGTCTAGCCAGAGAGCATATTAATTACTTGAAATCAATGAAACTGATGGAAATTTTAGGCAGCATCACATCAGAAATATTAAGGACGTATATAGTAAAGACCTCAAGCATACTCAATAATTCAAAAGTTGCACATGAAGGAGTATGATTATAAGATATACTGAAATAGAAGTAGTAGCAGTGTCAAAATAGTTGTCTTCTTTTACCCAAAAGCAATATCAGAATAGTAAAATGAGAATATATATGTTGCAGGTCAAATAAGGTGCTAACTGCCATTAGTATGATGTAAATGTAAAAGAGAAAGGGATAGCAGTAAAGGATATGTTATATTGCAACTGATAGTGTATGACGATGCTACATGTGAATGGTGATACCTCCAACCGTAGTTATTTCTTTAAAATGTAGAGTGAATCTTTGTATTTTTGAATTACGAGCAACAAAACAATTAAAGAAAGGAACAAACAAACAAGCCTGAATACTGCATCTTTACAACTGATAATGAGAAAATTCCATCTCATCTACATCATTTTTTCTGATGATGAGATGGGGAAACTTAATAAGACAGGAAAATGTAGAAAACCTTACTACAAGTCTAAACCACCTGAATTGATTAGATGGCAGGCTCTCAAGATGCCACCCTGTATGCTAACACTTCATGCAACCTTACCTACAAAACCACAATATGTAGGATCGTCAGCTTGTGAGGCTGACGGTAAAAATCTAAAAAAACTTCAACTCACAAAATACAGCATAGTATAAGAGAAATAGTATAAGAGAAACTTGAATCAATGTATATGTTAAATGTTAATGAAAAATAGTCAATTTTACAATGTCGCATGAGTAAGTGTCGAACTAATTTACTAGAGTATCAAACATGCACTTACTATATTAACATGCACAATTCAGATATGTTCTTCTAATGCATGCTTGTTTGGAACGATATGTCGTTCATGCAATATAGTTTCTGAATGCAAGCTACTATCATTTCTTCTTATTATAGGGTTCAATCACTTGTTATGCAATGCATAAACCCAATGATTAGTATTCCAATGCGTGATTACGTGTAAGTCGCACCCCAGGATATTTGACCTTACTGGCTTATCCCTAGCCCACACATCGTGGATTTACCGGGCGCATCCTTAGTATTGAACCCCAGCAAGTCGATCTCCAGTAACTACTGACTTTATCGACCTACACCTAGCCCACACACCGTGGATTTACAGAGCGTATCCTCAGTCCTGAACATTTCTAGGAACCGCAAGCTCTTTGTCGGTCATTTCACGAATCTTATCGACCTACCCCTAGCCCACACACACGGATTTACCAAGCATATCCTCAGTCCTGAACATTCCTAGGAACCGCAAGCTTTTTACCGGACATGTCCATCATTATTTTCGTCATATTTTCTTCTAATGCAAAATCCTAATTTAACTAATTCGAGATCGTAGCCTAAATGATGCAAAATTATACTCTTGACTGAACGATCCATATTCCAGACATACATTTCACACAAATTAGAATCTTGGTCACTCCAACTCTATTTCACTCCTCCCTCGGAGTTCTCTAACTCTACCGAACTCGGGTCTCGCCTAAGTCATAATCATTCTCTTTGATTTGACCAAGTCATTCTCTCGAATTAATGGACTGCAACATCGGTCATGAACATTCCTATGAGCCTCAGCGCTTTACCAGCAATTTCATGGACCTTCCCGATCTACCCCTAGCCCAGACACATGGATTTATCAGGCGTATTCTCCATTTCATATATAGAATCCACCGTTTGAATATTCAACTATGTCTTTGGACAGCAACATAGTAGTCTTGCAAAAAATTATATAAATTCCAATACTTATCAAAAAAAGGATTTATTAGTTTCATATGAAAGCTGAATGAGTCTACTAGAACATTGTAGTTAAGAACATCTCAATTTAACCAAAATTATTTTGTTTAAATCCACATGCAGCAAACAGTAGGTTCATGTTTCCAGAAAATTGCAGCTATTTCTACTTATAAAAATCACCAAAAATACCATACTCCATGAAAATTTGATTTCTTAGACTCAATAGAAAAATTAATGTATCTATTTCAATTTTTTTAGTTTTGAGTTTCCTCAAAATACTGCATATAAGATAGGCAAAATTTAAAAAAACGCCACAAAAGTTTGGCCGAGTTTAAAAAAACGTCACAAAACTTTTTTTTAAAAAAAAAACCACACAATGTTCAATTTTCAACTCACAGAGTTAACAACCGTTATCTCTCTTCTACGTGCACTGCACGTACTATGAAAACTTGACGAAAATACCCTCTTCTTCCCCAAGAACTGAGCCGAAAAAGAAAAAAAAGAACCCAAATCCGATCCTTTCTTCTTCCCCAATTACTGAGCCGAAAAAAAGAACCCAAATCAGATCAACCCAAATGAGAGCAACCCAAATATACCCAAATCTCGTTGTAATCGATGTGTTTTGAAATGTGAAACATGCTTTCACTTGTGTGCTCGATGTTTATGAATGTTTGGGTTGTTTGCGGAGTTTCATTTGGTGTTTGAAACGTTAATAGATGTAGTGGTTATGATAAAAAAAAAACAAATCTTTTCATTTCAGAACACTTTAGGTTATTGTATAAAATTGTTAAAAAAAACATCTCAGAACTATTGTTTGGTTTAAAAAAACATCACAAAAGTATTCTTCTGTTTTAAAAAAAACATCACAGATATATGCCTTTGTTTAAAAGAACATCACAAAACTATTAGTTTAGTTCACGAAACATCCCTAAACTATTGATAATGTACAGTATGTACACATGATCAGGTTTTCTTTCAACTTTGTTAGTGTGTATATTTAACATGATCAGGTAGATTTCCACTTTGTTAGTGTGTATATTTCACACATTCACTTATACTAACAACACACTTACAACAAATTTACATATTGCACATTCTACCAAATCCAACACCTCAAACAAATCACATCTACGAATTGGAGCATTAAACATTACAAATCAGATCAATCTCACCACCACAAATGCAGAAAAACTGAGATCAAGACAACTGAGATGTTCAATACATTCCATTCAATTTCATAGTAAATGTTCAATACATTCCAGTTAATTTGGGTTGCTCTTATTTGGGTTGATCTGATTTGGGTTCTTTTTTTCGGCTCAGTAATTGGGGAAGAAGAAAGGATCGGATTTGGGTTCTTTTTTTTCTTTTTCGGCTCAGTTCTTGGGGAAGAAGAGGGTATTTTCGTCAAGTTTTCATAGTACATGCAGTGCACGTAGAAGAGAGATAACAGTTGTTAACTCTGTTAGCTGAAAATTAAATATTGTGTGGTTTTTTTTAAAAAAAAGTTTTGTGACGTTTTTTTAAACTAGGCCAAACTTTTGTGACGTTTTTTTAAATTTTGCCTATACGATATTATAATGGTCAGAAACCAGAACGTGTACAGATTTCTAGATCCAAGACAAAACTATCAACTAGTCCTAAGTTCAGATTTGTTTAAAATACAAAATGATATCCAAACTTCATGAAATTTTGTGAATCGATTAAAGACATATACTCGATTAACATATAAAAATTTCAGCTTCAAATTCTATATATTTGGGGAGAAATAATTTTTGGAAGTAAGCATGATATTCAAGACAGAATTATAGAATATGTCATGTTTCATTTTTAGCCAGGAATGAGTTCGGATTTAATTAAAATATCAAATTACATATAAACATCATGAAATTTTGTGGAGATGTTATAGACATATAAGGGATACACATATAAAAATTTTAGCATCAAATTTCATCTAGTTAAATAAAAATGATTTTCGGAAATAAGTCCAAAATTCACGACAAAAAATATAAAATATTTCCAAGTTAACCTTACCGTAATTTCACACAATTAATTGACAATAATTCACACATTATTCAATCAATCTAAGCGTGAATACTCATCCAATACAACATATATAACTTCTCTAACTTGCATACACCCTATAATATAATTGAATCAGAGCAGTAAAATTGTTACCCACCACCTATACCTTCTGAATTCGATTGTTTATAATCTCCACTCGATAAACTTAATTTTATGACCACAACAAAACATACACTATTACTATCATCTGTTATGTTAATAATGTACAACTTATGAAATAGAATAGAGTTTCGAAATTACCTTATGAAAACTTCAACTCCAGATATCTTATTTCTAATGTCTTGAAGGCAATACTTATGTGGGTATTTATAAGCCTAAGTAAGCACTATTTCATCAAATTCATTAATCCACCTCCCCTAACTCGAGATTCTAATTAATTCAACATCCCCTATGTCACTAACCAAAAAGATCCATGCATGATTAAAAAATGGATAATTTTGTTGAGGCCCTTTTTCATGATCCTCATTCCCCCATTTTCTAGAAGTCCCTAGTCATCAACTCAATTGTTGTTAAGTCCTCAAATTCATAAAATAGTATATTAAATTTGCATATGGGTCATTCACAAATATTCATAATTCCACAAACTAATATCTAAAAATATTCAGCATATTATATATGATATTATACATAATGGTACAAAATATACGTGAATAATACATGCGGAAGTAAAATTGTCATCTCAATTTTGCAAGATGTTACAAAATATGAGTTAGGGTTGTTTTCCTGTGTGTTTAATATGTTATATACAGTATAATTGTTTTGCAAACTTTTGTGTTAATGTGTCTTACGGTTGGATTTTTTTTTTTTTTTTTTAACTTTCGTAACAAATTTTTTACGCTAAGGGCTGTTTAATAGGACCATAAAATGTGGGAGGTTAGAAGAAATGCAAACGGTTTTTTTTGTTGGAAGCATACTAAACAGACGCTGATTTCCCTTTCATATTTAAGAAAATTGGATTTGCCTCTCTGGTGCTTTTTCCCCACTTGAACAAGTTATAGTGGTTATCTTTTTTCCTGGTTGACTTTTTCAGGAAGGGTAGTGCTAAAGCAAAGTTACACCACACTATACTTTTCTCAGAATTTACGGATAAAAGCATATTTGGCTAGTGATTGTGAGGTTCCAATTTTTTACTGGAAAGGAGTTTTCAAGAAAGAAGAAAATCCTCTATGACTCGCTTGGAAGGACAGATAGTCAATTATATCCGCTGGCTCGCTTGCTTTTTCTTTCTTAGAGCTTTCGGAACTCCACTTTCTTCTTTCTTGAGGGCTTCACACTAGATAGATAGATGGAATGAGGCATTTCCAGATGCTATAACAAAAGTAAGAAGAGATCTCGACAGAGATTTTGATTTGGATCGGGAATTTACTAATAACAGTTAGCCAGAAGGGCAGATGGAGAATGTTGCGAAGTTGATTTTAGAAAGGGTGAGGACCATTGAACAAAGTTTTTTTGAGAAAAAAAAAAGTGAAACATGTGTTAGGATTTGTAGATCCAAATACACGATAATGGGGTTGAAGAAGACGGACAAGAAAAAGAGTCGAAGATGGAGCAAGCGGCTCAGACCAGTCAGCGGCTGCAGGCAAGTTGCGGCCGACCGCACTTGGACAGTCGACCGCACAGGTACAGTCAAATTTACGTTTGATCGGGCAGTCGACCGTCTCTCTCTCTGTTGGACCCTGCCGTCTTGAAGGAATGACCGGTCGACCGGACAGTCGACCGACCCCCTCTCTGTTGGACCCTGTATAGTCGACCGACCCACTCACTGTGTTGCGGTCGACCATCGCGACGCTGATTGATGAGCGGCTGAGATTAGAAGTTTTGTAAACATATATATATTGTATTGTGTACGATTTTAGGGTTAAGTGAAAATAAAAGAAAGATCTAACAGTCGTCATATAGAGAGGGAGAGATATAGAGAAACCTTACACTTTGGTGGTGAGTTCTTGAGAGATTTGTAAACTTATTCGTGGAAATCGTAGGAGTGCCTCTATGCGGAAAAGTAGCCATTGTATTGGGTGAACCTCGAAAAAATCTCGTGTATTCTTGTGTGTTGCTTTTTGTTGTTCTTTGCTCTCTTGCTTTTGATTCTATTGTTCTTGCATCTTTGTTGGTGAGTTATTCCGCATTCAAAACTCAACAACATGGTCACCCTGTTTCATTAATTAGAAATTAACAAAACAAACCCAGAGTAGTTGACCATAGTACAAACCCAGAGTAGTTGACCATAGTACACGATAATGGGGCTAAAGAAGACAGACAAGAAGAAGAGTCGAAGATGGAGCAAGCAGCTCAGAGCAATCAGCGGCTGCAGGCAAGTTGCGGTCGACCGCACTTGGACAGTCGACCGCACACGTACAGTCAAATGTGCGTTTGATCGGGCAGTCGACCGTCTCTCTCTCTGTTGGACCCTGCAGTCTTGAAGGAATGACCAGTCGACCGACCCACTCTCTGTTGGACCCTGTACAGTCGAAGGCATGAACCGGTCGACCGTCACTGTGTTATAGTCGACCATCGCGACGCTGATTGATGAGCGGCTGAAATTAGAAGTTTTGTAAACATATATATATTGTATTGTGTACGATTTTATGGTTAAGTGAAAATAAAAGAAAGATCTAACAGTCGTCATATAGAGAGGGAGAGATATAGAGAAACCTTATACTTTGGTGGTGAGTTCTTGAGAGATTTGTAAACTTATTCTTCATATTTCTAGTGGAAATTGTAGGAGTGCTTCTACGCGAAAAAGTAGCCATTGCATTGGGTGAACCTCGAAAAAATCTCGTGTATTCTTGTGTGTTGCTTTTGGTTGTTCTTTGCTCTCTTGCTTTTGATTCAATTGTTCTTGCAACTTTGTTGGTGAGTTATTCCGCATTCAAAACTCAACAACATGGTCACCCTGTTTCATTAATTAGAAATTAACAAAACAAACCCAGAGTACTTGACCATAGTACAAACTACAAGCAGTAAATAAAACATGAGCCACATGACTCGTGCAGACACCAAGCGATCCCTCCAATAAATCCTAGAGAATAGGCCGACAAACCGATAGTGTTCCACACTATCAAAGAGTTCCAACCATATTGCATCTCCTCTAAGCCCATTGAACAAAGTTATAATTTATTTTTCCCAAGCTCGGAAATTTAACAGAGAATGAGCTTTTTATACCAAGGAGACCCTATAACTAATTCACTCGTGATGAAAATACTTTGGTGTCTCACATTTTTATTATGGAATGACTTAATGGCACTTGGAACATGACGATCCATAAATTATGTCAACGGGTATTTAGGTTAGTACATAGATAATGATTAAGAGTCATAAAGGAACTTTAACATGTTCATAGTGTAGCGACTAGCGACAACAAAAGTTTTGGTGGAATTCAATCCTTTATTTCGTATTGACAAGGGGAATGTGTAATGTATCAAGACAACATATTCCTATCTAGATTAACTGTATGACTTTATATACATAATATCCCTCAATTATCAAGCAGCAACTCTCTAACTGCACAAAGCTCCTTGATCACACTTCTCATATCCATTCTCTCTCCTGGATCTTCTTCTGAGCATGCAAGACCAATTCTAAGCACTGAAAACAGACATTCCTGCTCCAACATCCTGCCTTCTTCCATCCCATAAAGGTATTTGCCTTTAGCTTCGTTGTGGTTATTTCCCTGCGGTAGAATGTAAGCATCCACCACGGTTAATACTCGGTCAGGAAAAGCCTTCTCTATGTAGCTGTGAAGTCCTACGCCACTTGTGAAGATAGGATCGGTAGGTCTTTTCCTCGTGAACATCTCCAAGAGCAGGACTCCGTAACTGAATACGTCTCCATTTGTAGAGAGCTGATTGCCCATTCCATACTCTGCAGTTCGTACATGTATTCCGTATCAGTTACATGTTTGAATTGTGTGGTTGTACAATTTTCATTCGCAATACACTTTGGAGAAAAAGAAGGAAGAAAGAGTTTTAACTTTTAAGAAGGAAAAACATCATTCAGAAACCATACCTGGAGCTATGTACCCAATAGATCCTTTTATTCCAAAGGAACTAGTTTGAAACTCATCAGAAAGAAAACTCGCCAATCCAAAATCACTCAAGTGAGCAGACATATCCTCGTCCAGAAGAACATTGCTCGGTTTCAGATCACAGTGCACAATAGGCCTCTCAGTTTGATTATGAAGATAATCTAGAGCGAAAGCCACATCAATGGCTATATTCAATCTCTGAACAAAGCTCAAGTTGCTTACCTCAGAAGCCTCTGGGTATAACCACTGTTCTAAACTTCCATTTGGCATGAACTCGAGCACCAGAGCTTTGAAATCATTACCTTGTGAATCTACCGTCGAGCAAGCAGTTAATATTCGGACCAAATTACGATGCCGGATGTTTCTCAAGACTTCACATTCTGCCAAGAAACTCTTTGATGCTCCTCTCTGTCCGAGGTTAAATACCTTCATAGCCACAATTTTCTCATACGAATCCAAGATTCCTTTGTAAACAGAACCAAAACCTCCACTGCCAATTAAATTCGATGGAGAGAATCCATTAGTCGCTCTTGCTATCTCCGCATAGGAGATTCGCTTGAACTCTAATGGTACGGGTGAAACAGGCAAGTTCATCGTTCTTGACTTTTTCCTCCTACGGAGAATAAAAATCACGGTGATTAGTAGTACGATTATTAGGCATGCAACTGAGCTCGCAGCTGAGATAACCACTTTGAGAGTATTAGACAAACCCTTCTTAGTTGAAGATGGAGTGTAACATGAAGGCAGATGCAACTGGGGTACACCCCCACAAAGCTTCCTATTCCCAGTAACAGAAATTCCACTAGCATTTACAAAGATGCCATCTTTCGGAACATCACCCTCGAGATCATTTAAAGAAAGATTAAGATACAGTAAAGCATTCAACTTGGTTAGAGATCCTGGAATGAGCCCTGACAAGTTATTGCTCGAAAGATCCAAGTATGAAAGACCTTTCAGTTTGCCTAATGTTTGGGGAATGCTTCCATTGAAGAGGTTATTCTGCATATAGAGGAACTCCAAGCTCTCGCAGTCTCCAAGGCTACTAGGAATTTCGCCAGATAATCGATTGTTTGATATATCAAATGCAGAAAGCTGAACCATCTGACTTACTTCAGACGGCAAATCCCCAGTCAAGAAATTATTGGAAAGGTCGAACAGTATCGATATATAAGGGATGCTAACCAACTCTTTAGGGATAACGCCACTGAGCTTATTTTGAGAAAAGTCTACCTGATTCAAGGACCTGCAGTTCCCGAAACTAGCTGGAATGCTCCCTTCAACGCCGCATGCTCTCAGGTCTAATTGATCCAGTTGGGTGAGATTGCCGAAAGAAGCAGGAATTTGCCCACTAAAACTGTTACCAGATAAACGCAATGCATATAACTTCCTAAGTTTACCGATTGAAGAAGGAATGGGGCCAGTGAGATGGTTCCCATTAAGAATAAGCACACTTAGGTTCGCGAGGTTCCCAATTCCATCCGGAATGGTTCCACCAATTTGATTCTCTCCCATTACTAACATGTCAAGATGTGATGATAGATTCGCAACAGAGCTTGGAAGAATGCCACCAAGTTTGTTACTGCCAAGTCCTAGTGTCCCTAAACGAGTGCAATTTACCAAGGATGTGAGAAAATCCCAACCATGGGGTTCTTCAGCTTCAAACGAATTACTGTTGAGATTCACCCAGTATAAATTCTTCAACTTACCCAAATCTGAAGGTATCATTCCACTGAAATTGTTCTCCCGAAAATCAAGTTCTACCAACTTCGATGCATTAGGGAGCGAAGCAGGTATAGACCCATGAAAACCGTTGCCATATAGAAGAACCATCTGAAGATTTGGAAGAGTATCAAACATATCAAAAGGCAAAGTACCAACCAAATGATTACCACCTGCCACAAAGTACTGCATGGATGAGAGGTTATAAAGAGATGAAGGAATCTCACCCAACAGTCTATTCATTGCAACTTGAAAGATTTTAAGGCTTGTAAGTTTGCCCAAACTATCAGGAATTCTCCCCTCAACACCGGCACCAAGCAATAGTAGGCTTTTCAAATATGACATGTTGCCAAATGAAGGAGGTATACCACCATACAAATTGTTCTCACCAAATTAACAGACAAGAGGTTTGCAAGTGAACCAATCTCGGGTGGAATCGTACCGACAAGAAGATTAGTGTATAAGTTGATATTTTGGAGATTGGAGCAGTTACTGAGGGTTGCAGGGATTTCTCTGTCGAGAGAATTGAAGCTGAGGTTAAGATGCTGAAGATAGCGAAGACGGCCAAACTCAGGTGGTATCAGGCCATGAAAGCTATTGTACGAGAGATCCAGGGTTGCGAGGAAGGTTAGGTTGGAAAGAGAAGGTGGAATATTGCCAGTGAAATTCATGGAGGAGAGTTTTAAGGATGTGACTCTTAATGGGTGATTCACATTGCTGCATGTAACTCCCTGCCAATGGCAGAGAAGGGAAGAATTGTCGCTGTTCCAGGATGTCAAGGATCGAAGAGGGTCGGATATGAGAGATTTGAAGGAGAGAAGAGTGAGGTAGTCAGTTGTGTTGGTAGTTGATGAAGATGGTATGAGGAGGAAGCAGAGGAGGATGAAGGTAAAGTGTAGTTTTGTTTGAGTGAGGTTCAATGAGAAGTAGTCCATTGGTTGGCAGTATGGGTTAGGACAAGCAAAGCAATCAGATTCAGAGGAGAAGAATTGGCTTTGTAGCTGGAAACAGAATGGTTTTGGAATGAACTTGGGTTTCTTATTGTTTCCATTAGATCACATCCATATGACTCCCATGTAGGAATCATTTGACAATTACTATAATATCAATTTTAGAAGTCTTATATGGATTGGTCATCTAGATATTTTTTCTCCATTACACTTATTCTCCATCAGGTAGAAACAAATTTCATGCAAGTTATCGGAGGAGACCAAGTCAGGGGCATGCGTTTTGAAGCGCATCCAGGGCCGACCCCCAACTTGAGGATGGTGAGGCGGCCGTCTCAGTCCCCGGATTTTTTGCAATTCTAGGGAGGCCCAAATTTGTATTCCCCTAGTAAATATAGACACGTATTTTGCGCGTAAAAAAATATATTGCAATTAGGGGCCACCAAAAATAATTATTTGGGCCTTTCGCCTCGGGCCCCCCGGAACTCAGGGCCAGCCCTGAGCGCATCAAGTGGTATGAATGTTATTGGAGGAACGGACAGGTTTAGACAAGAAAAAAGAGAAAGGAAAGAACATACAATAATTTCCACCTGAAGAGAAAGTGAGGGCTTTCATAAGAAATTCAATCCATTGAACTGGATATCTAAATTGTCAAAAGAAAATGTGAACAGGAACAAATAAATAGTTTTGAAAAGCAGGAAGAATATAAACCTTGGACGTCAGTCTCAAAAAGCAAACATAATTGCTGTGGTGGAGACTCAACAGACATAACTTCAAACTTGTGTATGCGTTGTTACCAAAAATTTCCAATGCCTTGGATAATTTTGTCACCAACTGAAACCATATCGAAGTCCCTACAAAAAAACAAAAGAAAAAGTCAATTCAAGAAATTGAATGATGAGACACGGGGCAAAACATCCAAGCAGTCCAGTATTAGTTTGAATGGCAAATGCCTTCCTTCTCCTATATGTACACGTAAATGTACAATAAACAGAATTGTCTGTGTTGAAATGTTCAAACATTTCAGCTAGCTTAACTGACTAATTAACATTCCAGAAGGTATGTTCAGTGGTTGTGAATAAGATGCATGAAAGTAGCATTGGATTCAAAGCAACAACTTTGAACAGTAGTAACTAAGAATATACCATTCCATTGATAGAGGTAACCAGCTACCTAACCAAAATATCGTTGCATTGAGTTCATATATCAGATTCATTTAAAATTGTAACGCAGAAAAATGATTAGCGTAGCGATAGGTAGGAAGACATACCTTGAGTACTGGGCTGTTGTCAACTGGAAGATTATTGCGTCGCATCACACGCAATAGTTCGGCACCAGCAATTTCTACTCATAAAAGCCATGATGAAGTGCTGCCAATGCTTGAAGAAGGCCTCCAGTGTGAAATAGCCATGAACCATATATTTTTATCAATGGTTTAAATTCATTGCTGGAAATTCTGTTTTTATAAAAGAGGGGAAGCTTGTGCCTGCATTAATCTACATTCATTTTTTCAGCTGCCCTTGGTTGTTTCATAAAGAAATTAGTCTTAAAGCAAACAAGTGTATGAAACTAGTCATCAAAGTTAATGTATACAATTCATTGAATACAACATACAATCTTCGACTAAGTACAACTTCGAAGTTCAAACCAATAAACCAACATCCATAATTTCGACATGTTTAATTAGCAGGTGCAAGCCTGAACCGTTTTGACTCAGATAGGGTCGAGCAATATTTGCTCAACTGCAGTCTGCAGAGACTGAACAAATTAGTTGGCACGATTTCATCAAAACCACCTTTGCTGACCTAAGTCAAAAAATATAAAACGATGAACCAAAAAAATTCTATGTTATCATAGAATACACACAAATACACAGATAACTAATAAAACCACTATGAAAATCCAAAAAGAAACTCAATACAATCTTGTTTTACAACCATTTCCAACCAAGCAGCTATTATCATAACTAAGAGAATCACACTACTCTTTCAACACTTTTCCCTACTAGCATACAACCAACTATTGAAATGCATATTGTCATCGTACTGAGCTCCTCTTCCATGGCATCCTTTACATGTTCTGCATTCCAAGCTTTTTGGAATCAGAAACCTTCAGTTAGAGCAAAGACCCGTGAGGCTAAAGATGAAGGTAGCTTAGCGATAGCTGATTCAATTTCCTGAAAAACAGTTAAGGATGAGAAACTTCAGATCCTGCATCATCCTTAAACTACATTAATATTAAATATTAATTATGAACACACTACAAACCGCTACGCCTTTAGCGGCGTTCTTATCTTGGCGTTTCGATGAAACACCATGATAGGTGAGGAGTTTTTTTTTTGTTTTTTTAATAACATACTCTCTATAACGGCGATTGCACGAACCGCCGCAATAAGCTCAACCTATAATGGCGTGTTTTCTTGTAAATGCCGGGGTAGGTTCATACTATAACGGTGTTTAGTTTAAAGACGCCGGGATAGCCTTCTTATATCGCGGGATAGCTATTTTGATTATTTTTTAAAATAAAGTAAATATCTATCCCGGCGGTGGACTTGATAAACGCCGGGATATGGTTTATAAATATTTTTTTATTTACTCATTTCTTATAATTTTTTATATTTTAATATATATATTTTTAATAATTTTTTATATTTTAATATATATATTTTTAATAATATTTTATATGTTGATAGCATGAAATTTGATTATCGAATATTATTATGAAGAATGAAAACAATTCTAATTCTATATATGAATTAATTAACATTAAAAAATATATTTAGGATTATCAGTACTATGCAATATTATTTTATAAGACATAATTTATCAAATATATATTCTTCCTTTTTTATTAAATATTTTATATCGTATCTCATTACTAATATAAATGTCATACATACATTTATCATATCTCATTATGTAATTGTACTATTTTTACAATCAGTTGCAGTACGTAGTAGTCTTTATATTAGTATTA
This sequence comes from Hemerocallis citrina, assembly GCA_017893485.1. Lineage (NCBI taxonomy): Eukaryota > Viridiplantae > Streptophyta > Magnoliopsida > Asparagales > Asphodelaceae > Hemerocallis > Hemerocallis citrina. The sequence goes on along the minus strand of CM030359.1, from coordinate 426,715,436 downwards.
CCCACGAAGTAGAGAATAAGATTGACATATATTGCGATAGGCTTGGATTATCCATACATAATCTAACACAACTTGTAGAAGTGAGTTTTGACTCGCGGTTTGCAAGATACGGTCATTTATCACTTGCAACTCGATATTTTGAATATTATAAGTTTATACCTAAAAGAGAACGACGCGATTGAAAAGCACACAATCGACATTCAAAAATTACGAAACTTTGGGCTATGCTAGGATTTACCACACAACCTAATTCAACCTATAGAAGAGAGTTTTGATTCACAGCTTGCAAGATACAGCCATGTATCACTTGTGAGCCGTTTAATTTTTTATTTTATAACTAAAAGAGAGGGAAACGAGTGAAAAGCACACAAACGATCATCTTGGTCTCACGTCACTCTTTCTCACAAACCCAACCCCGAAGACCGACCATCGTGCTCCCACGTTGTTATCACCGTGATGAGGACATCCATTCTATTTAGTTTAGTATTTTATTTCAGTACCATATTTGCTTTTGGCAATTATAGCTATATGTAATCTTTCTTTTATGCATTAGAATATTTTTGAGATTTTTAGAATATTCTGAGATTTGTATCAAGATTTGTTTTGAGCTTATTTATAGGCCTTGAGATTCATGAGAAGTTATGTCATTCTTGATTTTTAAAAAATTATTGGGTTGACTTTTGCTCTTCCTCTCTCGTTTTGTGTGATACAATTGAGATCTAATTATTAGGGTTTGTGATAAATCTTAATAAACTTTTAGGGTTTGTGATAAACTCTAAAACTACCTCCAAATCCTCAAATCCAATACAAACTCCTAACCAATTTCCCAAATTAAAAATCAAACCCTAATCCCCCAAATATAATTAAACCCAAACCCTAATCCCTCTTCATCTTCTTCCTCTCCCTCTGCGATTTCCGATGCCCCTCCCCGTCGAGCTCCGCCCCTCGACCACGCCGCCCAACCCCGAACGCCCCCCGCTGTCTTCTCTGTGTTCCGTCGACGACGATCGAAACCCCCTCCAGTCGACAACCCCCCTTTCTCCCTTCCCGATCGAAACCCCGACGCCCCTTGGCTGCTCCTCCCTCAGCCACATCCGCCATCGACCCACCTCGCAGCGTCAGCCCCGTCGCCGCCCTCAACTAGCGACGTCGTCACCCTCAACCAGCGACACTGCCATCGCCTTTGCTGTTGCCGTTTGTTGACTTGGTTGCTGCTGTCTCTCTTACTATTGCTGCTGATTGTTGTGTTCTGCGTTGCTGCCAATCCTAGATCTAACGCTGGTTTCTTCAAACTTCGGTATACTCTTTCCACTTTTCAAATATCTGTGTTATACTGCTTTATCATCTCTACTATATTATTTAATTTAACTGTCGACCACAAATATCGAGATTGAGTGCTCCACTTGCCTAATTAGAGTACGAATAATATTGCATCTGTTACATGCTAAAAACGCTTACAGATTTAATTATAGATTGTTAGAACTGAATTATTAATTGGGTTTGTTAAACTTAATTCAATTCTTGAAAATCTATCAAACCGATTAATTGTTTAAAAATTCTAACTTTGATCCGCATTACATGTTGGTAAAATTAATCCTTTTAAGATTCTTGAAAATTCCTTATTTAGAATTATGTTTTACATCATTTTAGTATCTGAGCGAAGGTTCTTAAAACCCTAGTTCTTGCATCATTTAGGCATCAATTTTTGCATTCATTTAGGATCGTATAGTCTTTTATTTTTCTTTCTTTATTTTAGGTCATTTCAGATTTATTTTTTAAAAAAAAAGAGGAAAAAAAAGTACACACACGACCCCTAGTTTTCCCCTTTTGGTGAATGTGTCTTCGCAGCACCATCCCAGATCCTGACGAGCCTTTCTTATCCCTCCCAAATCACCCAATTAGAAATCCTAGACCTTCCCGACCTGAAATGGACAACTCTGATATTTTCGCTACCCTAGCTGCCATTCAAGCAACTCTTGCCAATATCAATCAGAGACTTGCGAAAGTGGAAATAAATCAAACTGTTGCCCCTGAGCTTCATGCTAATCATCAGATCCCTCAAAGGCATGTTCATGACGATCGACGTCAAGAACGTGACTCTGACGAACAATATAAAAGGAACGTTAAGACTGACGTTCCCCATTTTGAAGGCCACATGGAACCCCAAGCTTATCTCGATTGGATCCGTGCCATGAACCATTTACTTTATGTGGTTTGACTTGAGCGAAGCCCTGAAGGTTAAATTTGCCACAATGAAATTGACGGATAAAGCTCAACAACACTGGACCAATCTTGAACACGCCCGCAGAGGCCAAGGCCTGACATCCATCGCCACTTGGAAAGCCATGGAAGAGAAGCTCACTGAAAGATAAGTACCATTATCGTTCCACACCCGATTGCTAGATTCGTGAAACCAACTCTATCAAGGAAGCAAATCCACACAAAAATATGTTGATAAGTTTGATGACTTCCTTATTCAGTGCAATACTTTAGGTAAAGAGAGTGAACAACAAACTCTCTAGGTTCAGGGCTGGATTACGAGCCGATCTGAGGAACAAGCTAATTCATAAAAATATGGACTCATTAGCGGCAGCTTATACTCTTGTCCTCGATATGGATTCCCTTAAAGCGAGTTCCCATTACAAGTCCAGCGATTCGATGGATCATTCCTCCAAAATGAATCCTCCTGATCCCTCTAGACCTGAGCACTCCTCTCCTCAGTACCCTAACAAGTCTTACCCAAACAAACATACTTCAAATTTCTATCCACTTAGAAATGACAACACGGGTAAGAACATTGAAAGAGACTATTCTAAGATTGATCCTCTCTTCGATGGATCATTCCTCCAAAATGAATCATCCTGATCCCTATAGACCTGAGCACTCCTCTCCTCAGTACCCTAACAAGTCTTACCCAAACAAACATACTTCAAATTCATATCCACTTAGAAATGACAACGCAGGTAAGAACATTGAAAGAGACTATTCTAAGATTGATCCTCACTAAGTGCTATAAATGTAAGGGATACGGCCATGTTGCTGGCAATTGTCCCAGCCCAAGAAGGATCAACATAGTAGAGGGTACCGCAGTCATCGCTGATGAGCCCGACAATGAGTTTACCTAAGAACCTAATGTAAGTGATGACTTGGATGAAAAAGAGGATGACCAGTCTCTCAATTGTATTCAATCTGTTCAGTCACATCCATTGAGTGTACCTGAGTCACCCATCCCTTCCCAAGTCACTTGGCAGCCTATAGATTTTATCCCTGTGTTAGAACATCCTAGAGTCACAGAATCTGCACCCACATTTGCATATCACATTCTTGCATAGAGAAATTTTCAAGGAACTTAATGAGAATAATTTTAACTACAAGTTAATAGCAGATACTAGAAGAAAATTTATAACTTTTGATATTGGTGACGAAGAGATGGTTCGGATTCGTCCGGAACGGTTTCCAGCTGGATCAATTAAGAACTTGAACATTCGTACTGCAGGCCCATTTAAGGTTCTTCATACAATCAATGATAATACCTATGTCGTTGACCTTCCTGAAGGCTTTGGCATAAGACTTTCAATATTGAAAATCTAGTACTCTATGAAGACTCAAAATTCAACCCTAGAAATTTTCTTATAGAAGAGCCTACCCTGCAGCCTAATGGTGAGATTTTCATATTTACCCCTATACCTGAAACTATTTACCCACCGACAGAAGAATTGAATAATATCTTAGATGATCCGATAATCTCTACAAGAGATAGTGGTATGCACAAGTATTTGGTCAGGTGGAAGAACAAGCCGAAGTCGGATGACACTTGCAATGATCGTGAGTACCCGCAACTGGATCCAGATCTTTTGGAGCACCATGACAGGATCACTGGTTTTGACTCGACTGGGTCGGGCTTTCTCCCACCCGGAGAAAATGATGAGGACATCCATTCTATGTAGTTTAGTATTTTATTTTAGTACCATATTTGCTTTTGGCAATTATAGCCATATGTAATCTTCATTTTATGCATTAGAATATTTGAGATTTTTAAAATATTTTGAGATTTGTATCAAGATTTGTTTTGAGCCTATTTATAGGCCTTGAGATTAATGAGAAGTTATGTCATTCTTGATATAAAAAAAATTATTGTGTTGAGTTTTGCTTTTCCTCTCTTTTTGTGTGATACAATTGAGATCTAATTATTAGGATTTGTGATAGATTCTAATAAACTTTTAGGGTTTGTGATAAACTCTAAAACTACCTCCAAATCCCCAAAATTCAATACAAACTCTTAACCCTAATTTCCAAAATTAAAAATAAAACCCCAATCCCCCAAATATAATTAAACCAAAACCCTAATCCCTCTTCATCTTCTTCCTCTCCCTCCGCGATTTCCGACGCCCCTCCCCGTCGAGCTCCGCCCCTCGACCACGCCGCCCAACTCCGAACGCCCCCTGTCATCTTCCCTGTGTTCCGTCGACCACGATCGAAACCCCCTCCAGTCGACAACCCCCCTTGCTCCCTTCCCGATCGAAACCCCGACACCCCTTGGCTGCTCCTCCCTCAGCCACATCCACCATCGACCCACCTCGCAACGTCGCCCCATCACCGCCCTCCGCTAGCGACGCTGCTGCCCTCCGCTAGCGACGCTGCTGCCCTCAACCAGCGACGCTGCCGTCGCCTTTGCTGTTGTCGTTTGCTGACTTGGTTGTTGTCTCTCTCTTAATATTGTTGCTGATTGTTGTGTTCTGCGTTGCTGCCAATCCTAGATCTAATGCTGGTTTCTTCGAACCTCGGTATAGTCTTTCTACTTTTCAAATATTTGTGTTATACTGGTTTATTATCTCTACTATATTATTTAATTTAACTGTCGACCACAAATATCGAGATTGAGTGTTCCACTTGCCTAATTAGAGTACGAATCAATATTGCATCTGTTACATGCTAAAAATGCTTAGAAATTTAATTATTGATTGTTAGAACTGAATTATTAATTGGGCTTGTTAAACGTAATTCAATTCTTGAAAATCTATCAAACCGATTAATTGTTTAAAATTCTAACTTTGATCCGCATTACATGTTGGTAAAATTAATCCTTTCAGATTCTTGGAAATTCTCTATTTAGGATTACGTTTTACATCACACCGTTCTCATGTCGTCACGATGGTGATAATCAAAATGAATTTGAGAATTAGTAAATTTTCGAATTTGAGAATTTGTGGTTTTAAGAAAAATAGTTAAAGATTATAGAATTCTATAGTTTGTTTTTTTGAAAATATTGTGGTTTGTTTGATTGTAGATTTAGACTTATTAATGAGTAGAACTGATAGAAGATAGTTCGAATTTTAAAATAATAATACCTCTATCCCGACGTTCTTAAACAAAACGTCGGTGTATATGCAACAAATCCCGACGTTTTCTTGTTGAAACGCCGGAATATGGGTAGGGTAAATTATTCTAAAACCCCCGCCCCCAACCCTCTCCTCATTTTCAGTTTCATTTCCCCCCAAATTACTTAACCTATCGATTCTCCTCTCTCCTCGCCGCTATCTTTCCACACCGACGACTCGCACCCTCACCAATCGGCGCCGCACCACCCTTGTCGCTTCTCCTCACCTTTGAATATCCCTCGCCCCACCTACTTTGCCTCCTCTTATCCATCGCCACCACCCCTCACTCGCAACCTGTCTCTCACCGTCGCTGCCGATCTCTGCCACTGGTTTTCTCCCTCAGTCGGCGCTTCTTTCCCTAATCGGCAAATTTGGGTAAAGATTATCGATCTTGTTTATCATATTGCTAGGGTTTAGTAATATTGATAGGGTTTAGTAATATTACACTTGTGAGATTGGTTAATATATCAGTTGTTCCTATTGATAGGGTTTAGTAATATTACACTTGTGAGATTGGCTAACACTTGGGTTTGCTTAGAATAGATGTAAGATGTCAGTAACATTTTGTAGTGTCATTGAATTAGACTTTTGTGATAGTAATTGAACAGTAAACTGATGTGCACGGGCTTTGTTGTGTGTATTCTTTCAGTAATTGCCATTCTAAGCATGTGTCTTGTAGTGAATTCAAGTATGATATCTCTATTAATTTGAACTACTTTTTAAGTGCAAAAGAAGTTGGATTTGCTTATTAAATAAAATGTCGGTGAAGTTAGATTCTAATTTCCTTGATTTAATCGGTAGTGGTGGATTGTTTTGTATGATTTTTGGAGGAACATCCAATTTGTAGGGGAGTTTAAAACTAGCAACAATATTCAGTGCAAATTTGAAATATTAGGTGCACATACACATTGTACCTTTCTTTCACTATATTTGAATATAGTGAAGAGCTTAGATTGATATTTTTCATTAGGCAAATTTTTATTGTACGAAATTGTTGATGTTGATGTTGTATTAAACAAAGAAGTTATTGGTTTTTCGAATTATCGAACTTCTTAAATTGTGATGTTTTCCGATGGATAAATATATATGATTGTTATGAATTGATTATGATACTAATCTAATAACTACTACCGGAAATCATTATGTAATTAAATTTGATTTTGTTCTGTATCATATCTAGATTAATACATATGTAGTATGCTTAGTTAGCTATTTATGTCTATTTTGATTTGATCTACATATGTTAGTCAATTTAATGAAAACATATGCAATTTAATTTATGAATTTTAAATTTCATATTGACTCATATTTTTGAAAATGGATAAAAGTTGGATTAATGTCACGATTATCTAAGGAGTATCGAGATGGTGTGAAAGATTTTATTAACTTTGTAAAGAGGAATTCTCCTGACCCGAACTTAATTTTGTGTCCATGTGTCCAGTGTTCAAATTGTGATTTGAGGACATGCGACATGATTGAGACACATGAGATTTGCAATGATTTTTTAACGAGGTATACAAAATGATTTTGTCATGGAGAGTTTGCTCAGTCAATTCCTAATGGTCCGGTTGTACGTGAAGACGAGTCTTTATTTACAAGTGATCCAAGTGTTATCGATGAGATGCACTCTTTACTGCGGGATGTTTTGAGATTTCATAACTTTCAAGCCCACATAAACAATCCAATCAACCATGTTTGTGATGAGTCGGCAGAAACATTTGTTCATGGTGGTGGGGTGGGAGAAGAAATGCCCAGGGAAGAAATTAATAAAGAATTTGAAGCCTTTAATAAGTTGTTAAAATATGCAAATACTCCCTTGTATCAAAGTTTTCATTCATAGTTAGACTAATTTAGCTTAAATGTTTAAATGGATGGTCTATCAAGTCCTTCAACTTGCTTCTTGAATTGTTGAATGAAGTTTTTCCTAAAATCCAAATCCCAAATTCATCCCATGCCACACAAAAATTCCTCAAGTATTTTAATGTATGGGGCATTTGGTACAAGGATTTTTTTTTGGCTCCCAGGATTTATGATTCCTAGGAATCATAAAACATGTTTTGTAGGTCTTAAACATCTCTGGGAATGTTAGTTAGTTGAAAACTATATTTTCTATGTTTGGTTGAGCTACATATTTCCTGAGAATGTTAATCTTATTATCCAAAATACCCCTCTCATTCTCAAATAACAAAACAAACTGTTTGAAGAAATAACTGAGTAAACTAACTGATAACAAAAAAAACTGAATAATTAATAACATTTGTTATAATTAACCCCAAATTTGGAGCTTAGAATACAATAGGGTTTTGAAGCAAGAGAGAGGGGCTCTCTACTCTCAGAATCTTCTCCTTCTTGTTTGGTTCTTAAATCCACACCAACTTTGTCCTTGTCTCTTCTTCTTCATCACTTGTCATCTTCATCTTCTCCTAAATTCTCCAACAATTTCAACATAACAGACTACTTGATCACTTCATGTGGGCTCTCCAAACAAAGGGCAGCCTCTGTCTCCAAGTCATCCCCAACTGCATCATTGACTCCGTCGAAAGACTAGACTCAGTGCGGCATTTCTTCAAACACCACCTGGGCTTGAGTCGCAACCAAGTATGCAACGAGCCTTGCATTCTCACTTTCGATGTTGAAACCACCCACCCTCCAGCTCAATCTAGACTCTCTTCAGCTTATAGGCTTCGAAGACCACCCACCCTCCAACTCAATCTAGACTCTCTTCAACTTATAAGCTTCGAAGACCACCGGCTTCAGTCTACGGCGCCAATAGGAACCACCAGGTCAACCGGGGGTTGGTCGGCATTCGGGGAAGTCGAACGAAGGTCCTGGGGGAGGGGACAGAGGTGGAGGCGGAGGGAGGGGGAGGGCCTGGGAGGGAAGAGGAGGAGAGGGGAGAAAGGGCGGTGGATGAAGAGGAGGATTGGTTTTTTGGGGATACTTGTATTTTCAAAGAAGTAACATTTTCCCAAGCACTTGGGAATCTAAGAATCTCATCCCCCCATGGGAAAAAAAATTGTGGAAATTGTGGCAAAAAAAACTCCTAGGAATCTTAGTTTCCAGGGAATTTGAATTTAAAAATTAGCACACCAAACATGGGAAACTAAATTCCCAAGTTAAGATTCCCATGAAACAAAAAAAAATCGTTGTACCAAACGCCCCGTTAGGGTATGAGAAGATAGCAGCATACCCATATGATTGTATGTTATTCAGGGGGGTAAGACTCGAAGAATGTGAAGTATGCGGTACTTCAAAATAGAAACAAACGCCAAATGTAAATGAGCAAACAGATGAGCCAATTATAGGAACTAGGAGAAAGAAGCCTGCAAAAATACTGCATTACTTTTCTTTGATTCTTATGCTACAAAGATTGTTCATGTCCTCTAAAACATCTTCTGATATGAGATGGCATGCAGAAGATTGCAAGAATGATGGGATTCTTAGGCACCCGGCCGATTCTGCATCTTAAAAAAATTTTGATGAAAAATATCTCGATTTTGCAAAAGATCCTCGGAATGTGAGGCTTAGATTGGGCAGTGATGGTTTTAACCCATCTAGGTAAATGAGTAGCACCTACAACATATGGCCCGTTGTATTAATACCATACAATCTACCCCCTTGGTTGTGCATGAAGCAGTCATCCTTCATTTAACCAATGATTGTTCCTGACCAAAAAGCCCAGAAAATGATATAAATGTATATCTGCAGCTGTTGATTGATGAACTACAACAACTGTGGGAGGGTGTTACAACTTATGATGCAACATCTAAAGAAAGTGTTCGTCTCTGAGTTGTGTTGACTTGGACAATCAACGATTTTCATGCATATGCAAGTTTATATGGTTATAGCACGAAAGAACGTTATACTTGTCCATGTTGTGCTGAACAAACAGATTCAAAATGGTTGTATAAAGACAGAAAGTTTTGCTACATGGGTCATAGAAGATGGTTGTCTGACACATTTTTAGGGCATAAACATCGACATTTGATGGTACCGATGAGTGGAAACATGCTCCAATAGCTTCATCTGGGTCAGATGTATTAAGGCGACTAGAAGGCCATCAATTCACTTTGTCAAATGATCCAACAGTAATTAAAAATTCTAAGAAGTGGGCTAAAGATCAGCAACAAAAGCACTGATTTATGTGATGCAGATGAGTGTGACAGTCTTGTTGATTTAGGGTCATGGAAGAAGAAGAGTATTTTTTTCCAGTTGCTATATTGGGAGTTCACATTACTGCGTCATAACATAAATGTGATGCATCTTGGAAAAAACATCCGTGAAAATGTTATAAAAACAGTTATGGGGGATGGCCGGAAGACGAAGGATAATCTTAAGTCTCGCTATGACTTAGTAGAATTGGGCATAAAGGCATGAGTTGCATCCTGAACAATTATCCAATGGCAGAGTACAACTTCCTCTTGAAATCGACTCAATGTCAAAAAGGGAGTTGGAGATATTTTGCAAAGTTTTACAAGAGCTTAAAGTCTCCGATGGCTATTCATCTAATATAGCAAGATGTGTTAACTACAAGGAGAAGAAGCTTCAGGATCTAAAGTCACACGACTACCATATATTGATGCAGGATATCCTTCCCGTGGCTCTGAGATCTTCAATGTGTGAGCAAGTCACTTCTGTCCTGAAAATTATATGTAGCATATATAAAAGACTTTGCTCTAGAGTGCTACGTGTTGAAAATATTAACAAATTGGAGCAACGCACGGCCTTGACACTTTGTCAAATGGAGAAGATATTTCCCCATCATTCTTCACTATAATGGTTCATTAATAATCCACCTTGCCGATGAAGCAAGACTTGGTGGACCAGTACATTATCGATGGATGAATCCCACTGAGAGGTAATTCTTCATGTGTCATTAAAAAAATATTTTGGTTAGTTCTTTTATGCTATACCTCCATACGTTTTCTAATCCAAATATACTTGTTTAGGCACATTTACCGACTTAAGGGTTATGTTAGAAATAAAGTTTATCCAGAAGGCTCAATAGCAAAATGGTATCTTTCAGAAGAGTGCTCCAATTTATGTTCAAGGTATCTCCAGGGTGTGAGAGACATGTCTTAATAGACCAAGGAGAAACTCAGACACTTCAAATCTCAAAGGGGCTAAATATCTCTTCCAGACCGCTAGCACTACTTTTGAAAAATTTGATGCATTTGAGTTAGATGACTTAATATGGGAACAAGCACATTGATATGTGTTGGATCACCATGCATCATGTGAGCCATACAGAGTGTAAGTTGGATTGGATCAGTGTGAATTTAATTCTCACAATTAGGAATCAGTTAACCTAAAATTTAATATGCATTCATAATATGCGAATTTGCCAGGATATTGAAAAGGCATAGACCAAAAAGCTTGAAGCCACGTGAGCAACATAAGTTAATGAGTGAAAAATTCCACAAGTGCTTTGATAGTTACGTAAGTCACCGTCCCGTGGCTTGAATGACAGTATTTTTTAAGATTAAGCATTATGCTAATATGATTTACTTAATAATTTTAGGTTTCCTCATTAGGTGATGATGAGGTTACCTGAAATAAAGATTCTTGCCAAAGGTCAACATAAAATGGTTAAAAGATATAATGGATATATATTCAATGGCTTCAGATTTTGTACTCAGGATCGTGAAAGAAACTTGAAATCTCAAAATAGTGGCATTGTGGTTACTTCAAAAACTAGAAGCTATGCCTTTAAAAATGACACAAATCCTGTAAACGGAGATGTTGACTATTATGGGGTGCTCACAAATATCATAGATTTGAATTATTACGGGCACTTTCGAGTAGTCTTATTTTGTAGAGATTGGACAGGGTTAAATAACAATAATGTGGATAAGCTGGGTTTTACAATTGTAAATTCCGCACATCTGATTCACATTGGGACACATTCACCATGAACCATTTGTATTTCCATCTCAAGTACTCCAAGTTTTTTATATTCAAGACCCAATAGTGTCAAACTCATACGTGGCACTAACTATATTTCAATTGGAGGACGATTCAGATGATGAGGACGTTTATGTTATGAACAATTTTATTGCTTCTGAGTTTCCCACATTTGATGTAAACATTTCTTATTCTAGTAGTGGCCCTACTTGGCTCCATACAGATGGAGAAGAGGACGGCGTATTTGATGATATTGTAATATAGTACCTTATAATATTTAGAGATTTTTTATCTGTTCAATTCAGTATCAATCGTTTTCATAAATTTGTGGTTTTTATATATTTATTTCAAATGACTTGTCTCAATTTAATGATTTTACTATACATATATCCTTAATTATTCATTGTTTCATGTATGTTTCCTTAAGTATTAATTCTTATGTCATTGTTCTAATTTAATGATTTATCTCAATTTAAAGATTTATCTTAATTTTCTGTAAACAGGTGTAAACAGGTGACAGATGGCAAGAACAAAGAGGTAAGTGGTCACGATTAGGCAGAAGGAGGTAGTAGATCCTCCCAGCATGGGACCTTTGACTAAGCACCCTATGGGAGAAAATAGAGGTGCGGTGCATACAGATGCCACTATAGTCGACGTGGGTGAGGGTAGCACGCCCACAACCATGAGGAGAGGACCGACCAAGATGAAGGAAATATGGAAGCCCCAGAATGATGAGAAGATATTGGTGAGCGTCAACAGCGTCGACCAACCGATTAGAGACGGTGGGAGTAAGCTCAGTAAATTCTGCGGGGTAGTGGCAAGAAATCCTTGCATGCTTCCATTACGCTACGAGACTTGGTCAAAAGTTCCAAAAACGACCAAGGCGGAAGCCTTCTTTGCTATTAAGGTATAATACAAATAATATATATATTAATATTCTAGAAATTGTATATATCCATTTCACTTTTGAGTTAAGTAATCCCTTTAGTTTCATTATTATATATCAATCTATAGAAATGCATCATGCTAATGGCTACCATTTAACGAATGTGTGTTTTAGCTACCAAGGTGACCTTTAATGATGATGAGGTTCCACTAGTTTCCTATAAGTTTTGCTTAAATGTATTTCTTGGCACATCATCTAAATTGCAAGTTAATTATTCAAAGATGATACACTATAGTAACAATTTTAGCCACTTTTTAGTGTTGCAGGGTAGTGAGGCTTCTTGAAGGTGGTACAGATGTTAGTATTCTCAATCTCAGTTCTATAGTCCACTTTTTAGTGTTGGATTCAATCCGTTGTAACTGAAAGTTATGCATGTTGTTTTTGTGCACATCTCAGCTAAGTGGGAATGAAAGTTATGCATGTTGTTTTGGTTCCAGAGTTGCGACCTGTAATGTTAGATTTATAAATTCTTTCAAACCTATCTAATAACTTATACAGTAACATGATATAATTTTCTTCAATGTTAAGGCAGAAACATGTTCCATTTTCAAAAAACACATTACACTTTCATACTGATACAGTTAAAAGATTAAAATTCATTCAACTGTATAACCATGCTGCAGAGTTGTTAGGAGCTTAATTTTCATCAAAATCTTGGGTAGCCTAGTCATACAAAATTTTCATATGAATCTGGTTAGGAAGGAACAGTAAATTACAGCGAGGGAGTATCCCGCAACCTACAGTTGTGCAATGCATTTTTCTACCGGTGGATAGTATGTTTGAACATTATGACTAATCCATTTACTAAGGGCCTGTTTGGTTGGAGGGGAATGAAGGGGATGGGAGGAGAGGGGAGGGATTTTTTAAAACATTTCTTGTTTGGTTCATTTTTAGGAGGGGAATGGAGGGGTGCAAAATCCCTCCTGAGCCAATTTTGGCTCCCCTCCAATATTGGGGGGATTGTAGGTCTAATTTTTTTAAGTGATTGGACTAAATTGTCCTTTTTAGATCTAAATCCTTAAAATAAAAAACAGATCCTCTCTCTCTCTCCCGACTCTCTCTCTCTCCCACACGCGCTTTCTCTTTCTTCCCCTCCTCGTCGCCTCCCCTCTTGTCTCCGTCCATCGTCCCGCCGTTCCGCATGTTTAAAATTAGCCAGTGGTACTTAAACAACATGAATCCAGCTCATTCGGAAAAAAATTTGTATCATACAATTCATATAATATTCAAATGCAACACCCAATGGCAGGATACAGAAACTTTGCCTTTGGGTAATTTAAAAGTAAATGCTTGTTCTTTTCTAGTGCAAATGCATTTCCTATCCTTAGCTTCTTTTGATTCGTATCATGATTTTCAACTACTTAAAAAAGTTATTAGCTTGTAATTCTCGTGTATCTATACATGCATGAAGATGTAAACTGCTATGAACATAAAGCGCCTTATGCTAAAACAGCACATCCATATCCAGAGCACTTTTACCCTTTGCATGTGGCTCTTGGAGCAACAGGGGAGACTGCCAAGGCTGAACTGATCCACCGTAGCTGAGGAAATACAGTGCTTTCTTATGCCACATATCGGTTCAAGACTGCAACGTGATTGTCATGTCGATGGCCACTACAAGTACTTGTCTCTGTATGTCTCTTTTTTATCCCTGATGTATCCTTACGTACATTGTGATTTCTATGTCCATCTGTTCTCGCTGTAATACTGTATTACAAGAACGAAATAGTGAGGGTTGTAATCTTTTTTTCTCTGTTTCGTTTCAAATAACTTGTGGGCTAAAATTATTACTGAAGTGTATCATTGTTGAATAAATAATTTGCAATTTTGATTATGTGCCAAGAGATACATTTAAGCACAACTTATAGGAAACTAGTAGAACCTAACCAACACTACAGGTCACCTTGGTAGCTAAAACACACATTTCTTTCTTAGGTATAATTTGGGGGGGGGGGGGGGGGGGGGGGGGGGGGGGGGGGGGGGGGGGGTTCAAGCTGATATATACATGGAGCACAAGTTAATCTTAGAGAATGCATGGACTACAACATAGTTTCAAACTGAATGTGTATGAAGTGTACTATTTGTTTTGTTGTAGTTTATCTTGCAAACAGTATGTGTAACATAAAAGGCAAACAGCATGTGTATCTATTTGTATTTTAGCTTTCAATTGTATATGTATTTTAATTTTCTATTGTATTCGTGATTGTTACTATATATCTTTAATTAATGTGTTTTTGTAGCAAATATTTTCTTACCCTGACATTGTTAACGGATGGGTGGATAAATCGGTCTCTAAGAAATGCAAAGACCACAAGAGCTTCCTAAAAGGAAAGTATTATATGCCGGTGAGGACCGCGGCCGAGAATGCGAGGGAGGTTCTCGTAGGTGTGACGACACAGGATTGGCAAAGTCTTGTCAATTTTTGGAGAAGTGATACGGGAAAGGTATATACAAACGCAACTTCCAGTCTTTTGTATTTCTTTGATGATATATTTCATTAATGTTGCTAATTATAATCATTAACAGAGGAAGGCTAACATCAGTGTCAAAAGCCGAAAGATGTAGAAACTGAAGCACACTATTGGGAGATCCAGCTTTGCGGTAATTCGAGATAAGCTGGTCAACCACGCTTCTTTTTATTTGAAGTCTTTTATTATAGTTATATACATAGTCCAATATAAAGGAAACCTCAGACAAGTTATTTGAAGTTATTTCTTTTATTATAGCTATATACATGAACATAAGCGTTGATTATTTGGTGAAGTTTTCTACCATGTTATCTCATATCTCAGTTATATAAACATCTATTCCAATTAGCAATAAGGATAATAAATTTCGATTTTATGACTAAGACATCTATTTCATTATATTTGAAATATTTTATTATAATTTTAAATATTGATATTACTTATATATAGGAAGCATCAAACGAGGGAGAGATCGTCGGTGATGTAGATTTTTTTTAAAACTACCCACATGGATAAAGATGGAAATTTTAGAGATGACGTTGCAGGCGATATAGTGGTAAGCATGAAGCTTTCAAATTAATTTTAATTTGGAATTTAATTTTTTTAACTAAAATAATTTTTAAAATTAAATTTGCCTTCGGTATCTCTTGCAGAAGGACGCCAGAACAAAGATTATGGAGAGATCTTCTTCTTCTTCGGCCGATCCATTGATGCTACAACGTGAAGTTCTCTCTGAATTGAGGGGGCGCGAGCGTCCCGATTGTGTGCGTGGGATGGGGCTAGGACCGACACCCACCAGCGTCTTTGGTTCTCATGCATGTTCTTCCAGTGGGGCCACAAAGGAGGAGGTGGTTCAGTTGAAGGCAATAGTGGCACTTCTGCTTGCCCAAATGGCTGAAATAGCGACGTTAATTGGGCAACATTCACAAGAAATTCCAACTCAACCACCGGTTAGTATCGTACAACTCAAGACCCACTTTTAACTTATTTGAATTAAATGGATTTATTGGTTAGTATTGTATATCTAAATTTTTCATGCTCCCCTTTGCTAGTTGTACAACCTTCAAGATCAACTTAATACTCACACCCTTTATTAATGTTGTATGCAACCAGATGCAATAGTATTTATTGTGAAAATCATGCTTTTTTTTATCTTCATGCACTACGAGTATACAGAATTAATACATTAGACCATCAACAAATTTAGAAGGCAAGGTGTGTCATGCACCTTAAGAAGGGATAGAGGAAACAGAAATGGGAGTATATATTTAACAGATATATAAGAAATTTTCTTATAGCATGTCAATCAATATATTTTGAATAGGTTCATAACAGGTTTTTTCAAACCATGATGGTTATAACTAAATTTTTGTGGTTATATATTTCATGTTCACATAAACAATTAACTTTATTCTAGAATGATGTATTATGCCCTGAACAATGCATATGTAGTGTATAAATTAGCTCTAGCTATATTCATCATATTAATAAATTTTAAACTTTGATCTATTATTTCCAGTATGTAATCCTGAAGGCCTTCTGGCAAGCAATATTTACTTAAAGTTGTCGAAGCAATTTGTCTAGCCAGAGAGCATATTAATTACTTGAAATCAATGAAACTGATGGAAATTTTAGGCAGCATCACATCAGAAATATTGAAGACATATATAGTAAAGATCTCAAGCATACTCAATAATTCAAAAAGTTGCACATGAAGGAGTATGATTATAAGATATACTGAACTAGAAGTAGTAGCAGTGTCAAAATAGTTGTCTTCTTTTACTCAAAAGCAATATCAGAATAGTAAAATGAGAATATATATGCTGCAGGTCACATAAGGTGCTAACTGCCATTAGTATGATGTAAATGTAAAAGAGAAAGGGATAGCAGTAAAGGATATGTTATATTGCAACTGATAGTGTATGACGATGCTACAGGTGAATGGTGATACCTCCAACCGTAGTTATTTCTTTAAAATGTAGAGTGAATCTTTGTATTTTTGAATTACGAGCAACAAAACAATTAAAGAAAGGAACAAACAAACAAGCCTGAATACTGCATCTTTACAACTGATAATGAGAAAATTCCATCTCATCTACATCATTTTTTCTGATGATGAGATGGGGAAACTTAATAAGAAATGAAAAAGTTGAACAATCTAACATTACTCCAACGGCAAGAAGAAATTATGAGATCAGCATGACCAACACAACATATACACTAAGGAAACTTGGATTGTTAGCAGGCTTTCTTAATTGTGATACAAAACTTACATGGAGAAATTCATGATGAAACATCTATTATTTTCTACAGCCAGTGAATTCCATCGATTTCCAGTTACGCAAATAGGCAAAATACCGATGGGATCGTAAGCAACACCGGATCACACCATGAGACTCCCCCGCCCTAGTTTGTAGTATTTGGACTTTCTTTTTTCAATGTTTTGTCAGTATTATATCTATGCTTGGTAAAAACTATGTTGTACAACTTATACATTTGTAACTCTTTGTATAGCAGGTTATATATGTGTTAGATATTTTGTTTTCTATTCAGTTATTTATTTTGATATGTGAATTTTTTTTGTTTATCATGTTGTTATTGTTGATTTTAAGATGTAAGCATTTAATTTTGATGTGATTACATGTATTTATAATATGTGATTAATTACAGATTTTTTATTTTTGAAATTTTGAATAAAAATGCAAAAAAAAAACCGAAAATATCTTTCGCGGCGTTTACCAAGAAACACCGGTACAGATATCCATCCTAAATAGCCACAAAATATTTTTTAAAAATTATTTTAACCTATAGCGGCGTTTCCACAGTGCCGTTATAGGATATTTATTTAAATACCAAATAATTAAAAAAGAATTTAATTTAACCTATCAAACGCTGGGATAGCTAATTATTATTCCAAAAAAGCAAAACTAAAATCCACCTATGGCGGAGTTTTTAAAACGCCGGGATAGGGTTTACCCTGTAGCGGCGACTGGTATAAACGCCCATATAGCTGTCTCGACGCACGCTACAACGGCGCTTCCGACGGTGTTTCCAGAAACGCCGCTAGCTGCTATTACGGTGTTTAAAAACGCTGTGATAGCCTTGTAAAAATGCCGCGAACGCCCAGGCGGTTTGTAGTGACATTGAGATACAAGATAGATCAATCTACCCATGTTCACAACCAGTGTTATCTGTATAATGATTACTCAATTGCAATAATAGAAAACTAACTATAAAGAAATCCCTAACGATCAGAATTCCTCGGCTGCTTGAACATAGCTGGGGAACCCCACACCTGAGAGATTCTACCTACAACCAAAATGATGAGTCCAAGAAAGTGACACAAACACACACATTCAACCTACAACGGTACAACCGAATGACGAGTCTGGGAAAGTGATACACAGAGGACCAAAATGGCGAGTCTGCGAAAGTGATATACAGAGATGGTTTAATCAGGCGAGAAGATGAGAAACAAGGGGGGAAACAATCCACTTAATTACGGTGTGATGAAGGGATAGTTCATTTTCAACTAAAAAACTGACCCAATTTTCTCAACAACACATGCACTGACACAATGGAGATCCCCCCATCTACAGTGAAATAGTGGGGCTGATAATTTACTTTCAAGAAAAATCAGAGCTTTCCTTGCCCGAAAAAGGAGACCGAAGTCAGGTTTTGGTTGAAATAGTAGAAGGGCCAGGAATGGGGGACATGCAGATCGACGACAACGACAACGGCAGGAGGTGGCAAGATGAGGACAGGTGAGGAAGGTAGGAGCCAAAAAGGTATTTTATGCAGGGGGGAGTTCAGGACTAAATAGGATTAGAGAAAAGAAAAACGTAGCGCGGACAAACGGTTGCAGAAGCAGCAATTGAATGGTGTGCAAAGGTCTGGATTGGTTTGGATAAAGGAGGGAGTGGTGGGCGCGAGCTCAATAAGGATGGAGGCGGAGGAAGGTGGCTGTAGTGGTGGAGTTCTCCAGATCGGGAGAAACAACTGATGATTAATATTGGGAGAAAAAAGAAATTCTAAGAAAAACTCAAACTTTTCCAGGTTTACCCTATTTTTCCAGTTTTCTATTAAAAATAATGACATAATCTCCTTGAAGAACGGCACATCAATACAGTGTGTGCATAACATACACACATTCAGTAATCTGAAAATTATAATACATCAGAATAGACATAGTGTGTTAAAGAAGGATGCCAGAGATGATCAGTTTAAGGTGGCTAATGATTGGATATTATCAACCTACATCAAAGTTCAGCACAAAAAAGGAGGGGAGAAAAAACTTACATAAGGGTGGTATCGAGCTGAAAAATGGATTAGAAGTATAGCTTTGTTTTGGAACAAATCAGCATGGCTTGCAATCTGTTAAATGTTTTTTTAAAAAAAACAAAAAGAAGGAAATAATTAGGAGCTTGCAAGTTGTTACTTCTAAAAGACAAACATAACTGCAATCAGATAACAGAGTTTAAAAGATGCAACCTCAAACAGATGGGTGTGACCAAAATCTCTTGCATGCTCTATGGTCATTGCATCATCTACAAAAGTACTCTAAAGAATATCCAAAATCAATGATTACATTCCACTGAACGTAACGATAGGAGGCAGAGATGACAGAAAGAAGCACAAGCTATAAAAAAATCTGCAGTTATACAGAACGTATAAAAGTCTACAAGTGGAGGTAGAGTTAGGTTCTTCTTTTTCACTTTTGAGAGAAAAGGTGGCGTACACCCACCCTCAGAAATAGATTAGTTTTTACTAGAGATGATTGTTTGTGCTGGCCTTCTTATCCAGAAATATTACAACAATTAGTAATCCAGATATATGGCACCCTTATTGCTTATTAGATCTACACATGTTTAATTTTATTTATTCAACAGTGTGTGTCAGAACCACTTCACCCAGAAGGTTAAATTGAAGGGTTTGTAGAAGAACAATGTTATCTCATCCACAACAATGTTATTTCAAGCTGCACACTCACTCATCTGGTCTTGGGCCCATGTTCTCCCTAATGCTAGCACACATGATCCTTGATTTTTGTGATCCTTCTAAAAGAATTATAACATGCAACAGTTTTAAGGAGGCAAACAAATAAGAATCTAAGAGCAATATACATTCATAAACAAACTTTAGGCAAATACAAAATAAATGAGTGTCACCTTCACAATCAATGTAAGAGATATAAACTAAACATTATAAGAAAGATATTATTTAAAAGTGGAGTCTATGTATGGATAATCTTATTTATTCAACCCTTCATATCATATCAAATATCATACGATAACAAAATGGTGAGAAGCATAAAACTCTAAGAATTAACTGAACAAAAAATTTCGTATAGAACAGGTACCTCCATGACCAAAATCCGTGCTTTTAAGGCATCAATGTTGTCTGGGTCAACAATAAAATCTGATTGAGTGTCTCCCGTAAAAGCAATTTCAGGAGATGTAACAGTGTAAGTAATCTGCAAGTGACAGTAGAACGCAAATAAGAGGGAAAAAAGAATAATTAAAATGACAATTTACTTTGTTACAGAAACTTCTTTACCAAAATAAAACACTTTCATTTATATTTTAGAATAATATCTACCAAAACAGACCTCCACACCTGATAGCCGTAAGTTCTTGATCTCCTGGCCGGAAAGACCAGTGTATTCCTGCTTAAGTTTCTGCTTCACAGAATAAATAATGTAACCCTGAAAAAATTTCAGAATAGATTTTCAGAACAGTATTAAAAACGATTCCTGAATAAGGGATGCCTTTAATGGTTCAAAAGATAAACACACTAATAAGCTAAATCCTCTCACCTGACTAGGTACACGATGGTAAGTCCTAAAAGCTTTCACTTTAAGGTCCTTCCTTATCTCAAAATCTTCCCCTACATTCAAAATTTTCATTTACTGGGCTATATTCAGGTTGAGAACAAGCACATCGGCAAATCTTATATGAATAAAGATACGGCCTTACCCACAGTCAACCCAACAAGCTTGTGCTTTAGTTCGGACTGATCCAATGCTCTGTGCACCTCGAAAAGTTTTACCACATTTTCTTTTATAGATGATGGAACAAAAATAGTTGGGGGGGTCATGCTATACAAGCCTCGGGTGGCAACGTACATGGGAAGGCCTCCCTGGAATATGCAAAGAAAAAAGATAGTAAATACCAGAACTGTCCCTTGATATTATACAATATACAATTACGTGAAATTTAAACCAATATAAGCAAATGATCAGGACCTGAATACATACTGTAAGTTTTTATAGTATCTGATTTTCATGCTATCTATAACATGCATTTCTGCGTCTTTTTGAACAATTATGTTTATCATGTGGTTCCACCACCATATTAGTTTACAGCACCAAACTCAGTCAGTTGCACGAGTATACAGCGACTGACACTGCAGGTTTTTCCACTAGACAAAGGCTCCTAAAGTTCATCATGGAAGCCAATCACAGTTGCATTAAATGTTCATGCAAAGTGGGTCCAAAATCAAGCCAACGTTATTTTGTAATTTTTTTGTGCAAACTCCATATTTTAGTTGTTGGTGTCATATATGACTTTTGCCTTCGGTCAAATCGAAAATTATGTGTCCCTACAGAGGATTTCAGCAAGTAATCAGCTTACGCATACACGCACCACAAGATATCGACATGGGTCCTTATAGGAGGACTTGAGCTACATTCCTCCTGCATCCCAAGAAAAATTACAACCATATAAATGTGATCTAATACATATAATTCGCCTACAAAAAAATCAATTATTTTTAAAATTTTCTTTCATCCACATTGAGTGGTCCAAAATTGACGGCTTCTAAGAGAATCAGTGGTTGAGATTTAAGTTTTATATGTCCAATTTGAAATTTCCCTCCGAAACCAAATTATCATTTTTCATTTCTAAATTCTAAAACTTTTGTTAGCTTAACTAATAATTTTACATATTTAATTTCCTTAAGCTCTACAGTATTTGGTATTGTTGTAAAACGGAAAGTGCTTTTGCTAAAATGTGCTGGTACCAGTACTTCTACAAAGAATAGTGTTGAACTTCAAAATTTTACTAGTAAGTAAAAGCACTGTTTGAAAAGTTAAACGCACCACTTAGGTGCTTTAAGAAAAAGGCAAAAAATAGTAGTTTTATAAAAAGTACTTTTGGCTAAATATGCTTTTAATTAAGTTTGTCAAACACTGATTTTGACCCAATAAAAGAGCTTTCATGCCCAAAAGCACTCTCCAAAAGCAATGCCAAACCAAGCCTTATAAATGCATCATCCTCACCTCTCCCCCTAATCGCAACCCAAGCTACCAACTAAATCAACTAAGACAATAATTGGAGAATCTTACAATGTGGTCCATGTGAGGATGAGAGATGAAGAGGTAATCCTGGGAAATCGCTCGTTGCGGGCATCTACCGATATCGAACGCCATCCTCAACGTCGGGAATATCACGCACGTTTCTTGACCCCCAATCGAGAGCCCCTCGATCGGGTACCCTTCAATTTCGAGTCTTTTCCGATCCTTCTTCGAAGACAAGGCGTCGGGCGCCGTCTCCTTGCTCTTCATTTATAGGGTTACAACGAACTTGGGATTGGACAAACCCTAATTTGGGGATTTTGGGATGAAGAAGAGAGAGCTGAAGAGCATGCACAATCTGAGGTAAAAAATGACAAAAATGCATATTTGATCTTTTCATTTCTACGCTGCAGTCCTCAAAAACCTAAAAAATGCATTTTTTCGATAAAAATGAAACATACGAAACATGACGAAATATCTCGTATATGATTAAAAAATTATTTATATCTCTACTATTTTAATGGGAGAGTTGGGTTGTAAACAAGCAAACTCTAATTTTGTAACTGAGTAAACACGTGCAATATACGGCAAACTAAATCCACCAAATATATCCGTGTGTTGCACGTGCAGCTCCTAAAAAAGGAATATTTTAGCAAATGCCCCCATTTAAAATGTGAAAATTAGCATATATCCCCACTATTTTTAAAAACTAAGAAATACTCCTATTTCTAATCTCTACTATTATAATGGGAGAAGGGGTTAGTGTCATTTGTCACCATTTTTTTTTATTTTTTTTGTCATTTTGTCATTTTGTCAACACGTGCAGCGCACGTGTTGGCCTTTTTTTTCCTTTTTTTTCCTTTCCATTCCCCTCCACGTGCATTGTGGTTTTTTTTGTCCTTTTCATTCCCCTCCACGTGCATTGCACGTGTTGGTATTTTTTTTCCTTTTTCGTTCCCCACCGCGTGCATGGCACGTGCATTATAGTTTTTTTTTGTCCTTTTCATTCCTCTCCACGTGCATCGCACGTGCATGATACTAGTGTCATTTGTAAATGTTTTGTCAATCTATAACTCGTGCAATACACGTGCATAACTATTATAAAGGAGGTTCTAAGTTCAAATCCATATTATGTCTAAATTTTTATTTTAAAAAACTATATTTATTAAGACGTGCATCGCACGTGCAAATTACTAGTAATCGGAAACTGAAAAAATATTAATAAAATATACGGGACGAAACACAAAACATGATGTTTCGTCCCAAAAGGAAAAAAGTTGCAAAATAACCATCCGGGTTTTAAGGAGGGTTTTTTTGCAAAAAAAATGCAAAAATATTTACAAAATTGTAAAAACAATTTATAATTTTACAAAAAAAAAAAAATAATTGCACTCAGTAACCAATAATGATAATTTGCAAAAAAAAAATTAAGGAAATGGGACCCAATGGTCCTGCCATTATATGTATATTTCTGGGTTTTTTCTTTGTTTTTGAAGTTTTTTTATTTTTTTAATTTAAACGAAACATCATGTTTCGTCTGATTATTTAAAAATACAATTAAATAATCGAGACAAAACATGATGTTTCGTCAGACATAATATGCATTTTGTATTTTGGATGTTATTTATACCTTTCTACTGTCGCCAAATAGGTAAAAAATGATAAAATAGCCAACGGCTGTGTCGCCTACAGTACTCCTAAAATGCAAAAAATGCCAAAAAAACAAACGACTGTGGGTGCTCTAACCGTAGGTGTTTTATTTGAGGAGGGAGGTGGGCGGTGCATGTGCGGGGTTTGGCAGGTTCTGGAGTCACCTTTTCGCCCGACTCGACAATATAATACTTTTTTCCCCAAAATAGGCCACTTTTGAAACTAATTTTCAAAATATACCATTTTTTGAAAATAATTCCTAAAATAGACCACTTGCAGCTGCGAATTGTGGCGTGTTCGATTGTCAGGCTGCAGTTTCCAATTGCGGTCTCGAAAACACATTTTTTAGAGGCCGCAATTGAGAACTGCGACCTTATTTATTTCATATTTGGGCTAGAGAGACTTTGAGGCTTAACAAATTATTCTAAGTAAAAAAATAGACGAATAAGGCCATAATTGGGAACTGCGACATAAATATAACAGAGGTCGCAGTTGGAAACTGCGGCCTAAGTTATTTATTTATTTTCTAAAATTATTATAAGAAGAAAAAAATTATAATATCGGTCACAGTTCCCAACTGCTCACTATATTTAGCCTTTTTTTTTTGTTTTTTTTTTTTTTGAAGAAAATATTTAGCCCATTTTTACTTAGATAACTTCATGTAAGTCTTCAAATCTCTCTAACCCAAATATGAAATGAACTAATGCCGCAGTTGGGAACTGTGGTCTTGAAAAAAAACACATTTTTGAATGCCTCACAATCGAACATGCCCAGTTTGAAACTACAAGTGGTCTATTTTGAAATTAGTTTCGAACGTGACATGTTTCAAAAAAATTGCCTATTTTGGGGGGGAAACACAATATAATGGAACAGGTCCTCAACTAGGGATATTAAAAGGGCCGCCCCGAGCCAAGCCCTGTGGCCTCCTTATGGGCTGGGCCAAAGTCTGCTTGTTAGTAAATCTATGAAGTCCGTATCCGGCCCTTAGCCCGTGCTTTTATTCAGCTAAAAACCCCGGACTTAAGCCCAAGTGAAATTTGTATGATATTTTTTAATTTAATTAAATAACTATCAAATTTTTAACCTGTTTTAATTAAAGAATTTGAAAAATAGTTATTTCACTAGTTCAATTGTACAATTTATATGAGATAATACTAGTGTTATCCTATGCAAATTGCACATACCAAAATAAATTTGAGAAACTCGTAAAATTATATGAAACTCTAAAAAAATGTA
This sequence comes from Hemerocallis citrina, assembly GCA_017893485.1. Taxonomy (NCBI): domain Eukaryota; kingdom Viridiplantae; phylum Streptophyta; class Magnoliopsida; order Asparagales; family Asphodelaceae; genus Hemerocallis; species Hemerocallis citrina. The sequence continues at coordinate 426,690,560 of CM030359.1, read as the reverse complement.
CATAATTGTGATAAACTATATCTTCAGTGATATACAACAACAATAGCAGAGCCTTTTTCCCAACTAGGTGGGGTCGGCTGCATGAATCATAGCTTTCCATTCTGCTCGGTTTAGCGTAATATCTTCTATAAGGTCATAAGCTATTATATCTTTTCTCACTGTTTCCATCCAAATAAGTTTAGGTCTTTCCCTACCCTTAACCCTCAATACTTATCAAATCACTAATTCTAACGGGTACACTATTAGGTCTATGTGTGATATTTTCAAACCACCTGATGTAATGCCCTGAATACCAAAATACAGTAATTCGTAGCTCAACATGAACTACACTTAACTTCGTACAATTTTACAATGAATTTTGAAACTTTTATTACATCAAATTATTTTACAACAACACGGAGCGAAAATTAAATGAAGTACAACATGATTTACATGAACAATTAAACAAGAAGTAATCTTTAACATCTTTTAACAAGAAGTAATCTTTAGCATCGGTCATCTTTATGTCTCCTTACAAAAACCAATGCCTGCATTGAATACTGTGGGCACGTCAGTTACATACAACTGATGCAATACTATACACGGTCATCCTCGCTATGCCATAATATAGCGACTCACTTATTTTAATATACACAAACTTTAATGTGAAACAAAGAGTGAAAAGTGACTATCATAAACATGTCAGCGTATGCAAATGCCTTAATGCATAATGCAAGTGTTTACGCTAAGATGACACTAATGCATACTTGTTTAGATTCTATGTATCTCATACTACATAGGTCCGAGGGCAAGCATCTACGTACTCCACGTTAAAGGGTCTAATCCATCGCCATGAATAAGCTACTGCGGTAACAGAATTCAAATTTTAGACATCCCACATGTACGAACCCCAGCCCTGGAATCCACCGTCAAGTTATATGGAAATCCTCGTAATGCGAACATCCCGTAAGAGCCGCTCTGACCCCGGTATATACATATATAATGGTTAACTACCTCTCATCCGCCCGACTATTCATGGTCCTGGAATCCACCGTCAAACTAATCATAGTCCCTGATTTAATTAAGGATCGTCTCACCCCGCAATCAACCACAATCCAGGAATCCACCGTCTAACTGGGTCTATAGTCCAGGACTCCACCGTCATATTGTACAGAGACACTCCACTTACGTTTGCCCAAGATCTATTACATCTTCTCATAGTGTCTAATCCTTATATTTAAAACATGAATAAGTTACACCACCTAGAGTTAGCTTCCCCTCTTACCGGACTTAAACAAAAATACTGAGATAGCCCATAATCATATAGCCAAATCTAAAAATCAATTAATTCCTTTCATCACTTGCTGGTACTTGGGTTTTACTAAACTTCTAGAATCACATCTTTTCATGTTCCAAAATCATGGGTACTCATACCCTTCAATATTCATGTATTAAAATTCACTTTATTCACATCTTAATCAATTCTTTCATTAGTTATTCTTGTATTTATCATTCATGAAGAAAAAACTCAATTTATTGTTTCTCACAAAACTATTTTCTTTCATGTTCATCTAACTTTCAATCCAAATTTTATTAATGGTTTAAATTTCAACTTTTGAGATTCATCCTTAGAAATTTATTATTCAAAATCCATCACTTTCCTTTTTACCACAAATCAATTCTTATCCCTTTAATTATACACATTGCATATCAATCATATCTATCACGAGAATATAATTCTTAAATCTCCAAAAATATATATTTTAAACATTGAGGAATATTTGTATTATCCTCATAATATTTTTATAATTTTTTATATAACTTTTCTGGATTTTTTCGATCTCTAAAACATAAAAGAACCAAAAAAATAATATAGAAATAGCTCAAGTCCGGGCTCGAAACCCGCGACCTCGACCTAGACCACACCACGCGGCGGTCATAGACGCAGCAGCGCACACGAGCTAGCCGGTATGGCCAAGTGCCCAACTGTTATGTATAGGGAATTAATACTTTAAGTACTACTTCTCTGTTTATTTCTCTTTTCTTATTTTTCAACTAAATTGTTTCCATTCCTCTTCCCCAAATTAATATTATAAAAAATACATTCCTAAGCTCCAGAATTCTTCACTTACTAGTTTAATTATTTTTAAAGGGATTTATACCCATTTTTACACATATTTACTTTCTAAAACATATATATACGAAATTTGATTAAAAACATCTAGTTTTTTTAACAATAATATAAATTTGCATTCATATATCACAAAAAAAAAAAAAAACTTACTGATTTTATCCCTTTTATGAGATTTGAACCCTCATTTCCCAAATTAGTCATCTTTCTTTTATGGAACAAATTTAATACAAATGCAACTATGCCACTTGTGTCTTAAGCATGTTAATGAAATTCTTCATCTTTCAACCACACCCCTTTTATTTCCCCAAATTGTTTTGAATTTCTGTTCACTAATTATCACATTTTTTATATATATTTTTGTCTAATTTTGTACACGACAACAATCATACAATAAAAGAAACTATTTTTTTTTCAATTGTGCCTAGCACTTATATACATGCATTTTAATTATCACTTCTCTCATTCTGTTATATCATATACTTTAATTTAATACACAATGCACTTCATGATAGTAAATTTTATCATTTCAACATGTGTCAAAATTAGCAAGAATCATTAAAAGTAGACTAAAGTTTACCATATAACACATAATCATGATTTCTAAACTAATTAGAAAACAAGCAAGACACCCACATCTTTTTGTTGCACAAATGGAAAATCTCCTAAAGGAAAGCTCCTAGCTCTACTCCAAAGGCCTAGCAATTATCCTCATAGAAAAAGCAAACTCCAAGCTCCAAAGAATGCAAAAACCGAAATCTCTTTTGCTCTCCTTCTTTTTCCTCTATCTGTGATTTCTTTAGTTTATGTGCAAATGACATACAATGGGGGGGGGGGGGGGGGGGGGGGGGGGGGGGGGGGGGGGGGGTTTATATAGGAAATTTGTGTGGCTGGGATTAACTCCACTACCCAAATAACTACACATGATCTCACCCCACTCTCTCAACTCTCCCACTTCTCATTGGCCGGCCATTACTTTTAGGGGATCAAGCACGTGCACGCTCTCATTCATTTTTATATTTTGTTAATTTGTTAGTAGCTACTATTTGTTACAAGACAAGTGTAAAAGTGTATAAAATAAATGTAGGTTTATTAGGTGGGTTTTTTATTGGGCTTTGTTTATTTATTTTTATTTTATTTATTACAATGGGCTTAGAGTCGTCTATTAGGCCTGTGTGTTCTAATTAAGAAAATGCAACCAAAAGAGATAAAATAAATAAAAGGGAAACTTATGCATAACTTAGAAAAAAAATTGAATGAAAACATGAGATGAAATTGCACATGCGTTGCACGTGCAAAAATGAAAAATGTTTTTTTAGTTTAAAAAATAAAATTTTACTACGGTATGTTACACCTGAGGCGATTCTCTCTTAATTTATCTTGGATAGGAGCTATCTTTACAATTTCTCGTATATACTCATTTCTAATTATATCATTCATGGTTTTACCATGCATCCATTTTAACATCATCTCTGCTACACTCATTTTTTTTACATGTTGTTTCTTTGATACCCAATACTCTGCTCCATACATTGTAGTTGGTCTAACAGTCGTCCAATAAAAAAAATCTCCGACATCAAATGTATACGTTGGTCACACAAAACACCGCTAGCTCTTTTCCACTTAAGGCACTTCTTCAATGATATAGTTTAGTGAAATTTGCTCTAAATAATGCACCCCCATCCCGGCCTTTGTGTACATTCTGACCGGCAACACTTAGGCCCTAGCCCAACTCATCTCGACCCTCTCCTCCCTCCCATCCCCCTCCTAAATCCACACCCTCTCCGCCGCCGCCCTCCACTCCTCCTTCCTCTCCCGCGTCTGCACCATCATCGACCACTATGACGTCCCCCTTTCCACCACCCTCTCCACCTCTTCGTTCGCCTCACCCTGTCATTCGCCACCTCCCCCTATCAAATCTCATTATTGGATCCGACATTGCAATCATCCTCGTCTTCAACCAGTACTTTTCCCTAAATCACGGGAATTCAAAAATACAAATTAGAAATTGAAGTTTTAATCAAGTAGTGAATTATGGTTTCATAAATTGATACATATGCCACACATAGATACAAATAATTTAGCAAAGCAAAAAATTTCAAAATCATTTTTCACAAACACTTGCGTGCTACATAGTCATTTCATCGAACACTTTGTGAGCAAAGCACGGATCTATAAACTAAGTACCAGATTTATAGGTTTTCAAGTGTTTCTTATTCAAATATACATGAGGCAATAAAAAAAAAGTATAAGAAATCTTACCAAATCTCATTATTGAATATGACACTGCAGTAATCTTTGTCTTCAACCCGTACTCTTCGAAAAATCCGATTTTATGAATTTAAAAAACACAAATTAGAAAATGAAAATGAAATCATGTACTAAATTAGGGTTTAAGAAATTAATATATACACCACACATACATACAATTGATTTAGTTACGCAAAAATTCTCAAATGCATTTTTACAAACACCTTGCGTGCTATGTAGGCATTTTCATCGAACAATTGATGAGCAAAACACAGTTCTACAAATTAAGGACTGGATTTATACGCTTTTAAGTGTTTCCTATTCAAATATCAATAAGGCAATAAAAAAAAGGAAAAATTATAAGAAATCTTACTAAATCACATTCTTGAATCCGACATCGGAATCATCCCCGTCTTCAACTCATATTCTTCACATATTCGACCGAAAATACTGCCTTAATGAATGTGGTGGTTCGAAAATGGCATGGTGCGTAGGAGATGGCAACATCGAAGGCAAAGTTAAGATTTATGGAGGGCCGCACGTGTAATACCCCTTATTTAATATGCTTTATATATACAAGGGTGCATGGTATATGGTATTTATGCATGCAAAAGGTGCTGAGTGATAGTGACGTGAGTGAGTGAGTGAGGAGAATAATCTCATATATAAATTAGTTTGTCAATGATCCTTAAGTACCTATAAAGCTATAACACTTTTGGTGAGGTTGTGTCATATGGTGGGAACGTGGTTATATTTTATTTTAGGCGTACACGCTTGTAGGCATGTACTAGGGTGAGTAGGTGTAATGCCCCACCCCAATATTTAGACAATTTTAAAATTATTTTTAGAAAACAAATTAATACTTAGAGTACAACTGCCCACCATAGGTTGTCTCTCAAAAGGTGGTTAACCAATTAGGTGACTCTTGATCATAGGCAATTATATTTATACTTTTTTTTTTTTTTTTGAGGAAAAGGTGGAATAATACTTAATTAATTATTGTATACTCCCGATATGGGATTACTTAACCACATCTCTCCCCCTTAATCCCGTGCACACTAGGAGACCCCGTGGGCCCCCTAAATGCCACGTCATCCAAAGAGCAAAGATAGCAAGCTCTGTTTTCACATCTCCAACGGGTGGGTCCCCTTTTCCACGGTGACTTCATCGTTACCTCTCAACAACAGCCAACGCTGTTTTTTTTCATCTCAACGTGCCCCCCCCCCCCCTCTCACCTACTATTCATTTAATTACAAATCATGCCATTCTCATATATTATCTATATAATAAAACACAAAGAAAGCTATCAAGTGGTTGTCCTTCAATCTTCCAAAAATCAAAGGCCCAGATTTAACCTTACAAAACATATTTTTCCCCCAAAACTCAAATTCAAATCTCCCACCCAAAACAACTCCTATATTTATTTTATTTTTTTTTCTCTCTCTCTCCCTCCCTCTTCTATTAAAAAAATTAAGAAAATACAAATTTAAAAATTTTAAAAATATTTAAAAATTTAAAAAATTGAAAATTTTAAAAATAATTCAAAAAAACCATATAATATGTTTTTTGCTTTATGTTTACTACTTCAATTAATTTGCTGGACCTCCAAAACTATTTTATATGATCAAACAAGGTGCACCGTTCCGAAGACGTGTCGTAGGCACGTGTCAACGGGCAAACCTAGTGTGTGTGTATATATATATATATATATATATATATATATATATATATATATATATATATATATATATATATATATATATATATATTTCTTTGAAATTACGAGGTATTACAAACACCCCCCCTTTTATAAATCAGCGTCCTCGCTGAGTACGGGGCATGCACATCTAGTGCAGGATCTTTCTTTCTAGCCGATGTGGCGTCGTCCTCAATCCCGGAGATCAGTGACTCTCAACACCACAGATCATACTCGATCCCGGAGATCAGTGACTTTCAACACCGCAGATCATACTGAGACCCTCTTCCACACCCGGTGTCGAAAGTCGGCTCTCATACCATTTGAAACGCCCCGCCCCAATACTCAGACAACTTTTTATTATTTCTAGAAGATAAATTAATACTTATAGTATAACTTGTCCATCACAGGTTACCTCTCAAAAGGTGGTTAACAATTTAGGAGACTCTTGATCATAAACAATTATATTTATACTTAATTAATTATTATATACTCCCGATATGGGATTACTTAACCACATCTCTCCCCCTTAATCCCGTGCACACTAGGAGACCCTGTGGGCCCCCTAAATGCCACGTCATCCGAAGACCAAAGACAACAAGCTCCGTCTTCACATCTCCAACGGGTGGGCCCCTCTTTCCATGGTGAGGTCATCGTCACCTCTCAACAACAGCCAACGCTGTTTTTTTCTTTCATCTCAACGTCCCCCCCCCCCTCTTCACCTATTGTTCATTTTTACAAATCATGCCATTCTCATTTATTATATATGTATATTATATATATATTTCTTTGAAATTACGAGGTATTAGACCCGGGACGTTACAAATGGTATCAGAGCAAACTTGCGACAGAAATGGTGTAGCGCAGTGGGTGCACACACTGGCAACATAGGAGGCAAGAAGGGTGCAGGAGTCAGATTAGATGTGAGGAGGGAGCGTGGGAGGCAGGTCGAAGGGGGTAATGTGAGGTGGTTTGAAGGCAAGGAGGGTGCATGTGAGGCGGGTCGGATGCGAGGAGGGCGCGTGACGTGTGATGGGGCAGCGTGGGAGGCGAGGATTTAAGGAGATTTTGAAAGTGGGAAATGATGAGATTGTGGCTGGGCATGGTTCCGGGTTTTAAATTTTTTCCCCTTTATTTTACAAAAATTTGTGGAATGCACGTATTAGTTTAAATGAAATTCCAAATTTTGATCTCATTTTTCTATTTCAAAATAAAGTATGGGAAGAAGGGTAGACCTATTCTCTTAATACATGGCTTTTTTTTTTTTTTTTTGAGTTAAAAGGTGGAATAAGGCCACCCCGTTTCATTAATAAGATGTTAATAAAACAACCCCGGTGAACCGGGGGAGGAACAAAAGTACAGAGCCTCTTAATACATAGTTATAAAGAGTATTTTTTGAGTATATGATAAAATTGAGGTTGAGGTGTGTGAAAAACAAAATGATATGAAGAGGTATTTATAGTTTTTTCTTTTAGGTTATGCTTAAAAATTAAAATTTGATTTATTGTAATTAAGTGTAATTAATTGTGAAACTAAGAAAAAGCTAAAAACTATTTGGGAAATTCAATTCTTGCATGCTAGTTAACTTTTCAAAGAGTTTATTGAACTTAGTGTCAATGGGAGAGAAAAATCTCTTAAAGTTTGAATTATGAAGTATTCCCAATAGTATAACAATGTGTCTTCCCAAGAATTTGAAGCATATTTCCCAAAAGGAAAAGCCCACCGGGCTCTGTGGGCGGACCTATAGGCAAGCTAAAGGTTGGGCGTATGGCCGGCTGCAAAATGAAGATCTAAGCCCAGCCCTTACCTGTAAAGGATGGGCTGGATTTTTAGATGACCGAATCAACCAGCCCATGGACAGACTTGGGCCTTTGGGCTTTTTTATATCCCTATCCTCAACATATATTCAAACTTCATGTATGTTCCCCAAATTGCTATTTATATATTAATCCCTCAATCAACTTTAAAAGTGATAAATTCGAGATCCACGTGCAGCATTATGAAGTTATGATCGTTTAACAAATTTCGGAGGGGATTTTTTTTTGAAGTCTAATAGTTTATTAGATATTCTATCGCAATGATATATCTGTTTTTTCCCTTCTCAAATATGCTAATATTACATATGTCCCTAAAAATGTGTATTTTTATAGTTGTTCCTAACAATGTGAGACTCGTGTCTATGTACCCTAGCAGTTGCCTCTAAGTACATGTATCTGGAATTTGTAAAGTTGATGGCGAATTTAGGTACGAAACGTGAGGAAGAATACGAAGGTACAATGTCATACATTAAAATTTTCCATATATTAAGAAAAATGCATAAAATTTCATACATTTTATGCATTTCAATTGAATTTACCATAGATTGAGTTAACATAGAGGAAGAAGATGAAGTTAGATTGATAGAGAAAAGGTATTTAAGACATTTTTCATGAAGTCTATCAAAGAAAAATGAAAATTTTATGCTCGTTGGTCTTTTTTAGTTGTTATAACTAGAGGGATAACTAAGAGATGAGGTACACATTGTTACGGGAATATGCGATAATACATGTTTGAGAGGGATAGATGTAACATTCACATATTTGTCAGGGCCACAAGAGTAAAAATTTATTATTGTTATTTTTATGAATAATGAGGCCCTTCCCTTTAGTTTTTTTAGTGTAATGAATTACAGTGACCATGATGTTGCAATTGGGGCTTTGACCTTGGTGACTTTGAAGTTGATCCGAGAGGGTAATTTGGAAAGTCGATAATTATGGGGGACTTGAATGAAATTTATGGTTTTGTTGGAAAAGTACATGGAAACCCCTTTTTTGACTAAAAATGTTTGTTCTTTATAAAGTTGTTTATTTTGACGCTGCTATATGCATTTAATTTTAATTTTATTTTTTATTTTTTGTTTGTTTGATTCAATTTAGTTTCGTTCCTTGTAAGTGCGTTCAGTATGGATAATGCAAGATCGAGACAATGTTAAATTTCATTAATCAATTCATATGAATCGTGCATTTTATGATGGGATTTGAAAATTATCGTTCTTTTTTCAATGAAGACACGATTAATGAATGGTTGAATAGTTGCATTAACGGATGAGATACATTAAAAAATTAACCTAGTGGTTGGATTATCTCTAATATTATAATGGGAGAAAGCATCAGCGTCATTTGTAAATCAACCAATGCGTGCATAACTAATATTAAGGAGGTCTCAGGTTCGAGTTCTTACTACGTCATTTTTTTTAAAGTATATTAAATTTGCATCACACGTGTAAAATACTATTTATCTATCTATCTATCTATCTATCCATAATATAATATATAATCTAATATTATAATGGGAGAATTGGGGTTGTTATTTGTTGACAATCAACTCAGTACATCGCCCGTACATAATTAATATAAAATATGTCTCAGGTTCGAGGTTAGACTACGTTAAAAATTTTACGTTTAAAAATATATGTTTATTAAGACGTGCATCGCAAGTGTAAATTACTAGTTTATTAAACTCTCCAATACCGAAGATTACCGAGTCCAATCTTACACGATAATCTTCACGGGAATCTGGTTTCCATATTCGATCTTTTGAATATAGCCTGAGAATAAGAACACATCAATGGCAGGCTAAACTATGGGAATTGCTTTTATTCTCGATCTTCTTTAGGGACTGTTATTAATGGAAAAGTGTTGTAGAACAAAACGAACTATATATTTTATTTTTTCAGAGGTGGAGTAAAGAAAAATATCAGCTTTGCAAATAGTACCGTAGCAAACAAAAAATTTATTTAATTGATGTGAAATGTACAATTATAAAAAATCAAAAAAAAAAAATATTTTGCCCATGAAATTTAGCATATTAGTAATGTAAACTATTATTATTACTAGTAATTTACACGTGCGATGCACGTCTTAATAAATTTAATTTTTTAAAAGTAAAAATTCATATATAGTATGAGTTTAAATCTGAAACCTTCTTTATATTAGTTGTGTACATGTGTTGCACATGTTGGTAGATGATGCGGTTTGTTTTTGGGAGGCGTGTGGATGCACCAGGTGTGAGTTCTTTACTCGATTAGTATTGGTGGAGGAAGCTCCGGTGCGGACGACCCTCAGCCGGGCGAACGGTACGGAAGTAGGCGGTAGTGAGGTGGAGGCTGGCACGCTCGGTTCGGATCAGGAGGCTCGGATCCGATGTCTTGTGTACCTGCAGACGGTCTAGGAACACCGGGGTTGGTCCCGGTGGCAGACCCTCCGACGATCTAGTCAGCTATTGAGAGAGAGTAACAGTAACTAGGGTTTCGAGTGGAAAAGGTTGATTACCTGGATAAAGGGTAGGGGGTCTGGTATTTATAGGAGAAGCCAACCGGGTCTGGACCCGGTTGTCCGTGGGCCTGAAGCGGTGGAAGCCCGAGCGGTATAGGACTGACGTGGCAGAGACCTGGGCAGTTTCCAGGCTGACGTGGCAGAGGTCTGGGCGGTTTCCAAGCTGACGTGGCAGAGGCCCGGGCAGTTTTCTGATGCTGACGTGGCGGATCCGGATGATCCGGCGATGCACGTTTCCTGAGGGAATCCTGTGGCCCATAAAGGGCCACGTCATCCGACCCATATCGCAAGCCCCCCACTCCTGGAGGGCTGGGTGATCCAGCCGTGTAGGAGTGGTTCTTAGCCTCTGTAGGAAGAGCAAGGTGGCGTGTGCGGCGAGAAAATAGGATCTGTTACTTCCATGAGAGGCCGGGGGGTAGGAGGAAGGGATCCCCTATTGGAGCCTTAGGGTCGGTAGACGAGCCTCGAGGGTCGGCAGGCGATCCCCTCGCTAGTTGGAAGAGCGAGGGGACGTCGAGGTTTGTCGGGTTTGGAGCTCGGTTTGCCGAGCGTCTGGGGTCGGTAGACGAGCTCCGAGGGTCGGCGGACGATCCTCTCGCTAGTTGGAAGAGCGAGGGGACATCAAGGTCTGTCGGGTTGGAGCTCGGTTTGCCGAGTGTCTGGGGTCGGTAGACGAGTCCCTCGCTTTGCGGGATAGAGGAGGGTTTTGGGGCTCGCGATTCCATCCGAGCTCCGAGCCTCCTGTGAATAGGGAAAGGCTTCTGGTGCTCGCGGTGTTATCCGAGCTCCGAGTCCCCTTGAATAGAGGAGGGCTTCTGGTGTTCGCGGTGTCATCCGAGCTCCGAGCCCCCTTTGATAGAGGAGGGCGCTTAGGGCTTGCTGTGTTATCCGTGCTCCGAGTCTCCCGTGAATAGGGAAGGGCTTTTGGGGCTCGTGGTGTCATCCGAACTCTGACCCTTCAGTTAAAATAGAAGAGGAAGTTGTGGCTCGCGATGTCATCCGAGCTCCGACACTTCTGTCAAAATAGAAGAGGAAGTTGTGGCTCGCGATGTCATCCGAGCTCGGACCCTTCTGTCAAATAGAAGAGGAAGTTGTGGCTCGCGATGTCATCCGGGCTCCGATCCTTCTGTCACCAATAGAAGAGGAAGTTGTGGCTCGCGATGTCATCCGAGCTCCGACCCTTCTGTCACCAATAGATTTGGAAGTTGTGGCTCGCGATGTCATCCGAGCTCCGACCCTTCTGTCAAAATAGAAGAGGAAGTTGTGGCTCGCGATGTCATCCGAGCTCCGACCCTTCTGTCAAAATAGAAGAGGAAGTTGTGGCTCGCGATGTCATCTGAGCTCCGACCCTTCTGTCACCAATAGAAGAGGAAGTTTTGGCTGGCGATGTCATCCGAGCTCCGACCCTTCTGTTAAAATAGAAGAGGAAGTTGTGGCTCGCGATGTCATCCGAGCTTCGACCCTTCTATCAAATAGAAGAGGAAGTTGTGGCTCGCGATGTCATCCGAACTCCGACCCTTCTGTCAAAAATAGAAAAGGAAGTTGTGGCTCGCGACGTCATCCGAGCTACAACCCTTCTGTCAAAATAGAAGAGGAAGTTGTGGCTCGCGATATCATCCGAGCGTCGACCCCCTCTTGACTTTGTCGAAAAACGTCTGTTGGAAAAATGCCTGGGGGGTAGTTGGGTAATTTTGCGACCACTGCTGACGCCATGAGCGTAAGAATCGAAGCAACGCCAAATCTTAGCGGCCGTTAGATCTTGATGATTTAAGATCCAACGGCTAGATATGATTACAGAAATCGAGGAGTCGCTTTCTCAGCTATAAATCCCCCCCCCCTTCCCCACTTTTCTTTTCTTCATTTCTTTACTCCCACTTTCCATTTTCATAAGAACAGGGTCTCATTTGCTGTCGGCGAGTTTTTTCGGTGATCGCGTGGTATATATCTCAGGTTAGTATTCTTACTTAGTAATGTCGCGCTCTCAGTCCGGATCCGAGGCTAGCTCGTCGGGCCGCTCCGCGGAAGAATCAAAGTCAGAGACGTCTTCATCCTTTAGCAAATATATGGTTAAGGAGGAAGTCGTGACAGACCCCAGGTCGGACGGAGGTGATGATGTGGCATTCGTAGTGTCGCCGCTGATATCCCGAAGGCAGGGGAAGGAGCCCGTGGACGAGGGTGAGGAGGTGGAAGAGGAAGAGGGGGATGACGAGGATGAGGAGGATGAGGAGGATCAGGATGAAGAGGATCAGGATGCCGAGGGTGAGGAGGATCAGGATCCCGAGGGTTAGGGCACCGTTGATGATGATGATGAGGATAATGGGGATGAGGGGGAGGGCACTCATGAAGGTGCTGGCGAAGGCACAGCAGGAGGGGCGGTTGAGATCGGAGACGACCTTCTGCCTCTACCACCTTTGTCGATGCCGTCTCCCAAGAGGAAGGCTCGTCCTTGTCGGAAGAAGAGGAAGTTAAGCTTTCCGGATAGTCTGCCTTCTCCAGATAAATATGCCCCTAGACCGGGGTTCGAATTTCCACCGGTCTCCTTTAAAAATTCGGGGTCGATCAGGATGTACCCCGACGATATCAAAGATATCGACCCCTTTCCTCCTGTACCGGACGAGGAGAGTCGGGTGAAAATTCGGACGGACAACATTCTGTGTGTCTTGAAGGCGGACTATCTTCATATCCTGAGAGCTGCCTACTTCATTCCTCGGGAGTTTGAAGTCTTCATTCCGAACTCTGGTATCCGACCCACCACAACTCTTGCACAGGGCTATTGTATCTTTCCCGAGGACGCCTTTGTCTTGGGACTGAGGCTGCCGCTGCACCTCTTTGTCAAGAGGGTTTTAAATTGGGCGAAGCTAAGCCAGATGCAGTATGGCCCAAACTCCTGGAAGCACTTGATTTGCTTTATTCTGAAGTGCCAAGAGAAGGGCGTGAAGCCGAGGTTGACCTACTTCCGAGCCATCTTAGGGAACAGCTCGCTCGGCAATGCGGAGGGGATATTTTACTTCTCGCCTAGGCCTCATAAAAAGGTGATGTACGACCATCCGAATTCCATCAAAGGATGGAAAAAAAAATACTTCGTGGTCCGGAACGAGAAGTCTTGGGGGATTCCGACCTCGTGGAATTTCTTTAAGCCGAACCACAAACCTCCGAAGTGCAGTGACTTTACGGAAAAATAGTGGAAGCGGGTTGAGAAAATTGTTAGAGGGCACAGCATAGCGTGGCCTCGAGTGACGGAGCTACACCTGGCCCGGGCCGGACTGAGCCCAGCCGACCCTAGTATGTTTTCGTTCTGAATTTTTGCATCTTTCTGCCTTCGTGTTAACGTTAGCCCCTCTTCTTTAATTTTTTCAGAGATGACTTCCCAGCAGGTTGATGACAGGCGCGCTTTGTTAGCCGTCGCCGAGAAGGGGAGAGCGGAGAGGAGGAAGAAGGCGGAGCGGGAGAAGCTGGCCGCCCAAGGTGGGGGGTCCGGCAATGGACCAACCCCGGTAGCCGAGGAGCCTTCTCCCGCGAAGAAGGCCAAAAGGCATCAGCCCCATACGCGGAGGGCTTCACGGGATGCAGGGGGCAGTTCGAGCAGCAAGAAGACTGTAGAGGCCCCGGGGCAGAGGCTGCCCCCACCTCGGCCTACTGCCGAGCAGATGGTGGGGCAACAGGGGCTGCAGCCCTTCACCCCCGACTGGTCGATTGTTCAGGGGGACTCCCTGTTCGAGGGTCCTGTGGCTGTCGAGTTTGTCAGGAAGGCCGCCACCGAGCGGGATCGGGTGGCGCTGGCAACGCAGACATCTGAACAGGCCTTCATGCGCTGGTCTCAGGCGTCGATCTCAGTAAGTGTGAAGACTTTGTATTTGTATTTGGTTCGGATCGTGACGATGTTTTCTGACCTTTTCTCCTTCAAACAGGTGATGCTCCATGGGCAGCACTTCCAAAAGTGCTTGGAGAAGGAGGTTATTGTGGAGAGGAGGAACGCGGAGAAGTATCTCCATGAGTTGAACAAGGTGACCGACGACCTGAAGGAGGCTCAGAACATGGCGGTCGTCCATGAGGCCTAGATGGCCTCAATCTTCGAGCATCACAAGAAGGACGTAGATTGCCTTAAGGAGAGGATCGAAGAGGAGGCGATGAAGGGACGGAAGGCCTTGGAGATGATGGAGGAGGCCTCGGCGGATGCCCTGATCATGGCACAGGACGAGGCAAACGACCGGGCCAAGGAGCATTTCCGGAGGATTTATCCGGAGCAGAATGTGGACCACCTCCATTTTTGGCCGAGGCTTCGTAACTTGCACATTTTCTAGTTCTCCTTTGTGATTATTTGTTTTCTCTCGTCTTTTGATAGACGCACGAGGCCTTGGTTGCCGACCCTGTTTCCGCCGAGGAATCCCTGGTCCGAGCCGGGATGGAGGCCATGGAGGCAGCTCTGACTCACCAGCGAAAACAGGCTTGGGACCGAGCGGCCGCAGTCAATTATTTCATGAACAAGTCTAGGGAGCTCGGTCTGGAGGTGGCTCGTCTGAAGAAAGCCATAGCCAACCGGGACTGGTGGGTAATCGAGACGGACTGGTCCATCTCCGATGCCTCGAGTGGGCGGTCGGCTTCGGAGTCTTTCCTTCATGAAGCCGTTGCTGAGAAAGAGCTGGAGATCTACAGGCTGAAGTTGGTGTTGGGCACGGGTTTGATCGAGGAGGCGAGCAACTCGACCCCGGGGCGATCTCCGACATTTTTATTGGAGGGTGCCCAGCCTGAAAATGCGGGAAGCTCGGTGGCAGGGGTCTCTTCTCTGGTTGGTCCGGCCGAGCGTGAGAGGAGCCCTGAAAGGAGCGCCGAATTCGAGTTTTAAGCCGGATATAAGTGAGTTGTAAGCTGTGCATTGTCTTTGTACCGATGTTCATTGAGTTGTAAGCGATGAGTATAATAAGAACATTCGATTTTCTGAACCCTGATAGTCTTATTGGGCGAGGATGGTTGCCGAACTCGGCATACAGGGGGTCGCCGCCGAGGTGACCTTGTACAGCGGGCGCCTACGCAGTGGCGTTGATCCTTTCGATAGTCATTAATGGCGACATTTCGCCTCCCAATAAGAATTAATGGCGACGTTTCGCTTTCCACCATTTGGGATTCCCAGACGCAATAACTGTGCGTCTCAGGGGCTATATAACCCCCACTCCCCCTCGTTGGTTGTCAAGAAGAGGGGCTGATCTGTCGCTTGACTTGGGTGCCTGCCGAAGGTGGGTGCCCCGAAATTAAAAACTTTTTCGAAGGCTCGGGATTGGAGGCACACTAATCACCCTCGAATAATTCGGAGTTTGGGTCTCAAGGGCCGTAAGACCCCGGGTTGTTCGTTGGTGAGTGGTGGGCCGACCAATTGGTTCGAAGGGTCAGAAAGAGCCGAGAGTCGGTGGCTCCCCTGCCGTCATCGAACAGTTCGGGGTTTTGGCTCGCGAAAGCTGCAAACCCCGAGTTGTTCGCGGGCGAGAGGAGGGTCAACCAATCGACCTGAGGCTCGGGGCGGCTGCCGAATGCGGACGCTCTAAACCTTAATGAAAATTTTGCTGAAGTAGTCGTGGCTGGAGGTCGTTGCAGAGCGTAATGGTCGATGTGCTTTGAGGAAAGCCTCGACCTTGCTCGGGATCGACGACGAGCCCCCACACTTGTTCTCAGGATGACGGTACGGGCGTGGCTGGCGGTTGCCGCAGTGAGCATGGGTTGATCAGCTTGAAGAAGCCCCAACCTATGTCAGGGGCAGATGCCGAGCCCCCACACCGGGGAGAAAGCCAATAATGGGCGTGGCTGAAGGTCGTCGCCGAGCGTGATGGTCGAGGTGCTTTGAAGAAAGCCTCGGCCTTGCTCGGGGTCGACGACAAGCCCCCACACTTGTTCTTAGGAAGACGGTACGGGCGTGACTGGCGGTTGCCGCCGTGAGCATAAGTTGATCAGCTTAAAGAAGCCCCAACCTATATTAGGAGCAGATGCCGAGCCCCCACACCGGAGAGAAAGCCGGTAATGGGCATGGCTGATGGTCGTCGTAGAGCGTGATGGTCGAGGTGCTTTGAAGAAAGTCTCGGCCTTGCTCGGGGTCGACGATGAGCCCCCACACTTGTTCTCAGAAAGACGGTACACGCGTGGCTGGCGGGTGCCGCCGTGAGCATGAGTTGATCAGCTTGAAGAAGCCCCAACCTATGTCAGGGGCAGATGTCGAGCCCCCACACCGGGGAGAAAGCCGGTAATGGGCGTGATTGAAGGTTGTCGCCGAGCGTGATGGTCGAGGTGCTTTGAAGAAAGCCTCAGCTTTGCTCGGGGTCGACCTCGAGCCCCCACACTTGTTCTCAGGAAGTCGGTACGGGTGTATCCGAGCGTCGGGCCGTAAGCTTGTAGGGGAAGCTTTTCTGGCTCGCGATGCTGTCCGAGCGTCGAGCCGTAAGCTTGTAAGGGAAGCTTTTTTGGCTCGCGATGCTGTCCGAGCGCCGAGCCGTAAGCTTGTAAGGAAAGCTTTTCTGGCTCGTGATGCTATCCGAGAGCCGGACCGCAAGCTTGTAAGGGAAGCTTTTCTGGTTCGCGATGCTATCCGAGCGCCGGGCCGTAAGCTTGTAAGGAAAATTTTTCTGGCTCGCGATGCTATTCGAGCGCCGGGCCGTAAGCTTGTAAGGGAAGCTTTTCTGGCTTGCGATGCTATTCGAGCGCCGGGCCGTAAGCTTGTAAGGAAAGCTTTTCTGGCTCACGATGCTCTCCGAGCGCCGGGTCGTAAGCTTGTAAGAGAAGCTTTTCTGGCTCGCGATGCTGTCCGAGCGCCGAGCCGT
Organism: Hemerocallis citrina; assembly: GCA_017893485.1. Lineage (NCBI taxonomy): Eukaryota > Viridiplantae > Streptophyta > Magnoliopsida > Asparagales > Asphodelaceae > Hemerocallis > Hemerocallis citrina. The sequence goes on along the minus strand of CM030359.1, from coordinate 426,673,391 downwards.
AAGCTTGTAAGGGAAGCTTTTCTGGCTTGCGATGCTATCCGGGCACCGGGCTGTAAGCTTGTAAAGGAAGCTTTTCTGGCTTGCGATGCTATCTAGGCGCCAGGCTGTAAGCTTGTAAGGGAAGCTTTTCTGGCTCGTGATGCTATCCGAGCGTCGAGCCGTAAGCTTGTAAGAGAAGCTTTTCTGGCTCGCAATGCTGTCCGAGCGCCGAGTCGTAAGCTCGTAAGGGAAGCTTTTCTAGCTCGCGATGCTATCCGAGCACCGGGCTGTAAGCTTGTAAGGGAAGCTTTTCTGGCTCGCGATGCTATCCGAGCACCGGGCTGTAAGCTTGTAAGAGAAGCTTTTCTGGCTCGCGATGCTATCCGAGCGCCGAGCTGTAAGCTTGTAAGGGAAGCATTTCTGGCTCGCGATGTTATCCGAGCGCCGAGCTTGAAACAAATTTTTTAATGGGAATCAATACGAAGCCACAAACTTGTTTTTAAGAAAGCTGGCATATTTACAACAAAATTGAACTTTACACAAAACGAGGCACGACGTGCCGATTACATTCTTCATAATTTACATGAGATGGAGGCTAGTCCTCTCCTCCTAGGAACTGGATGAGGTGCTCCGCATTCCAGGGCCACTTGATGGCCTTACCTTCTGAGTTGGTTAGGAGGTACGTTCCCGGACGCACAACCTCAGATACTTTGTAAGGGCCCTCCCAGGTTGGGACCAATTTCCTTTTCTGGCCGGGACTGGATACAGCCTACTTTTGGAGGACGAGATCTCCGAGTTTGATGTCGGTGGGACGCACCTTCTTGTTGTAGAACTTTTCGATCCTTTGTTGGTAGATGCTCCTTCTGATGGCGGACTTCTCCCTGACCTCGTCTATGAGGTCCAGGTCGGCTCGCAGCTGTGCAGAGTTGCTTGCTTCGTCGAAAGCCATGATCCGGGGCGAAGGGATCCCGATCTCTAGTGGAATGACGGCATCCACACCGTATGTTAGATTGAATGGCGACTCCCCCGTGGGGATTGTCTTTGTCGTCCGGTGGGCCCAGAGAACATTAGGCAGCTCATCAACCCATAACCCCTTGGCAGAGTTATCGAGTCGTTTCTTGAGGTCGTCGAGGATTTGGCAGTTCGCGTTCTCAGCCTGACCGTTTGACTGAGGATGGCAAACCGAGGAGAAGCACTGCTTGATCCCGAGATCTTCGCGAAACTTTCGGAAATGCTTACCCGCAAACTGAGTTCCATTGTCCGTGATGAGCACTTGTGGGATCCCGAACCGACAGACGATGTGTTTCCAGAAAAACTGTTGGGTCTGTTGCTCGGTGATCGTTGCTAATGGCTCTGCCTCGATCCACTTCGTGAAGTAGTCGATCGCCACTATAAGAAACTTCCTTTGGCCCGTTGCCTTCGGAAATGGGCCTACTAGATCCATCCTCCACATTGCAAAGGGGGTCGGACTGGCCATGGAACGGAGATTTGCATGTGGACCCCTCTTCACAGGGGAGAATCGTTGACAGGGACCGCACTTCTTCACTAGGGCGAGGGCGTCTTGCAGCATAGTGGGCCAGTAGTACCCGTGATTCAAAGCCTTTCGCACTAGTGAGCGGCTTCCCATATGGCATCTGTCGATCCCCTCGTGTAGCTCATTGAGGGCGTACTTCGCTTCATCAGGGGTCAGGCAGCGGAGGTAGGGTCTGCCATCCGTTGTTGTGTAGGACTTTTTGAAGAGGGTTGCGTCGATTATGGCGAACCTTTCTAAACGAACCCTGACCCGCCTCGCTTCAGCCCGGTCTTCGGGAAGCTCTCCCTTGATTAGAAATTTCTTGATAAGAGTGGTCCAGTCGTCGGGAGGAGCTCCGTCTTCAACGCATTGAGCCTCAGGGAAGTCGGTGCTTGGCTTCAGCAGGACTTCAATCAGGACGGTTCGGTCATGGCCTTCAAAGGATGAGGAAGCTAACTTTGATAGGGCATCGGCTTGGGCGTTCTGCTCCTTGGGGATCCTTAAAACGGCTGACTCGTCGAAGGATGTTAATAGCTGGTGGACTACGGCCAAGTATCTGATCATTCGATCATCACGGGCCTCGTACTCCCCAGTGATTTGGTTGACCACAAGCTGAGAGTCACTAATGGCCCCGATCTGTCTGGCACAGGCCTGATGAGCCAGGGTAAGCCCGGCGATCATGGCCTCGTACTCGGCCTTGTTGTTAGAGGCCGGAAAGTTGAGGCGGAGGCAGTATTGAAGGAGAAAATTGTCTGGACCCTGCAAAATGATGCCCGCACCACTCCCCGGTTCGCAAGAGGAACCATCGACGTAAACTTCCCACGTCTGGTCGGCTTCCTTGCTTGTCAGCTGCTCGGAGATGGTGCATTCTGTGATGAACTCGCCGAGGGCCTGCCTTTTGATGGTCGTCCTTGGCTGATAGCCGATGTCGTACTGACTGAGCTCAATCGACCACTTGACTAGTCATCCCGAGCTCTCGAGCTTATAGAGCACGGTCTTCAGGGGTTGATCCGTGAGCACCTGGACTGAATGTGCTTAAAAATATAGACGGAGCTTTCGTGCAGCCATGACCAAGGCGTATGTTACTTTCACCATCCTGGAATATCTAGTCTCAGGTCGAGCATGACTTTGCTCACATAGTACAGAGGCTTTTGGAATCCTTCCTGTTCTCGAACGAGGACGGCACTGAGCACGTTCTCCGAAGCCGAAAGGTAGAGCCAGAGTGGCTCACTTGGTTCGGGCTTGCTGTGGAGAGGAGGATTGGCGAGGTACTCTTTTAATTGGGCGAAGGCCTCTTGTTGCTGAGTACCCCACTCGAACCCTCCAGTGCCGCGCAGTGCTTTAAAGAATGGAAGGGACTTTTCTCCAGACCTGGATAGGAAACGGCCGATGGCCGCCAGTCTTCCCGTTAGCCTCAGACTTGTTTGATGTTCCTGGGAGGGGCCATGTTTATTATGGCCTGGATTTTTTCAGGGTTTGCCTCTATTCCGCGCTGGCTGACGATGAACCCAAGGAACTTTCCCGAGGAGACGCCGAACGCATACTTCGCCGGATTGAGCCTCATGTTGTGGGTTCGAAGGACCCCAAAGGCCTCTTCCAGGTCGGCGACGTGATCCCTTCCCCGCTTGCTTTTGACGAGCATGTCGTCGACATACACTTTCATATTACACCCAATTTGATTCTTGAAGACTCGGTTAACGAGTCTCTGATAAGTGGCACCGGCGTTCTTCAGCCCGAAATAATAAAGTCCTTGGTCCGTAACAAAGGACGTCTTGGCTATATCGGGAGGGAACATCCGGATCTGTTTATAGCCCGAGTAGGCATTTATGAAGGATTGGAGCTCGTGACCCGATGTGGCGTCGATAAGAGCATCGATGCTGGGGAAAGGGAACGGATCCTTGGGGCACGCCTTGTTGAGGTCGGTGAAATCTATGCAGATCCTCCAGCTCCCGCTCGCCTTCTTGACCATGACGATGTTTGCCAGCCACTCAGGTGACGGCTCCCGATCGCCGTCATGTAGCACGATCGGGCTGCTTTTTGGTTTCCCCAGACAACTCTGACGCCAGTGTTGGTAGGAAACTTCATCTTCTGGTGGTAGGCCGAGGGAACCGCCTGAGGGAGCAGAGACCAGGATGGCCGAGTATGGCATTGTAAGCTGCCTTGACGTTCACGACCATGAAGTCCATTGACTCGGTCCTTCGGTGCGGAGTCGTGCCCGCGATGACGTCTAAAGTGACGATACCCTCTATTGTCTGCGGGACACCGGAGAATCCATGCAATGTGTATCCGGCTGGTTTTAGCTTATCTCGGGAGAGCTTCAAGTTCTCAAAGACTTCTAAGAAGAGGATGTTTACCGAGCTTTTGTTGTCAACGAGGATGCGTCAGACTTCGAAGTTCGCCATGCCGAGGCTGACAACGAGTGCGTCACAGTGCGGGAGCCGAACCCCTTCCAGGTCTTCCCCCGAGAAAGAGACAGGGAGTTGCTGGATCTGGGGGGAGAGGAGGCCCTGGACGGCGTTGACGTCCTCTGGATTCAGGGCCTCCTCAGCTCGGATGTACTTTTTGACCCGATTGAGGAGATCAGGAAAATCTATCGGGGGCCTCTTCGCCAGGGAGGCCTTCAGCTGTCCATGACGGATGTTGTGCCGGAATGCTGCCGAGGCAATCCCTGGGTCGAGGGAGGAGACCGACCGTGCCTCGGCGGTGAACCTTCGGACGAACACCAGGAGTGACTCCTCTTCCTTCTGTCGGAGGCCGAGTAGGGACGCACTTGTCCTCTCGGCCTTTCGGCTGGTTACAAAGTGGGCGAGGAAGTTGCCCTCCATTTGGTAGAAATAATAGATGGAGCTGGGGGCGAGCTTGGAGAACCATTCCCGAGCCGGACCCCGAAGGGTGGCAGGGAAGGCGCGACACAGGAGGGGATCCGATGCACTGTGAATCATCATGAGGGTTTTGAAGCCCTCCATGTGATCAGCTGGATCGCTCTCCCTGTCATAAGTCTCGAATTGAGGTGGGCAGAAGTTCCGGGGCATTTCTGCCTGTAAGATGGCGGTGGAGAACAGAGGTCGGACGGGCCTGTATCCGTGGGCCGGCCTAGGGTCGTCTTCGCCGAAGTGGTCGAGGCGGTCTTCCATTTCTTGGAGGCACTTCAAGATGTCATCGTCATACTCCGGCTTAGACTGTCGGGATGCGAGACACGCTGGCCTCGGCATCCGAACGGGAACGAGAGCGGCGAATGCTGTCATCGACAGGGGTTCCCCGGATGGCCTCCATGATTTCTTTTCGGAAGTCTTGGAACTCCTGGTGGGTGATCGGGGCTCGCTCGGCCCGATTTTGTTGAGCCGGTGGGCACCGGCCGACGCGGTTGAGTGTTGGCCCTCGCCCTTGGGACGGAGGTTTGGGATGGTTCGGGGCCGAGTTGGAAGCGGCCCCTCCTCTAGACCGACTGGCCTGCCGGTTCTGGATTACCGCTCGTAGGTCAGGTTGGACTGGTCGGGAGGCCCCCGGTTGGTGTCCGTGACTGACCCTGGGGTTGTTGGATCCATGAGCGTCGACGGCGGCACCCCGAGGGGGCGCGTTCTGCCGATGCACAGAGGTAACGGCTTTCTTGGCCTTTGGCACCATGCGAAGTCGAGCAGACGGGGTACCGTTGATGGCTGGACTCGGGTCAACGCACGCACTAGGCGTTTCCCACAGACGGCGCCAACCTGATGCAGTTTGTTTTTGGGAGGCATGTGGATGCACCAGGTGTGAGTTCTTTACTCGATTTGTATTGGTGGAGGAAGCTCTGGTGCTGACGACCCTCAGCCGGGCGAACGGTACGAAAGTAGGCGGTAGTGAGGTGGAGGCTGGCACGCTCGGTTCGGAACAGGAGGCTCGGATCCGAGGTATTGTGTACCTGCAGACGGTCTAGGAACACCGGGGTTGGTCCTGGTGGCAGACCCTCAGACGATCTAGTCAGCTACTGAGAGAGAGAGTAGCAGTAACTAGGGTTTTGAGTGGAAAAGGTTGATTACCTGGATAAAGGGTAGGGGGTCTAGTATTTATAGGAGAAGCCAACCGGGTCTAGACTCGTTTGGGGCCGGGTCTGGACCCGTTTGGGGCTGGGTCTGGACCCGGTTGCCCATGGACCTGAAGCGGTGGAAGCCCGAGCGGTATAGGGCTGACATGGCAGAGACCTGGGCAGTTTCTAGGCTGACGTGGCAGAGGTCTGGGCGGTTTCCAGGCTGACGTTACAAAGGCCCGGGGTTTTCTGATGCTGACGTGGCGGATCCGGATGATCCAGCGATGCACGTTTCCTGAGAGGATCCTGTGGCTCAGGAGAGGCCACGTCATCCGACCCATATCACAAGATTTACAAATGACACTAGGGCCTTCTCCCATTATAGTATTAGAGATTAGAGATTAGAGATTGGAGATTCATCAAATGCAAATTATTATGTGATGGTTAATGAGGTGTAACACTTGGTAAAAAAAACTATTTCATGCTTGAAAAATATGTAAGAAATCAGGACATATTGGTGGAAGCTATTTGTTTCCAAAATGTTGAATTAGCTATGAATCTCTTGTTTTTTGTCGCATAGGAGACTTTTCTAAAATAGCTCACGTAATAATTCAGGTAACCAAAATGACAACCACATATGTAATAATATTTTATTTTATTTTCTATAGATAAAAGTAATCGAGATCACCGATATGATATTTGTTAGTGTAATGTATAACTTGTTAGGGTGATGCAGTTCTTGTATTCTTACATATATTATTATTATTGAAATTGACTTAAACTATATATTTTTTATTTACTTATATTTTTTGCATATGTTTTTTTTTAATGTCTGGTGACATACAAAACCTTATTCTTCATTTTATGGTCATTTGTGAAACTATAATTTAACAAACAAGCATTTATATTATATTGCATGTACATGTTTTATATTGTTAATTGGTCTATAATACAAGAACACATATTTTAATACTAGATGATGTGAACTGCACAACATAAAAGTTATCTATATTATATGAAATGTATATAATTAGAATTAGCAAACATTTCTAAAATAATCTCCAACCACGTTCGTCATATTTTATTTTAGCCCAAATAGCAGATTTAGGAAGAAAAATCAGCTCCAATGGGACTCGCCAAAATAGATATCTAATATTGAATTGTTAGACGTGGCGAAGTTGTATTAGTCGCCAAACTTCTCTTCCGCATATCAAAACCCAATGAATAAAAAAATAAAATAAAAATTCAAAACCAAGTCTAGATAAGAAGAAATCACAATCACAAACTTCGGGAACTAGCGAGTGCGAGCTCGCGAAATCGTGATCACGAACGCGGACTTCGCGAGATCGCGATTTCGCAATCACAAAGCGCAATCTCGTGATATGCATGAGAAAGATTTTATTATTATTTTTTGAGAGTGTACTTTTTTTGGGCTTGGACTTGTTTTTTTAGCTTGGGCTTTATATTTTTAATTTAATTTAATTTAATTTTTATATTTAAATATCTATAGCTACCAACATAACTAGCATACTTGGAGTGTGTTTTTTTTTTCTGGCCAAAGTATTCAATTCTTCTTCATTTTGCACTTTGTTATATCGAGAAGAGTTTGATAATCCCATGTAAATTAGCAAATAACGGATTACAACTCCAAGAGAAAAAATGAAGAAGATAAAAACCATGTGAAATTCATTAAAAAAAAAAAACTCAATAAGTTAAACTAACTTTTAAGAAATAGGGCAAAAACCAAAGTACCTCTCTATCATTTGGCCCGAGTAAAAAATGCCCATACAACGTTTACAACAAATACATTATGCACATTCATCCGTTAACTTAACTCATTTTGTTAACTTTGAATTATTAAATTACGTTTCTACTCTTACCCTTTCATATCTCAATCTCTTTTTTCCTTTCTCCTCTTTCTTCATTCTCAAATATTAAATAAAACCAAATCTCAATCACATCATTACCATTCAAAGTATTGAGTTCAATTCCTAAAGAATTTATCTACAGATTCAATCTCTAGGCTTGATTATTAGGATCATGATAGAACTAAACAAACCTAAGTGGTTATTTGTATCTGTTCAATTTAGTTGATGGAATATATATATATACTAGATTTGCCCGTGGGCATGTGCCTACGGCACGTCTTCGGAAGGATACAGCATATGAAAGTCTTGTAAACAGTAAAACAACAATTATGTAGCTCAAGTTTAAACAGTAAAACAATAATTAGTTGTAAATAAAAGTCCATGTTTCCATTAGTATATGTTGAAAAATAATTATAAATGGGGATGTAAAATCCAACTTCTTAGAACTTTGACTGTCAAAATTGATGAAATTTAACTGTTGATGAGATATTTTCTATTTTCAATGTAACATGAGCAATAAAAAAATACATAACAAATATGAAAATTTACAAACCTGAAATCCGAAAATATAATTTTCTGAGTAAATAGAGAGAGAATGAGAGATAAAGAGAGAAATAAATAAATAAAGGAGTTGTTTTGGGGGAAACTTTTGGGCGAGAAAATATGTTTTGTGATGTTAGATCTGGACCATTGATTTCAATCTTATTGAATGAGAGCCACTTGATAGCTTTCTTTGTGTTTTATTATATATATATATATTTAAAACACAAAGAAAGCTATCAAGTGTCTCTCCTTCAATTCCCCCCAAAATCAAAGGCCCAGATCTAACCTCACAAAACACAATTCCCTCCAAAAAATTTCACTCATTTATTTATTTATTTATTCATCTCTCTCTCTCTCTCTCTCTCTCTCTCTCTCTCTCTCTCTCTCTCTCTCTCTCTCTCTATATATATATATATATATATATATGGGAAAAAGGGGTATGAGCAACTTGCTCATTTAGTAAATAAGCAATTGATGTTGTGACATACATGCGATTGGAAAATCCATAAAAGGGTTAGTTGTCCAATGTATCACATGCATACCACATAATCAATTGCTCATTAATTTACTAAATGAGCAAGTTGCTCATATCCCTTTTACCATATATACATATATAGTGAAAGCTTTGGTTGTGCACTATCTCTAGTGCACACCGCGTGTGCACTAGGCCTTCGGGCGTTCATATCGATGATCTGAACCATTCACATTGATCTAGACATCTAAATTAGTCTAAATATGTAAAATCAAATCATCTGAAATTCATTTACCTATTCATTGAAGTGTTACAAAATTGTATGGCTGAAAATCATTGTTTTTTTATAGTCACATGATGGATGGGCAAATGAATACAAGTTGTAAAAGATCTTGGGTTCGAAACTTGATAGTCACTTTTTATTTTGATTTCATTCAATATAATCTGAACTGCACTGAGTGTATAAGGGGGTTCTCATCCCGATTTATGACATAAGTCCAAATGGACTTAGTGGCTAGCAGGTTGGGCCTTGGGTGTTGCTGTTGTATGGTCGGCAGGTGATGGGTTCGAAACCTGCACCCTTCTTTTTATATGTTTTTTTTGATTGGTTTTAATAGAATAAGATATTTTTTTAGTATGAATAAATTCCTATTATCGTTATAAGATAAAATGGAAGCTATTAGAGATTGTTATGGAAATTTTATTATATATTTTAAGAAAGTAACAAAAGAGACTTTAAAAAGGAAATTTGAGATAGAAAGCAAGTAATGATTGAAGATTTTATTATAAAAAGGTATGACTTTAAAGAGTAAAAGAAATATACTTTATGTGAATTATTTCTCTTAAAAATATTGTACTTGGTTATTTGGAGTTGTTACATGAGTTTAAATTTCAAATGACATTGCAAGTGATGAATTCATTATTGTTGATGAATGAAATTATGATTTGATAAGAGATTCATGTATTGATGCTAAGTGGGACATAGAACAAATTACGGATAAATTAGAGACATGAATATAATAAGTTTAAAACAATGATTATTGAAAGGTGTGAATATACCCATGTTTCTTGTACATAAAAAATTATGATTTGGAGTTAGTAAGACCTCGGTTACCGGCAATATTGAAAGAAAGATTTGAGATATGATTTCGAGATATTGCCATGGGGCGATCTTGTATTTTTGTGAACAAGTCCGGTAGAAGGTAAAACTAATTCTAGGTTTGGAAAATTATTCATGTCTTGAAATAATTAAGTAGGCACATAAATGAAGACGTAATAAACTTGGGCAAATGTAAGTGTAAAAGAAATATACTTTATGTGAATTATTTCTCTTAAAAATATTGTACTTGGTTATTTGGAGTTGTTACGTGAGTTTAAATTTCAAATGACATCGCAAGTGATGAATTCATTATTGTTGGTGAATGAAATTATGATTTGATAAGAGATTCATGTATTGATGCTAAGTGGGACATAGAACAAATTACGGATAAATTAGAGACATGGATATGATAAGTTTAGGACAATGATTATTGAAAGGTGTGAATATACCCATGTTTCTTGTACATAAAAAATTATGATTTGGAGTTAGTAAGACCTCGGTTACCGGCAATATTGAAAGAAAGATTTGAGATATGATTTCGAGATATTGCCGTAGGGCGATCTTGTATTTTTGTGAACAAGTCCAGTAGAAGGTAAAACTAATTCTAGGTTTGGAAAATTATTCATGTCTTGAAATAATTAAGTAGGCACATAAATGAAGACGTAGTAAACTTGGGCAAATGTAAGTGGGTTGCCTCTATATAGTCAGCGGTGGATCTCCGTGACTATAGACTCAGTCGGCGGACTGAGGTTGCTCCGTGGGAGACGGGCTTTTATATTTAAATCCGGGACTATGAGGATGGGTCAACGGTGGACTCCGGAATCTTGAGTAGTCGGACGGATAGTTTTTATTTTGCTGTACTCCAATGTATATGCATATACCGAGGCTAGAGGGTCACTTGTGGGATGATTCACACGATGTGGGATCTGTTATAATAGGCAGCGGTGGACTCCGGGGATGGGATTCAAATTTGTAGAATGATCTAAATCTTGTCTTATTACAGGATAGTTATCATGGCAAGGGATCGAGCCCTTTATTGTGGAGTACATAGGTGCTTGCCCTCGAACCTATGTAGTATGAGATGCATAGAATCCGAACAAGTGTGCATTAGTATCATCCTAATATAAAATTGTGTGTATTAGGCATTAAGGCATGGCATACACTTACATGTTTAGCGTTGTCACAATTTAACACTTTATTCATTCAACTGTTGTGATTTTTATTAAAGTAAGGAGATCGTTATATGTACGACATAGAGAGGATAGCCACGTATAACATTTTCGTCAGTTGTAAGTGACTGACGTGCCCACAGGTTGATATGCAGGTAATGGACTTTGCTATGAAGATGTTACGATGAAATCGATGAATTATTTGATGAAGTTGTACAAGTTATATTATTGTTTTCAATGTTGTAATCTTTGATTTCTTCTGCTGTGTAAACAAGGTGTAATGTAACTCTGATGTACTATTTAAATTTTTTAAAATTTTCTTGTAAAATTGTACGAAGTGAAATAAAGATCCTGTGAAATCTCGAATTCGGCTTTATTTGGAATTCAGGGCGTTACACCTACGACACGGCTTCGGAACGATACAAAACACGAAAATTTCTGTAAATAGTAAAACAACAATTATATAGCTCAAGTTTGAATAGTATGGCAATAATTAGTTGTAAATAAAAGTCCATGTTTCCATTAGTATATGTTGAAAAATAATTATAAATGGGGATGTAAAATCTAACTTCTTAGAACTATAAGTGTGGAAAATGATGAAATTTAACTGTTGAATAGATATTTGCTATTTTCAATATAACATGTACAATAAAAAAAACATAAAAATTCTGAAAATTTACAAACCTGAAATTTTAAAATCTAAATTTCTAAGTAAATAAAGAAAGAATGGGAGAGAGAGATAAGGAGAGAGAGAAATAGATAAATATGAAAAAGTGAAAAAAGAAGAAAGAGATAGTAATAAAGTAATTAGTTTTTTTGTTTTTTGTTTTGGAGGGAAAAATTTGATTTTGAGGTTTGAAATTTGGGGGGGGGGGGGGGGGGAGAATGTGATTTGTGAGGTTAGATATGAGCCTTTAATTTTGGGGAGATTGATGGTGAGCCACTTGATAGTTTTCGGGTGGGGGGGATGTGATTTGTGAGGTTAGATATGGGCCTTTAATTTTGGGGAGATTGATGGTGAGCCACTTGATAGTTTTCTTTTTGTTTTATTATATATATATAGACAAATCTTCGGTTGCACACTACTTTTGGTGAGCACTCCGTGAGCAATCACGAAATAGAGCACCTATGACAAATCCAAACCGCTCATATTGTTTTATATACCTTAGATAGCCTAACAATAAAAAATCACGTAATTTGAAATTCATTTACCCATCCAACATGTCGTTAGAAATTTCAGCCATACAATTTTGTAATGATGTAAATCATGGGCAAATAAACTTCAAATTACTTGATTTTTTATTGTTAGGCTATCTAAGGTATATAGAACAATATGAGCGGTTCGGATTTGTCATAGGTGCTCTATTTCGTGAGTGCTCACGGAGTGCTCACCAAAGTAGTGTGCAACCGAAGGGGACTCTCTCTCTCTCTCTCTCTCTCTCTCTCTCTCTCTCTATATATATATATATATATATATATATATATATATATATAAGTAATGCTCCATTGAAAACGCTACTGTAGCGTTGAAAACGTGAAAACAACCTAGACCGTTGTTGGGAACAGTGACCTAGGTTATAATGCATTATAACCTAGGCCGTTGTTGGGAACAACGACCTAGATTATTCCCAACAACGCCCTAGGTGGTTTTCGTGAGTTTTCACAGCATTTGTGTTTTCAACGGATCGAACATTGCTCTCTCTCTTTATATATATAAAAGAAATGTTTCATTGACTTAAATGTTTTCTTTTAGATTCCTTGCCACCCATTGGAAATAAACTAGTGAAATGAAATAATTTATGTTTTATTGTATTTTTCAAGTTATTAATATGCTAGCTATTAATCATATTATATATTGGAACTCATAATTTATTATTAAGCAGATTTTGTAGAATCATTGATTATGATTATGGTACCTGCATGTCGCTGCCTGCAACGTCAAGGTTGCACCTTGCACTGATTTGAGTCAACAACAACTACCCTACTTGAGCAATCTTCTCCGTTTCTTACCCTCTTAGATCGAATCCACCCAAAGTATTGAGTTCAATCCCTAAAGCATTTATCTACATATTCAATCTTTAGGCTTGATTATTAGGATCGTGATGAATCTAAACAAGCATCTCTATCTCTAATATTATAATGGGAGAAGGCCTTAGTGTCATTTGTAAATGTGTAAATATACCAATGCGTATATTGCACGTGCACAACTAATATGAAGGAGGTCTCAGGTTCGAGTCCTCGTTACATCAATTTTTTACTTTGTTTTTTTAACATATATTAATTGTGCATCACACGTGTAAATTGCTATCTATTTATCTATCTATAATATAATATATAATAACTATTATAATAGAAGAGTTGGAGTTGTAAATCTACCTACCTACGTGCAACACATGTGCAACTCCAACTTTCTTATTATAGTCTTCACATTAACTTTTAAAAATGTATAATCATATTTATTAAGACATGCATCGTGCGTGTAAAACAGAGTTCAGACATTAAATTTTTTTTTATAAAAAATACGTGCATCGCACGTGTATATTACTAATACTATTAATGCACAAAACACCATGCAACAACCACTACTACGGTCACCACTATGTCCACTATTAATATAACCAAATAGATGCAATACAAGCAAGAAGCAACCACTCTAAAAAAATAAATAACCTAAGCCAAATTAATAAAAAAAACAAACAAGTAAACTAGTCCATTATCAAGATTAAATATAGGTAAACTAGTCCATCATCAAGATTTGGTTTTGTTTATTGTTTAAGAATGAAGAAATGGGAGAAAAGAAAAGGAGATTGAAATATGAAAGGTTAAGGATAGAAATATAATTTAATAATTCAAAGTCAACAGAATTGGTTAAGTTGACGGATGAATGTGTATAATGTAATTGGGCAAAAACCAAAGTATTCCCAACGTTTGACCTAAGTACAATATGCCCATATAACGTTTGAAAAAATACATTTAACTCATTCCTCTGCTAACTTAACCCTATCCATTTAGTTACAATTATTAAATTACCTTTTTACCCTTACTCTTTCATAATAAAATCTCTTCTTCTTTTTTCCTTTTTCTTCAATTTTTTTCTTCATTCATTTTGAGTTCATGTGGGTTCCTTTTTTTATTTCAAGGAATTTATTGTAGCCACTGTATATATCGAGTTCTATTAGCTTTATTATAGGGAAGTTGAAGGAGTTTGGGAAACTCTGTTTTGGGGCGTTTCGGAATAAGCGTGGATGACTTCAAAGCCGTCTAGGATCTGAATACTGGGTTATATTTTGTACAGTTTCAACGCTGATCATACATATAGCAGCATGTAGGGAGAAGAGGAATTGTTGCAATAAAATATGCGAAAAATATATATTCTAAGTGACATGAACTCACGGATTGTTCTTATATTTCATTCGAAACTGGATGTGTTCTCGTTTCTTTCCGAACAAGATGGAGTGGTATTTTGTGCCTGTTCCTGTTTGGTTGTCAATATCTTTGTTGCTCAACGTTGTGGATTACATTGTTATATGTGTTGATGTGGGTGACGTCGATTCTTTATAAGCTTTTCAACTTTTTGTTTGGTGCCTACTGCATTGGCATATTTATTCTTTATATGTAGATTATTTAAAAAAATAGCTAGACATAAGGAAAGCATACTACAATTTTTTGGGAGCGAGCAGCAAGAACGTTTCCCCTCCATTTATCAATGTTAAGGATCACCTTCGTTCTCCAATTAATTCCTTTTTCCAACCTTCCTAAATTATCTTAATCTGACTCCCAAATTGCTATTTTCTTGCAGTTTCTGTTCACAATCATTATATTATAGTCAAGCATTGGCTAAGAGCGGAGATGTGACTGCAATGTTGATTTCAAAATTTCAAGGCTATTGGGCCGATAGAATCAGGGGCTGCATGCTTGGTTAGAAATCCTGATGTATAAGTCCTCAAGTTGCGAGCAGAGAGAGTTGAGGGCTACGATCCTGAATGTTCAGAGGTTAGATCCATTTGGCAAGGTATACGAATGTCACTAGACTTTCAACAGTCCCTAGTCACTATTGCTAGTGATTCATATAACGCTGTCAAGTCCTCGTGTACGACCGGCCATGGGCTGTTCGTCAAGGTGTATTCAGATGTTGAGCGTTGCTCAGTGCATCACCTAATGTTAGTGTAGTTTTTGAGAGAAGGGACCACAACGAGGCTGTGAACTTGCTAGAAAATTGTTTGATAATTGGATGTAATATCTCTCATTTGAATTGTGTGTGTGTGAAAACATAGTTTATCATTAGTCTTATCATTTTCACTTGGGTCAATCCCCTTTTTTTATTTTTATTTTTTATACTTCATTTAAAAAACCGAGCAAACTAACAAATAAAACAACTAAAACAACCAGGAATTGAGCATTTAAAATTTCAGTGTCATTCAATTTCTGAATCTATCTATCTGAGACTTCAATTACACTTCCCTAGCTAATTTAGTCTCAAGTTCGCACTGATACATGCTCATGGAGCTATAAAAAACTGGAAATGACAATCTAAACTGTAATGTTGGTCCCCTATTATCAAAGTCATGTTGTTTTGTTTTACTAAAAGAGAAACATATGATTTATACAAGTTTCATAAATAATTAAGAGAATTCAAGTCTCACATGCCATGCAAGTAATAAAGCTAATAAAACTCGATATATGCAGTGCCTGCAAGAAACTCCTTGAAATCCAAAAAAAGAAACCCGCATGAAGAAAAAGAACGAAGAAAAAGGAAAAAGGAAGAAGAGATTTTATTATGAAAGGATAAGGGTAAAAATGTAATTTAATAATTATAACTTAACAATGTGGTTAAGTTAACGGAGGATGAGTTAAATGTATTTTTTAAAACGTTATATGGGCATATTATACTTAGGCTAAACGCTGGGGGTACTTTGGTTTTTGCCCAATGTAATTTTTCAAAAATTGTATGGGCATTTTGTACTCGGGCCGAAGCCGCCAAACGTTAGGGGTACTTTGGTTTTTGCCCTAAAAAATATTTAAAATCAATAAATTCCAAAACTCCCCGTGCATCACGCGTACCAACTTTATCCTTCTACCACGCTACCTCCCCCCTCTTATTCTCCCCCGTCGCGCTTTTCCGCCGCCGCCTCGTGCTTTCTTCTCATCTCATCATCTCAAAGCTCGAACCGGAGAACTACGGTTTCGCGAAGCTCGCATCCATGGCGATGGTCCAGACTGGCATGGGGCTCTCCCGCATCATCCTCCTCATCGGCGCCGGTAACAGCTGCGATCTCATCTCTCTTTTAGGGCTAGGGTTTCCCTTTTTGCCTAAATTTTTTGGTGGATTTTTTAGGGTACGGTGGCACGATCGTGCTGCGGAACGGGCGGCTGTCGGAGATCCTGGACGAGCTGCAGGTTTTGGTTACTGATCGATGGATTTGTTAGATTTTCTGGTGAAGTTTGGGGGAATATGTTGTTTGATTGATCGGTTTCTGTTGTTCTAGGTTATGGTTAAGGGACTGGAGAAGGCGAGGAAGGATTCTGGATCGGATTCCGATGTTGGCGATGCACTCGCTATGCAGGTAGTTTTTTGTTGGTTTAGTAGAAGCTGTAGAGCAGAGTTTTGAATTTGTCGTGATTAGGTTTGGAATGAACTATGATTGATGTAAAGTACAAGTTTCTTCGGCCGTGTTTGGCTATCTAGGTTAGTAGAGGTAAGTGGATGGGACTTGTGTACCTATAGTTAACTAGTTATCTAAACTTTGATATGTTTGTATCATATTTTGGAGTTGGCTTACCTCCGGTTATCTCACCTCAAAGTTAGGATAAGTTTATGCATCTAAACTCCAACATGACCAAAATTATTTTTTAAAAGCTTAAAATGGAGGTAGGGGTATGGAACCTATGGGTTGTATTCCTCTACCTCCACTGCCTTGTGGTGGTGGAGGAGGTTGTGCTTAAGTGGAAGAGAGGAGGGGAAGAAATGTGATGTTCTAAAAGAAGATCTAGTGTTGTGTGATGGTTTTGGTGGGAGATCGATGTGCGAGTTAGGATTGCATGAGAATTGGATTGGGTTTTGGGTCTATTAGCTAGGGAGGGATTTTGCACGTACAAAGTCATTTATCTTTTGATGTTTTCTTCATAGTGATAACTAAGCTGTACTTAGGGGGCATTTGGTGGTGGGTGTTTCAGCTGCACTTACAAAGTTTGGAGAAATTGTAATAAAGGTTACTAGTGCAAGTAAAGCAAATAATTATCTCTTAAAAGTTAAAATCCACTTGCAGCTCACTTGCTCTCAAAATGTATTCAAGTTGAAAGTTGCAAGTCAGACCCCATTTGCAACTTAGATTGCAACCATAAAGCTACAACCAATCATTGCAACTAGACCAAACTTACGGTTGAGTTGCAAAGTGAGATCCAGTTGCAATGTGTTTGAGTGTTGCCAAACACTAGCTTAGTGAGAGGGTTCTTTACCATCTCCAGTGTGGTCAGGGGCTATAGTTAGAATAACATTAAATCATTGTGATAGTCATTTAGGATTTTCAAGTTGCAAGATCACTTCAATTGATGATGTCAATATCAATGTTGGACGTTATTACAATAGCAACAATCATGGAAAATGCTGCTCGACTCCTCGGCATCTTCAAGACTAGCTTTGTGGAAATTAAAAGACATTCACCGCACCTGTCCAAATAGGTTGAATATCATTTTTATGGGCTAGTGTAATCGTACATATATAGAAACAACCAAACTTAAGCGGTCACATTATCCTATTTGGGTTGGATTCATGGTCAAAAGGTGAAAGTTATTAAGCAGGAAGAAGATTTCATTCCCACCAATTTTGCCTTGATAATCATACTCGAAGAGTTGTTGGGTGTTAAATTTCAAGGCCTCATGTTTTTGGGCTGAGGACTTTGCTACTTTGCTACTGGTTCCTATTTTAAGTAGCACGTAACTTGTGCAATGCACATGTTTATTTTTTATATGAAATATTAAAATATGTTGTCTATTTGCATCTAAATTTGCATATATGTAGAAAATTACACGAGGTATAAGTGAAGATGAAATTTTATTAGAAACAACATTGTCAATTTCCAACTTCAGCTTATCATTTTTTTCATAAATAGAGATTACAGAAACAACAAACACACCACTACATTATTGAATTCTCGAATTTAGCACTTCCGGGTATATATTAAATAATACTTTCATAAATGATCTAATTAAATAGTAATCATTACATTTTTATTTTTTGGGCATCATGAATTGAGGAGAAAGCAGTAATCATATTCCTCCATTCATCCCAATACATGTATTGTCGGGAAAAAGAAAAAAAAAACAAAAAACTTCAAACTTGATCTAAATAGGAAATGCAGTAGACTACAATCATGAACAACTATTTGTTCTAGAATATTAGCAAATCTAATATATTATATTTATTGATATCTCTCAACCTTTCCTTCACCAATATGGGCCTCTCCTTACCGTGGAGAGATTGGTTTGACTTGTAAATGAGCATGAAACCATTGAGCACTGGATGTGAGGAGATGATCAACTGCCATAAGTGTCATTCTCTTAGAACTCCAGTACTTGGGATTTCAGATAATGCTTAGGTTTGTTTAAGTTTACTTTGTTTGCATAAGGCATGATGGAAATGATTTGGCATGCATTTGGGTTAATTTGGTTCTCTCTATATATACACACAGAGGGTACTTGTTTCCATAGGAAAATGAAAAGGCATAGTCCTAATTAAATGTTATAATTATTACTTTATGAAACCATTAAAATTCAAAATTTATAGTGGGAAGATGAAAATGTGTTTTCTTAATGGGATGTTATAACTAGTTGACTACTTTTTGGAACTTCTAAATTCAAAATTTCAAATATTGCTTCCTGAATGAATTAGGAAAGGGTATTAAATGCTAAATGCTACCAAGTTAACTGTTTATAATCCATAAAGTCCCACTAAATGCTAAATGCTGCTAAGTTAATTGTTTATAATGCATAATACATTAACAATATCCTTGTTGTTTTGTTGCCACATAGGATGACATGCGGCAAATGACTGGATTGTGCCATGTGTCATCACCTTGTGCAGATGCTTCTAAAATTTTATAATGTATACTACATCAGATTAGCTATTAATAATTTGAAATTAGAATGCTTTGCTAAGTCATATTCCTAGAAGTTGGGGAAATAAACAACAAACAAAGTAGCAATCGATTAAAATTTTGTAAACAACGAATCTCTCTCTCTCTCTCTCTCTCTCTCTCTCTCTCTCTCTTGTCGTTAACACAAAATAAATTATTCATTTTCATGACTGAAATAGTTTAGTGTTAATTAAAATTCTTGATAGTGTTACGAGAGGGGGGGGGGATCCATTTTGGTACGTATGACCTAGGAATTTTTTTCCTCAGAGGCTGGCAGACCCGTGTCAAGAGTGTAATCATCGGATGCGGATACTATCTGGGTAGTCTCAGGGTTCATACTTAAGAGAGAACCCAGTTTTTTAATATAAACAAAAGTATATCAGGCAAAGGGTGCATACTCAAGAGAGAACCTTGTTTTTTTGGTATAAACAAAAGCTTATTTGGCAAACTTGGGTTAATTCATATCATATATGTTTGTGAGTATGCTCGGAGCGCTGATAAATTTCAAAAAAACTTATCGTACACGAAATAACCGTTCTCGAAGTTTTGATATTTATACTATCGAGAACATGCTCACCTATAGATATTCAAGTATTACTCTATCAGGTACTCCAAACATTCCAAATCCTATTTTTTGAAAAATATGTATTGGCAGTTTCACATTGTTTTGTACTCAACCACTTACCTGTAGTCGTATCTTACATGTAGTCGTATTTCATTGGTTGTTATTATATTATGAAATTCACTGGTAACTAAATCTTAAATTTTGTTAAGAAAGTTATTTATCTTTTTGACTCATATTTTTTGTCCCCAAAAATGCTTAGAACTGTTTTGATATTTTTATAAAATTTCTCTGATACTTAATGTTTTAACAAGGTATTTAATTTTGCACTTTATAGGTAATGGAGATATATTATATTTGACGTCCTCAACAATGTATTGACACATCATTTTTTATATATTTTTTTTGTAAAATGACATCTGCATACCTGTATTGTATACCTGTATTGTTTGTACCCCTGTTTCATATCTTCTTATTATGTAGTACTAGTAATATACACGTGCGATGCACGTATTAATTTTTTTAAAATTAAAGGGAAAACTCTGATTTACAAGTGCGATGCATGTCTTAGTAAATATAATTATATGTTTTAAAAAGTAAATGTGAAGACTATAATGGGAGAGTTGGAGTTGTACGTAAGTAGGTAGATTTACAACTCCAACTCTTCCATTATAATAGTTGTTATATAATATATTATAGATAGATAGATAGTAATTTACACGTGCGATACACATTTAATATATTAAAAAAAATTAAAGTAAAAAATCCGACGTAGTGAGGACTCGAACTTGAGACCTTCTTCATATTAGTTATGCACATGCAATGCACTCGTTGGTAGATTGACAACTGACACTAAGGTCTTCTCCCATTATAATATTAGAGATTAGAGATTATAGTGAGATGTTGCCATCATGAGTTTTACTTACCATTTGATTCTTTGAAACATACACTACATATATGAGCTAGGTTTCTTGAGGTTGTAAGCGAGGCTGCACTAAGATATGAGAGAGAGAGAGAGAATTTTGATTTGAATTGTGCAATCAAGTTACTGCTATGCATAGATGAAAGTAGAGAGGCAATCTTGATTTGAATTGTGCAATCGAGTTGCTTCTATGCGTAGATGAAAGTAGAGGTTTCCCCCCGAAGATAAACCTGATTGAGGTGGTTTGGCGATAGAGAGCGAAGACCGGCAACTGTCCCATTTTCGAACTTGATCTGATGGTAGTTAGGTGAGCTAAAAGGACCAGGGGTTGACCCGAACAAACTTGAATTGAAGCCATTAATATAAAATTGAAGTGTTAATTTGACAAAAGGAGGTGGTCCTCATAGTGTTGAGTAGAGAAGGATTCTTGTATCTGACCCCGACATTTTGGGATAAAGGGTTTGTTGTTGTTGTAATCATGTTGCCCCTATAAATAGTGGCCATATAGATCTTCGATGATTCAGCTTAGTTTCACTTTCGGTTTTTCTAGTGCCTTGCTTTTTCACACTAAATGTGAACTAGAGTCAAGGTTGGGCATGCAAAGTTTTAATTTACGAAGGACAGTGGGAAAGGAAAATGGGCTGGGGCTTAATGCTTATTTTTGTTTATCTGTTTAGTTATTTAGGTTTTCTTCCCTGCAATACATTATGTTTTCTGCATCTAGTAGCCGATTATTAATAATCCACAACATCTCTTAATGATTTCCTATTCTTTGTAAAAGGTTCTTGTTCATTCTTGTACATTATGGGACACGCCAAATTTGTGAAAAGTAGGACATGAGAATATGGGAATACGCCTGTAATGTTATATAATATAACTTAATATTATCTCAATTTTGCATAAATTTAATCAAAATAATGTCATAAAAAAATATATTGTCCACAAAAAACTGATCATATCCATGCATACATTATAAAATCGTAGTAGTGTATGCAAGTAACCAGAGATAAATAGTTTAAGAAATATGAATATGTATATGAAAATTGTTAATTATGTGTTCCTAGAAGTGTCCCAGACATGTCTAATAGTTGTCCACAATATAAGATCTATAATAAAATTTCACATGGCGAGTAAATGAAGACCGACATCGGTACCTGTGCTGTTAGAACCTGAATATAAAATAATAAAAAATCCCAACAGAATTTGTGAAGGAATCAAAATCAATTGAAGAAAAACAGTAAGTAGAAAATCTGCACGGAGTCGAGATTTGAAATCTCTGTCCTTAAAGCAGAATTTGCCCCGTAGTGTGACGGTTTCCGGCAAATTGCTTTCCAGGATACAACTGTACCTTCTCTGAAGAATGCAGCACCCTTGCTTCAGAGACAACGAACTGTTGTCTGTGTTGTACTCTCAGTTAACACTGACGCAGAGGAGAAGAAGAAGAAAAGAAATGTAAAAAATTCTGTGTCTGTATGTAAGCCTCTGTCTGGTTATATAGAGGAAATTGGATTGGAGACTGTTCAGCAGCTGCCATTACTCTGTAACAGCAGAGTAATGGGGACTCTTCAGATTCATAACTGGTGAGCCATTACTCTGCTGGTTACAGAGTAATGGGCACCAGTTACTGAATCTGAAAAGTCTTTTCAGTTCAATAGGGGAAGAGTTTGTCTGGGCAAAAAGAAATAAAATAAAAATTTAAGCCAGACCAAGCCCAACCGAACCGAGCCGAAGCCGGGGCCGAGGCGGGCCGGGGCGGGCTCGCGCGCGCGCGTGTGTGTCATTTTGGCTAAGTCCTCTCTCCACTACACGTTAGTGGTAACCCCCGGGCCACGCCCTTTAGTCCAGTTTTCTAGTATATATACTAGACAAAATCATTTCCAATTTCCGATATGGGACTATCTATTTTCTCACAGTTGCCAAGTTAGTACATTTCAAGTACCCAACTTTGGATCAACATTTCTCATTCATACGGAATTCGTTTTTGGCAAGTGAGTATACTACGGAATAGTACTCGTCGAGAGGATCGCAATCCACTCATTTTCCGGTGCCGCCGGTGGCCGGAGCTTGCCGGAATCCGGCCCGGAAAACTGCAAAAATTAATTCCAACATGTGCTTCATAGGCTATGTGGATAGAGGATCACATCTTTTGGAGTTATAATAGTATTCAGAAAATCTGGACACCTAGTTGTTGTTAGAAAGAATTGGGGCTCACTTATTCTTCACTTAAAAAAAATAGAGCATTGATTTGACAGATATTTTGGCAAAAACTTCC
This sequence comes from Hemerocallis citrina, assembly GCA_017893485.1. Classification (NCBI taxonomy): domain Eukaryota; kingdom Viridiplantae; phylum Streptophyta; class Magnoliopsida; order Asparagales; family Asphodelaceae; genus Hemerocallis; species Hemerocallis citrina. The sequence continues at coordinate 426,650,857 of CM030359.1, read as the reverse complement.
TGTCACACAAACCTCCTCTCTAGGTATAATAGTAGAGATGTAACCAGAGATTTTGAGAAATTTAATTTAACTTGTATTTAATGGATTTAATGTTAGCTCTTCTCATATATGTTTACCACAAAATCTTCACTTGTTATCCTTTTGATCTTCAAGGTTCGCCGATTGGCCATGGAGGTTCGGCAACTTGCCTCTGCACGACCAATAACCATTCTGAATGGAAACAGACATACTGGTAATTTACTACTAATGCAACATTTTTGTCCTTGCTTTGATCTGAAGATGGGAGTTAACTAATAGCCGACATGATAAAAATAAAATTTCATTTTTTGCAGTTTCAAAGTTAACTTTTGCTAATAAGTTTGTGTGTAGTAGTTGTAGACCTGCAGTTTCAATATTGAACTTATTTTACTTCTTCCAGGAGACATCACGTCACTTCTAGTCCCAGCTGCAGTTGTCGGGGCAGTAGGGTACGGATACATGTGGTGGAAAGTAAGTCCTGTTTATGAAAACATGATTAACCTGATCCTGTAGTTCTGCTTATGCCATCATGATTAACCTGATCCTGTAGTCCTGCGTATGCTATCACAATTAACCTGTTTTTATCCAGAGTTGTATGGAACATGTATGGTGTACTGACAGTACTGTTTATGGAGGCTTGATATTCCTTAGTTTCTCTTGTTATGATCCATCATGAGCTGTATTAGGCTAGATGATCGACTGATTTTATTTCATACACTAATTTTCTTTGTTCCCTTCCCAAATCAATTTATATGTCAATGTTAGCTAACCATTTGATGCTATGAAGCACGGATACGGATACGCGTATCCGATACGATACGTATCGGATACGTCGATTTCTCAAAAACTAGGATACGGGTACGTTAGGATACGCTTAAATAAATTAAATAATAAATAATAATAATATATATTATAAATAAAAATTGAATTCCTTAAGTTATACATAGACAATATAAAATTGCATTAAATAAAAATATACGTACCTGAGTGAGATACTTCTTATCTGTCGTTTTCAATATTTGAATAACTATGTCCAATTGTCCATCTTAATACATGGATAACTTCTCATTTTGTTAAAAACAAATTTGTGTGCATCTTAATCAGTAATGTCATTTTGTTATTGTAATATACTCTATTTGTGTTATTTTGTTATTTTGTTATGTAATGATAAATTGACAATTATGTAATGTCATTTGTTAAATACCATTTCTTATACTTGTACTCTATTTGCAAGAGAATTCCTACATCAAAACATGCACTAGAACAAGCTCAGTATAACTCCAAGATGAGTTAGATTCGTACATATCTCCAAAGGAGTCAGGTAAATCCTTTTGAGTTTTGATCACATGGATAAAGAACTGAAAAAATAAATAAAGAACTGAAAAAATAAAAAATTAAAAAAAGAACCGATCAGGCGATCACGGTGAATAAATTAAGAACTGAAAAAATAAAAAAAGAACTGAAAGAAGAACTGAAAAAAGAACTGGAAAAAAAATACCTTTATGGCAAATATCTGAGGGTGACAGAGAGATCTGATCGGGGTCGGAGAGGAAGACTGATCGGGGTCGGCTGAGAGAGATCCGATCGGGGTCTAATCAGATCTGAGGGTGACAGAGAAGGATCGGCTGAGAGAGATAAGGGGATAGGGTTTTGATCGATGGGATGAGAAAGAGAGAGGCGAGAAGGATCGGCTGAGAGAGAAGGGGATAGGGTTCTGAATCTTCTGATCGATGGGATGAGAAAGAGAGAGGCAGAAGATAGAAGAAAGAACGGTGAATGGGCCTGTTGGGCCGAGCCAAACTAAAAAAAATTAAAAATAAAAATAAAAAGTATCGGTGGCGTATCCCGCCCTTCCGATACGCGTATCCCCGCGTATCGGATATTTTTTTAATTTTTTTATTTTTTAATTAATTTCGATACGTATCGGGTACGTATCGGATGAGTACGGTACGCGTATCGTGTCCGATACGTATCGGGTACGTGATACGCGACCCCCCGCAGAGTATCCGTGCTTCATAGATTTGATGTACAAAGATGTTGGTATGTTATTTGGATGGATATTGTCTTGGTATTATTTTTATGGTGCTATTTTGTGACGGAATTGACAGTTAATGGATTTATTGACCTTTCTTTCCTCATTTTAAAATAATTATCAGGGTCTTTCCTTCTCTGACCTCATGTATGTCACTAAGAAGAACATGGCTAATGCCGTTTCAAGCATGACAAAGCAGCTGGATAATATCTCTGTGGCTCTTGCTGTAAGTTTCTGAGTTATAGTCTAAAATATGATTTTATTTGATGCTGTACAATAAATAAAGTTGTAGCTCTATAATGAAGTTATCTAATCTTAAGTTTAAAAATATAAATTTCTGATAAGCTTTTTTGTTTTCTGGGCTTGTCCTTATATATTTGTGCATGCCCTCACAATGTAGCATTACTTCGTTAGATTTTCAAGTATTCGAAGCATTTGTTTACTGTTTTTCTTCTGAATTAATCCTGTCGTGTAGTTATTGTACTCATTCTATTGCAGAATTGAAATGTTGTTGTAGTTGTACTTACACAGACTTCTATAAATCTTTAAGATTTACGAGGACGTAAATCTGCATACTAAGATTTCCACTCACTCCAGTATTATTTCTTAGTTCTCTATGTTAGTTAATTGATAGCGGGGTGTTAAGACCTGCACACATGGGCGGAGGGACATATGGCCTAGATTATGCACTTGCCTAATCTCAAATTTCCTAAACCCTATATTGGCCATTAGGTAATGCATGGTTGTATCCAATCCTAAGCAGTTAAAATCTCCGATTACGCCCGATTAATCCCCGATTAATCGCTATTCGGAGGCTAAGTGATTATTTTTTTAGCGATTTATAATATTTCAATAGTTAGCGATTTAATCGGGGATAATCAGCCGATTAGTAGTCAATCGGCCGATTTTAAGTGGCTGATTAACCGATTAAATCTCCTCTAATTTTCAGCTTGTTTGCATTATTTGGGCTCAATCCGGTCCAAATTCAAATCCAAATCCAAAATCCACACCCTTTCTGGTCCTCGCGCAAATCCAAACCCAAACTGATTCTCTTCTTCTTTCTCGAGCAAACTCAAACCCAACCCCCGTCGCCCCCCCTGTGCAGTTGCATACTTGACCCGACCCGCATCTGCTGCACCTCTTCCTGCTCACGCTGCTCCTCCCTGATTGTTTTTGTTTGATGGAACCGACCAGCAAACTCGACCCGACCCACATCCAGAATTTAAACTCAGCTCAAACCAAGTACTCTATTATTTTTCTATATAACAATATGTTCATATTTGATAATCTCATAATAGTTTTATGTTAGGATTCAGGGTTGCTACATAATGAGAATATATATATATATATATATATATATATATATATATATATATATATATATATATAACGATTTTTCCAATTTAATCCCTGATTATTTTCCAATTAATCACTAATCGCTCCTAGACCGATCAGTTCCAAAAACCGATTTGAACTCCAATCTAAGCTTACTAAATGCCCAGTCTGTGCTCACTTAAGTACCCATGATTAATTCAATATGCAAAATCATCCTTCAATTATGTGGATTTGTTTTCCAATAAATCATCTAAACCTATGTTATTTCTTATTCAAAATTAAATCGTGTAGGATCCTAACAAAATCCTACATGTTTAACGAGGAGTTCATAGCAAGTGCAAATGTAAGTCCCAGACCTAGCGAGTCCACTTGGATCTAATGGTAAGCCTTTTCGTTACTAAGAGGGCGAGTGTTCGAGTCCTGTTTCAGCAAATCTCTTATTATGTCACGCCCCGCTTCCCAAAATACGGGAATACAAGTCCGTGACGAAGGTCAGCGAATGATATTAACATCATCCATAAGCTGTACAAGTCTTAACTCAACAACCTAAAAGAAATAATCATAACCACGCAGAAAAATATAATCACATAAACAGAATAAAATCCAGTAACCAAATCTGGGATACAAGAACTTACCAAATAGTTCGAGAATATGCAATGCAATAATAGTTCGACGAGTTCCTTTCAGTTACTCATCACTGTACCTGTATAGCATAACTCAAAAGAAAGAGGAAGAGAACCCGTTAGAGCAAAGCTTCGGACGACAAGTAGTAGAAAGCAGTAAAATAGAAAATAAAGGACTATATAACAATAATAGAATTTGGAACGATATCGGAGTTAATAAATAATAAACGATAACAAAATCAAAAGTTCATAATCAATAATTCAGAAATCAGGAATCAATGTTTAATAACCAGTATTCAGTATTAGTGTCGATGTTCAATTCCATTTATGTCTATAAGGCTATTATTCATTTTAATCCTAACTAATGCACGTACTACTGCATCCCATACTACAGGTTCAGTGCATATAAAACAGTATACATTTTAGACTTCGTGGTGGGATCTACAGAGCGTGTACTAGGTGTAACAAGATAACAAGTTCACAAGTAATTCTTCACCTTCCATATCAATATTCCATGTAAATAAGAAGGGCCTTACCGAGTACATTTTCTGAGATTATCCACTACTAAGTCAACCCTAATTACCCCGGCTTGTTATCATTTTATTAACAATCAGTTATGAACATGCATGTGATCAATGTGGACAATTGTATCAATACTTATGCAACAGGTACAATCGATGAGACCAATAGCACTAGTACAATTTCAAGATGATATCAAGACTATACAATACATGAAATATACATGGTCCAATTTATTAATATGGAAAACACGGTTTATATGCAAAACATAATAATATATGAACTCAGTGTACTACAATTTCTATGTGCAAGATTTCAAGTTTCTGTGTCAGGAACCGAGTTGAAACCTCAGTACAAAATCAAGCGAATGACAAGACAGTATATGTAAATGTTCAATAATACAATAAATTTACGGTTTGGGATTGAAGTTAACAATGATAGCACGATGAGAAGACTATGAATAAATAACATGGTGTAATAAATAAACAATGGAGTTCAATTAGATATGATATTCAACTTGATTACTACTTGCCGGATTTTAAGGAGTGTTTTCTTGAACCAGAAACAATAAAATGAGTTCAAAAGACATTTGCATGTTAGGAGACGATTATGAATATAAGAGAATAACGGGATTAGGATCCCGAGCGACGATCCACGATCACACGTGCGAGCCACGTGCAACGGTAACACAACACACAACACCAAACACAGCAACTCAACAGCGGATCCAAGGCAAAACACCAAACGGCGAGTATTGAATCCCACTCCACACAACAGCAATACACTAAGAGCAACCACTCCCCTACTAGACCAAACAACAAACACACAATCCACCCAATCCCTTCTACCATAGAACAACAAGCACCAAATGGATCTCCCTTCTAGCTGAACAGCAAACAGCCAAGAAGCCCACTGTTCCTTCTTCTTAACTTCAACAGAGAGAGAGAGTATGCGAGAGGGGGGGGGGGATGGCGACCACGGCGGGGAGCGACAGGCGGCGCGGTGGCGGGACTCGAGGTCGGGGCTCGACTGGGCGACAACGGTGAAGGAGTCGACGATCGGGGGTGCTCTGTTTTGATAGAGGAAACAGAGGAAGGAGATGAGCGGCAATGGCAGGTTGGAGCGGTTCGACGCAGGCGGGAGGCTCAAGCGGCAATGGTAAGGAGGACGACGAGGGGAAGTCTCGGTGGTCGTCGACTGGCCATCGGAGGGGCAGTCGAAGACAGCAGCGACATCGGCAATGGCGCAGATGATGGGTTCTTCGGAGGTTGGGGGTGAGCTCTGTTGGTGATCAGCAATGGCGAAACAGGGCTGGGCTTCGGGAGGTCGCGGGAGAGGGCTGTTGGCGAGGGCACAGTCGGAGGGAGAGGCAATCGATGGCAGTCGGTGAAGGGCTCGACGAAGAAGATGACGGGGATGGGTTCTCGGGATGGTGCAGCATGGCGGAGGGTGCTCGACTGGGTGGTTCGAGGGGGAAGGCAGTGCTGTACAGGGTGAGGGCGGCTCGCGAGGTGGATGACGAGTCAAGCTCGTCGAGGAAGATGAAGCAGGGGGGGTGTTCTCTGTTCGGTTTGGGGAACAAAGAAGAGAGATAGAGAGGGTCGGGAGAGAGAAAGAGAGTGGGAGAGATGAGTTATTAAAAATAATAATAAAATAGTGGGTAGTTGAGATAGTAGGGGGTTGGGAGATACGGGGGATTGTGGGGGAGTGTGAAGAGATTTGTATACAGGTGAGTATATAGGATTGACCTGTACAAATATAGATGGGTACTGAGTTTGGATCCAACAAGATGCGGGTTTGGGTTTAGGATTAATGTCCAATAAAAGATGGACTTGAGTAGATAATAGTATGGACTTGGAGATGGATTGAGCTAACAAAACATAACAAGAATAATAATAATAACAATAATACAATAAATTGCAACAGAAGGCCCACAACAAGACCAAGATCTAAAATGCATTAAAATAGAAAAGAGAACACTACAAAGTACAAGGAAATCCGTACAACCGGAAACAGAGGTTACAAATCCTACCCACCTTACAAGAAAAATTTCGTCCTCGAAATTCATTCTGGACGGCAGTAGGACAAAACAAAAGCAAACTTAAGAAATAACAAGGCAGGAAAATTAGAAAAAGAAAACTCAAGTGATGGAAGCACCAGAATAAGAAAATGACATAGATAAGAATGATGTTGAATAATAATTCGACAAAAGATGGTCAGTGAAAAAGACGAACAAGATCTGAACGATGCGAAGAAGGAACAACAAGAGAATCACGCCCCACTTCCCAAAATACGGGAATACGAGTCCGTGACGAAGGCCCAGTGAATGATGTTAACATCACCCCTGAGCTGTACCAGTCTTAACCCAACAATATGAAAAATGAATAATCACAACCACACAGATAAATATAATCACAAAAACAACAACTGAAATTAACCATTCAATAGTTCAACATAATAACCAATAATTGAGAAAACAAGCAACGGTTACGGGTCAAAAAGCCTGGAATACAAAGTTCAATCAAATGGATAACGATGCGATAAAGAAAACATAGAAGGAGATAATTTATTGTGAAGCATGCTCCTGCTCCAAACTTAGAAGAACTGCTCACCAATGCCTCCTGGCAGATCTCCTTGTTCACATGTAGCTGGATCAACTAGAGTGGAAAAGAAAATGTTCTTAGAGCAAGTATGGACGACAAGTAGTGAAAAGTAAAGAGTAAGAGAACATGACACATCAAAGATTATGAAGCAAGATCAAAGTCCAAAAGCAATAACGATATCAATAAACAATGGTCAAGTGTACAAGTGTCAACTTGGGTTTATTAGCATTTTATTTTTCCTATCTAGTGCACGTACTACTGCGTCCCATACCACAGGTTCGGTGCACGCAAAACAGTGTACGTTTTAGACATAGTGGTGGGATCTACACAGCGTGTACTCGGTGTAACAAGATTACAAGATAACAAGTTCACAAGTTCACAAGTAATTCTCTACCTTCCATGTCAATATTCCATGTAAACAAGAAGGGCCATATCGAGTACATTTTCTGAGATTATCCACTACTAAGTTAACCCTTATTAACCCCGACTTGTTTAACATTATATTATTTCATTCATGGTTATGCAAGTGTATGTAAGAGTGTCGAGGCGACGATAGGAATGCAACAAAATGATACAGAGCCTGATAAACTACAAATAATACTACTAAAAACCTGTCACGCCCCGCTTTCCAAAATACGGGAATACGAGCCCGTGACAAAGGCCCAGCGAATGATATTAACATTATTCATAAGCTGTATCAGTTTCAACTCAACAATACTTAGAAAGATTTATCACAACCATGCAAATAATAACATCACAGAACAATATGTGAATTCAAGAATTTAATAATCCAACATGATAATCAATACTGAGAAAACAAATAGCAGTTATGAGTCAAAAGCCCGGGACACAAGTCTAAACAAATGAATTACAATTAAATGAAGAAAATCATAGAAAGAGACAGTTCATTCTAATGCATCTCTTGCTCCAACTAGAAATACTTCTTGCCAATACCTTCTGGCAAATTCTCTGGCTCACCTGTAGATGGGTTAATTAGAGGAGAAAAAGAAATGTCCTTAGAGCAAGTACGGACAGCAAGTAGTGAAAAACAGAGAGTAAAGGAGTAAGGTACATGAAGAAATATGAATCAAGATCAAATTACAAGGACAATAATGGTACTAGTAAGCAATGGTCATAATCAAGTATATACATGTCCACTAGGTCTATTAGCATGTTGTTTATCCTATCTAGTGCACGTACTACTGCGTCCCATACCACAGGTTCAGTGCACGCACAACAGTATTCGTTTTAGACTTCGTAGTGGGGTCTACAGAGCGTGTACTCGGTGTATCACGATAACAAGATAATAAGATAACAAGATAACAAGATAACAAGTTCACGTTTTCACAAGTAATTCTTCACCTTCCATGTCAAGTTTCCATGTAACAAAATAACAAGATAACAAGTTCACGTCTCCACAAGTAATTCTCCACCTTCCATGTCAAGTTTCCATGTAACAAGATAACAAGATAACAAGATAACAAGTTTACGTCTTCACAAGTAATTCTCCACCTTCCATGTCAGGTTTCCATGTAACAAGAGGGCCCTACCGAGTACATTTTCTGAGACTATCCACTACTAGATCAACCCTTAGAAACCCCGGCTTGTTTAGTATTTTATTCCTAAGTCATATATGTACATGCAAATAGTTATTAGAATGTCAAGGGGATGATAATAATGCAGCAACATGATGCATTACACAATAATAAACAAGAAGTAGCAAATCTGAAACAGCCGACACAGTTACACTAAAACAGGGATAACTCCTAAACTACAACTTCGAATTCGAAGTTCCAGGATGCTATGGACATCTAGATAGATAGGGCTACGATTTGTATTCAGTAACTTTCTCCTAATTTTGACTGTATCTAGGTTAAATACTCTATTCTTTACAGTTTAACTGTTCTGGCAGCAACTAGATGTCAACATCTAATGGGTGGAAACATGGTATAATTACATAGTAAGAATCTACAAAATTTAGAGATGAACCCTAAGCATGTCTATAAAGTTCCTGAAAATTTTCATGGCATTCTAATACTATTAGCATGGTGTTTCACGAACAAATGTGTCGATGTTGCATTAATTCTGCAGTTTGAAAAATGCAGACCAACAGAGACTAAAAGTGTGATATCTCACAGCTCGAGACTCGAAATCAGGATCTGTCACTTGGGTTGGAAACTAGACTCAGTAGGCTAAAACTCTCTTTTGTATCAGTTGTGCTAATTCTCAAGTTGACAGTGTCGAAACCTCTGTGCCAAACAGTACATGCAGCAAACTTCATAAAAGCTATTACACATGTATTCATCAAAGCGAGTAATTAACGAGTTATTGTATCATGGATGTATCAAGACTAATGTACAACAAGTAATGTGAATTTTTCCAGTGTACAAGTCAAGTTTATCATGTCGAGTTCAAGTCACAAGATCTCAAGTAACATGTATTTAATCACGACGTATTTTCTCATGTACAAGTTCTATTTATTTTATTCATGTCAAGTATGTATCTAGGCTTGGGTTTGAGTCAATGGATAATAATAAGAAGTCAAGAGTACGCCGGGTTAGCTCGTGTAAACCCTCGATACTCCTAACGGAAGGGATACAAGACAAATTAGAATAATTGAGATGGAACTACTTGCATAGAGGTCAAAAATCTTGAACTAGAGTAAATAATAGAGTTCAAGTGGACTTACCTTTTTCTTGTATACGATTCAATAAATTAATAAGGAATAACGGGATCAGAATCCCGGGGAGCAATCCCAAGAACACGTGCAAAACTGTGCAAAGAAGCAACCGGTAAAGCAACAATAGCTCCAAATTTCCACACCGGATCGGCCCAAACATGAAACAGTTGTTGGGATTTGGTGTGGCCGAACACAAAACGGCAAGAACGACCAATGGGAATTCTTCCACAGCGGATCCGATCCGAACACGGGACAGCGAAGCGGCGGATCGAGGGGGCCGAACACGAGACAGCGAATTCAATGAATCGCTATTTGTCTTCTTGCTTCGATCGAAGAGAAAGAACGGCACGAGGAGGAACGACGCGAGGCGACGCTACGGCGACTGGTGGTGGCGACGAGTGGCAGCGTTGGTCGGGGAGCGACGCAACGATGGCAGCTTTGACGAAGGGCGGAGCTCTGTCTCGCGCTTGAAACAGAGGAGCGGAGAAGGAGCGCGAGGCGATGGCTGGGCTCGCGATGACTGAGCAGCGGCTATGTGTGGCAGCATTGGTCGGGAAGCGACGCAACGACGGGGCTCGATGGCGCGGTGCTCTGAGTCCGCGCCCGAGAACATAGGAAACCAATCCGACTGGCTCCGACTGCTTGGACGGCGACAATGACGACGATGGGGCTGGGGACCTTCGGTGGATGTATGGGGGTGAGCGGAGAGGGACGTCGATGACGATGAAGTGCACGGAGTGGGGAAAAGGCGGTGGCAACTTTGGGGGTTAATGGGTAATGGCGATGAATGGTTCGAGCGGTGAAGGTGTGGACAGGGATGATGGTAGCAGCGATCGGGAGGTCGAACAGGGTGGCTTCGAGGCTGGTGGTGGTCGGAGTTGGCGACGGGGTAGGGGAGAGGCGATGGGTATTTGGCGAAGTTTGGGTTCGTTTTGGTGGAAGCGAGAAGAAGTAGTCGAAGAAGGGGGTAAGCGGGAGTGGGTTTGGTTTTGAGTTGGGAAACAGGAGAGGGAAAGAGAACGGGAGAGAGAGACTGGGTTATGCAGTTGTGATTTTTAGGGGAGTGGGGAGAAGCTATTATAACAATGTAGAAGAGTAAATAGAGGTGGTTAGAGATACGTGGGATTGAGGGGAGAAAAGATCTGGGGTTTTTAGTTAGATAATGTGGATTTGGGTAGACTAGGTCTTGGGTTCAATATCCAATAAGGGAGATGGGTTGGGCTTGAATGTAATTGGGCCAAGAAAACAATAATACAAGAAAATAATTGGAACTAGAAAGCCCACAATAGGACCCAAAATACAATAAATTAGGAGAAAAAAATACCAATAAAAATATAAGGAACAATAATCCGTACAATCGAAAATAGGGGTTACAAATCCTACCCACCTTACAAGAAGAATTTCGTCATCGAAATTCACATCGGTGGATCGTAGGTACCCCGAGAAAAGAAAAGAAAAACAAATATCCAAGACAACATACAACTACTCACAGAGGTGCGGGAACTTCTTCTGAATTTCTTCCTCCAATTTCCAAGTCGACTCACCGGGCGAGTGAGGATTCCAGGAGACACGAACAAGTTTGATCACCTTATTCTTCAACACTTTCTCACGTCTGTCCAAAATAGCAACTGCTGGACTTCGCAAGACACGTCTGGTCTCATGGACAACTCTAAGTAGTCAATCACATAGCTGTCGTCTCTAACATACTTCCTGAGCTGAGAGACGTGGAATACGTCTTGAACTCCGGACAAGGCTGGTGGTAATGCAAGTCGGTAGGCTACCTTGCCAACACGCTCCACAATATCAAAAGGGCCAATGAATCGGGGACTCAGCTTACCCCCACCACCAAATCGGATGACGACTTTCCAAGGTGACACCTTCAGAAATACGTGATCACCTGCCTCAAACTCCAAAGGTTGGCGACAACAGTCAGCCCTTTTCTTCTGCCGGTCCTGAGCGGCTTGCAGGTGCTTCCTGATCTGAGCTACCGCGTCAACTGTCTTCGTAATCAACTCTGGTCCCAAGAGTTTCCTCTCACCAATGTTGTATCAACAGACTGGGACCTACATTTACGGCCATAGAGTGCTTCAAACGGAGCTGCATTGATACTCGCCTGCTAACTGTTGTTATATGAGAACTTGACCAGGTGCAAATGATCCTCCCAAGAACCACCAAACTGCAGAACACAGAATCGCAACATGTCCTCCAGTGTCTGAATCGTCCTTTCGGACTGTCCATCCGTTTGGGGGTGAAATGCTGTGCTAAAGTTTAACTTGCTCTCCAAACTCTGCTGGAGGCTTTTTCAGAACTGGGACCTGAATCTCGTATCCCTGTCGGATACGATGCTGACGGGAACACCATGCAGTCTTACTACCTCCTGAATATACCGTTCCGCCAGACTGTCAGTAGACTGACCCACCATAAATGGAATGAAGTGGGCACTCTTCGTCAGCCGGTTAACTATCACCCAGATAGCATTATGACCCTTGGGACTCCCGGGCAATGCTGTCACGAAATCCATAGTAATGTTCTTCCATTTCCATTTCGGAATCGGAAGAGGTTGCAACAGTCCAACGGTCCTCTGATGCTCCTCCTTCACTTGTTGACAAATCAGACATTGTGACACAAACCTTGCCACAGCCCTTTTCATGCCATGCCACCAAAAGTGTTGCTTCAAATCTCTGTACATTTTGGTACCTCCTGGATGAATAGAGTATGGAGACCGATGGACTTCCTCAAGTAATCTCCGCCTGACATCACCTCTAGGAACACACAACCTAGAGCCAAAACAGAGTGACCCGTCTGAATGAATGACCAAGTCAGACCTCAGACCTGCTCCCACTTCACTACGGAATTCCTGCAATTGCTGATCATCTGCCTGAGCTGCCTTGATATGCACCACTAACGAAGACTGCAATTGCAACATCATACACTGCGAGGCTGCACCTGGGAAAACCACTTCCAATTCCAACCTCCTCATATCTTCTAATATTTCCTTCTGCTTGGTCAGAAATATTACAGCAGGCCTCCTACTCAGAGCATCGGGTACCAGATTTATCTTGTCCAGGTGGTACTGCAAATCGATGTCGAAATCTGCCATCAGTTCTAACCATCTCCTCTGTCTCATGTTCAGCTCCTTCTGCGTGAACACATTTGAGACTCTTGTGATCTGTGAAAATTTTCACTCTATCTCCAAGCAAATAGTGCCTCCATAATTTCAGAGCGAATATCACAGCTGCAAGTTTTAGATCGTGGGTAGGGTAGTTCTTTTCATGCGGCCTCAACTGCCTTGAAGCATAAGCTACCAATCTACCTTTTTTGCATCAGAACTGCATCCAAACCTTTACCTGAAGCATCGTAGTGAATCACAAATTCCCCAGAACTGTCTGGTATCGTCAGCATATGTGCTGATGTCAACTGGTTCTTCAATTCCACAAAAGCTTCTTCACAAGCACTATCCCAGACAAATCTCTGCTCCTTCGTCAAGTTGGTCAAGGGACCTGCAATCTTTGAGAAGTCTTGAACGAACTTCCTATAATATCCTGCCAATTCAGGAAAACTTCGCACTTCTGGGACTGACTTCGGCACTGGCCAATCCTTGACAGCAGAAATCTTCGACAGATCCACTGATACACCCTCACCAGAGATAACATGGCCCAAGAAGGCAATACGATTCAGCTAGAAATCTCCCTTGCTGAGCTGAATTGTAACTCACTCTCCAAGCAAATTGTCATGCGGGTGAGACACCGTCTGGACGTGTCGAGAGCCCAATGTCCCCGAAGGCTGGTGCATTTGAGTCAATGTGCACTGATGGTGAAGTTGCACCCGTAGTTGTGCAAGACTTTTTTGATGTCTTCCCTAATGAGTTGCCCAGAATTTCACCAGATCGAGACGTAGTGTTCAGCATTGAAGTTTAGCCGGGTACTACACCAATCTCGAAGAGTCCGTACCGCATGGCGCCAGTTGAATTGGCCAACCTGAAGGTACATATCCAGGAGTTATTAGATAGAGGCTTTATCAGACCAAGTGTTTCACCATGGGGAGCTCCAGTGTTGTTCAACAAAAAGGACGGTAGTCGCAGGCTCTGCATCGACTATCAGGAGCTGAACAATGTTACGATGAAGAACAGGTACCCACTGCCAAGAATTGATGATCTGTTCGATCAGTTGGGAGGTGCATCTGTGTTCTCGAAGTTGGATCTTCGCTCTGGTTATCATCAAGTCAAAGTAAAGACTGAAAATATTCCGAAGACAGCGTTCCGCACAAGATACGGACATTATGAATTTTTGGTGATGCCCTTCGGTGTTACTAATGCATCGGCAGTATTTATGAGTTTGATGAATAGGGTATTCTCGCCAATCTTGTATCAGTTTGTTATTGTGTTCATAGACGACATCCTGGTGTATTCGCGGAACAAGGAAGATCATGCCGAGCACTTGAAAATTATCTTGCAGACGCTGAGAGAAAATCAGTTGTACGGGAAGTTCAGCAAGTGCGAATTCTAGCTGAATCGTATTGCCTTCTTGGGCCATGTTATCTCTGGTGAGGATGTATCAGTGGATCCGTCGAAGATTTCTGCTGTCAAGGATTGGCCAGTGCCGAAGTCAGTCCCAGAAGTGCGGAGTTTTCTTGGATTGGCAGGATATTATAGGAAGTTCATTCAAGACTTCTCAAAGATTGCAGGACCTTTGACCAACCTGACGAAGGAGCAGAGATTTGTCTGGGATGGTGCCTGTGAGAAGCTTTTGTGGAGTTGAAGAACCGGTTGACATCAGCACCTGTGCTGACGATGCCAGACAGTTCTGGGGGATTTGTGATTCATTGTGATGCTTCAGGCAGAGGTTTGGGTGCAGTTCTGATGTAGAAAGGTAGAGTGGTAGCTTATGCTTCAAGGCAGTTGAGGCCGCATGAAAAAAACTATCCTACCCACGATCTAAAACTTGCAGCTGTGATATTCGCTCTGAAATTATGGAGGCACTATTTGCTTGGAGATAGAGTGAAAATTTTCACAGATCACAAGAGGCAAATATGTGTTCACGCAGAAGGAGGTGAACATGAGACAGAGGAGATGGTTAGAACTGATGGCAGATTTCGACATCGATTTGCAGTACCACCTGGACAAGATAAATCTGGTACCCGATGCTCTGAGTAGGAGGCCTGCTGTAATATTTCTGACCAAGCAAAGGAAATATTAGAAGATATGAGGAGGTTGGAATTGGAAGTGGTTTTCCCAGGTGCAGCCTCGCAGTGTATGATGTTGCAATTGCAATCTTCGTTAGTGGTGCATATCAAGGCAGCTCAGGCAGATGATCAGCAATTGCAGGAATTCCGTAGTGAAGTGGGAGCAGGTCTGAGGTCTGACTTGGTCATTCATTCAGACGGGTCACTCTGTTTTGGCTCTAGGTTGTGTGTTCCTAGAGGTGATGTCAGGCAGAGATTACTTGAGGAAGTCCATCGGTCTCCATACTCTATTCATCCAGGAGGTACCAAAATGTACAGAGATTTGAAGCAGCACTTTTGGTGGCATGGCATGAAAAGGGCTGTGGCAAGGTTTGTGTCACAATGTCTGATTTGTCAACAAGTGAAGGAGGAGCATCAGAGGACCGTTGGACTGTTGCAACCTCTTCCGATTCCGAAATGGAAATGGGAGAACATTACTATGGATTTCGTGACAGCATTGCCCGGGAGTCCCAAGGGTCATAATGCTATCTGGGTGATAGTTGACCGGCTGACGAAGAGTGCCCACTTCATTCCATTTATGGTGGGTCAGTCTACTGACAGTCTGGCGGAACGGTATATTCAGGAGGTAGTAAGACTGCATGGTGTTCCCGTCAGCATCGTATCCGACAGGGATACGAGATTCAGGTCCCAGTTCTGGAAAAGCCTCCAGCAGAGTTTGGAGAGCAAGTTAAACTTTAGCACAGCATTTCACCCCCAAACGGATGGACAGTCCGAAAGGACGATTCAGACACTGGAGGACATGTTGCGATCCTGTGTTCTGCAGTTTGGTGGTTCTTGGGAGGATCATTTACACCTGGTCAAGTTCTCATATAACAACAGTTAGCAGGCGAGTATCAATGCAGCTCCGTTTGAAGCACTCTATGGCCGTAAATGTAGGTCCCAGTCTGTTGATACAACATTGGTGAGAGGAAACTCTTGGGACCAGAGTTGATTACGAAGACAGTTGACGCGGTAGCTCAGATCAGGAAGCACCTGCAAGCTGCTTAGGACCGGCAGAAGAAAAGGGCTGACTGTTGTCGCCAACCTTTGGAGTTTGAGGCAGGTGATCACGTATTTCTGAAGGTGTCACCTTGGAAAGTCGTCATCCGATTTGGTGGTGGGTAAGCTGAGTCCCCGATTCATTGGCCCTTTTGATATTGTGGAGCGTGTGGGCAAGGTAGCCTACCGACTTGCATTACCACCAGCCTTGTCCGGAGTTCATGACGTATTCCACGTCGCTCAGCTCAGGAAGTATGTTAGAGACGACAGCTATGTGATTGACTACTTAGAGTTGTCCATGAGAGAAGTCCAGCCAGTTGCTATTCTGGACAGACGTGAGAAAGTGTTGAAGAATAAGGTGATCAAACTTGTTCGTGTCTCCTGGAATCCTCACTCGCCCGGTGAGTCGACTTGAGAATTGGAGGAAGAAATTCAGAAGAAGTTCCCACACCTCTCTGAGTAGTTGTATGTTGTCTTGGTTGTTTGTTTTTCTTTTCTTTTCTCGGGGTACCTACGATCCACCGATGTGAATTTCGAGGACGAAATTCTTCTTGTAAGGTGGGTAGGATTTGTAACCCCTGTTTCTGATTGTACGGATTATTGTTCCTTGTATTTTTATTGGCATCTTTTTCTCCTAATTTATTGTATTTTGGGCCTTTGTCCTATTGTGGGCTTTCTAGTTCCAATTATTTTCTTGTATTATCGTTTTCTTGGCCCAACTACATTCAAGCCCAACCCATCTCCCTTATTGGATATTGAACCCAAGACCTAGTCTACCCAAATCCACATTGCCTAACTAAAACCCCAGATCTTTTCTCCCCTCAATCCCACGTATCTCTAACCCCCCTATTTACTCTTCTACATTGTTATAACAGCTCCTCCCCACTCCCTTAAAAATCACAACTGCACAACCCACTCTCTCTCTCTCCCGTTCTCTTTCCCTCTCCTGTTTCCCAACTCAAAACCAAACCCACTCCCGCTTACCCCCTTCTTCGACTACTTCTCCTTCTCGCTTCCACCAAAATGAACCCAAACTTCGCCATCATCCCCATCATCGAACCGTCCCTCCGACCTTGCCCAAGCCCCGCCGAAACCCATAGAAACCATCGCTATTCACCAACACCCATCGATTACACCTCCTATCCCTGCCGACGCTCTCTCCCAAACACCTCGATCACATTCGCTACATTACGGCGAGCTCCCCACTGCCTCGCCGTCGTTGTCCAAGCCCCGATGACACCGCCGCCATTCTCCCCTGTTTCGAGCGCGAAAACAGAGTTTCGCCAGAGTTGTGTTGCCGCCGTCGCTTCCCGACCGTGGTCACAACGCCGCTCCGCTGCCGCAACCACCGTCGTAGTTGTCGCATGTCGCCAAGTCGCCGCCGTCTCTCTCTCCTCTGCTGTCGCGAGGTGGAAGACGAGCCGTGAGTGGCTGCTTTTGCTGTCCGCTGTTTTGCCGCACTCGATCCCAATCCGCTGTTTGCTGTTCGGGTCTGATCCGCTGTGTGGAAGAATTCTGATTGGTCGCCCCCTGCTGTCCTGTGTTCGGCTACGCCAGATCCCCTTCCCGCTGTTCGCTGTTTTGTCTGGATCTGGTGTGTAGAAGGAATTTCATTGGGTCGTTTCGGTGTCCCGTGTTCTGGCCGCAACAAATCTGATTTTGCCGTCCCGCATTCTGGCCGATCCGGTGTGGGGATTTGGAGCTGCTGTTGCATTACTGTTGCTTCTTCGCACGGTTTTGCACGTGTTTCTTGGGATTGTTCCCCCGGATTCTGATCCCGTTATTCCTTATTAATTTATTGAATCGTCTACAAGAAAAAGGCAAGTCCACTTGAACTCCGTTATTTATTCTATTTCAAGATTTTTGATCTCTATGCAAGTAGTTCCATCTCAATTATTCTAATTTGCCTTGTGTCCCTTCCGTTGGGAGTATCGAGGGTTTACACGAGCTAACCCGATGTACTCTTGACTTCTTATTATTATCCATTGACTCAAACCCAATCCTAGATACATACTTGACATGAATAAAATAAATAGAACTTGTACATGAGAAAATACATCGCGATTAAATACATGTTACTTGAGATCTTGTGACTTGAACTCGACATGATAAACTTGACTTGTATACTGGAAAAATTCACATTACTTGCTGTACATTAGTCTTGATACATCCATGATACAATAACTCGTTAATTACTCGCTTTGATGAATACATGTGTAATAGCTTTTATGAACTTTGCTGCATGTACTGTTTGGCACAGAGGTTTCGACCCTGTTAACTTGAGAATTAGCACAACTGATACAAAAGAAAGTTTTAGCCTACTGAGTCTAGTTTCCAACCCAAGTGACAGATCCTGATTTCGAGTCTCGAGCTGTGAGATATCACACTTTTAGTCTCTGTTGGTCTGCATTTTTCAAACTGCAGAATTAATGCAACATCGACACATTTGTTCGTGAAACACCATGCTAATAGTATTAGAATGCCATGAAAATTTCCAAGAACTTTATAAACATGCTTAGGGTTCATCTCTAAATTTTGTAGATTCTTACTATGTAATTATACCATGTTTCCACCCATTAGATGTTGACATCTAGTTGCTGCCAAAACTATTAAACTGTAAAGAATAGAGTATTTAACCTAGATACAGTCAAAATTAGCAGAAAGTTACCGAATACAAATTGTAGCCCTATCTGTCTAGATGTTCATAGCATCTTGGAACTTCGAATTCGGAGTTGTAGTTTAGGAGTTATCCCTGTTTTAGTGTAACCGTGTCGGCTGTTTCAGATTTGCTACTTCTTGTTTATTATTGTATAATGCATCATGTTGCTGCATTATTATCATCCCCTTGACTTTCTAATAACTATTTGCATGTACATATATGACTTAGTAATAAAATACTAAACAAGCCGGGGTTTCTAAGGGTTGATCTGGTAGTGGATAGTCTCAGAAAATGTACTCGGTAGGGCCCTCTTGTTACATGGAAACTTGACATGGTAGGTGGAGAATTACTTGTGAAGACGTAAACTTGTTATCTTGTTACATGGAAACTTGACATGGAAGGTGTAGAATTACTTGTGGAGACGGGAACTTGTTATCTTGTTATCGTGATACACCGAGTACACGCTCTGTAGACCCCACTACGAAGTCTAAAACGAACACTGTTGTGCGTGCACTGAACCGTGGTATGGGACGCAGTAGTACGTGCACTAGATAGGATAAACAACATGCTAATAGACCTAGTGGACATGTATATACTTGATTATGACCATTGCTTACTAATACCATTATTGTCCTTGTAATTTGATCTTGATTCATATTTCTTCATGTACCTTACTCCTTTACTCTCTGTTTTTCACATCTTGCTGTCCGTACTTGCTCTAAGGACAATTTTTTTTGTCCTCTAGTTAACCCAGCTACAGGTGAGCCAGAGAATTTGCCCGAAGGTATTGTCGAGCAGTATTTGTAGTTGGAGCAGGAGATGCATTAGAATGAACTGTCTCTTTCTATGTTTTTCTTCATTTAATTGTAATTCATTTGTGTAGACTTGTATCTCGGGCTTTTGACCCGTAACTGCTATTTGTTTTCTCGGTATTGATTATCATGTTGGATTATTAAATTCTTGAATTCAGATATTGTTCTGTGATGTTATTATTTGCGTGGTTATGATAAATCTTTCTGAGTATTGTTGAGTTGAGACTGGTACAGCTTATGAATGATGTTAATATCATTCGCTGGGCCTTCGTCACGGGCTCGTATTCCCGTATTTTGGAAAGCGGGGTGTGACAGGTTTTTAGTGGTATTATTTGTAGTTTATCATGCTTTGTATCATTTTGTTGCATTCCTATCGTCGCCTCGACACTCTTGCATACACTTGCATGACCATGAATGAAATAATATAATGTTAAACAAGCCGGGGTTAATAAGGATTGACTTAGTAGTGGATAATCTCAGAAAATGTATTCGGTAGGGCCCTTCTTGTTTATTTGGAATATTGACATGGAAGGTGGAGAATTACTTGTGAACTTGTTATCTTGTTATCTTGTTACACCGAGTCCACGCTTTGTAGATCCCACCACTATGTCTAAAACGTACACTGTTTTGCGTGCACCGAATTTGTGGTATGAGACGCAGTAGTACGTACACTAGATAGGAAAAATAAAATGCTAATAAACCTAAGTTGACACTTGTACACTTGACCCTTGTTTATTGATATCGTTATTGCTTTTGGAATTTGATCTTGCTTCATTATCTTTGATGTACCATGTTCCCTTATTCTTTGCTTTTCACTACTTGCCGTCCATACTTGCTCTAAGGACATTTTCTTTTCCACTCTAGTTGATCCAGCTACAGGTGAACAAGGAGATCTGCCAGGAGGCATTGGTGAGCAGTTTTTCTAGGTTTGGAGTAGGAGCATGCTTCACGATAAATTATCTCCTTCTATGTTTTCTTTATCGCATTGTTATTCATTTGTTGAACTTGTATTCCGGGCTTGTTGACCCGTAACCGTTGTTTATTTTCTCAATTATTGGTTATTGTGTTGAACTATTGAATACTTAATTTCAGTTGTTGTTTATGTGATTATATTCATTTGCGTGGTTGTGATTATTCATTTTTCATGTTGTTGAGTTAAGACTGGTACAGCTCATGGGTGATGTTAACATCATTCACTGGGCCTCTTCTTCTTCGCATCGTTCAGACCAAGATCTGAACGATGCGAAGAAGAAGGAACAACAAGGCAGCAAAAAAAACATAGATCTCATGCAGTGGAATTGTCGAGAACAGTTGTAATTCAAAAAAACATTTAAAATTATGATACCTTAACTTAGATGTTCAATTTTTCTTTTAAAAAATTAATGTAATTTTTATCTGCATATGATTTTTTTAAAAGAAGTTTTTTACTGTGTCATGGTTGATGTTTGAGTGGCCAAGCTAGACAAAAATTCTAGCTCGGCCCCTGCTTGCGCATACTTAGTTAAAAAATACTTTGTTTGATGTACCTTACTTTCTAGTTTCTACACTAACATCACTTCTGTAAAAAAATCTAGATACGAAAAATTCGTGTTGAAAAGAGGTGGGGATAATCAAATATATTTATTTATTACTGAAACCTAAGTTATTTTGAATTAAATAGTGAGTCGATCATGCACACTCCAATATGTAGTACTGTTGATCATGCCATTTTTTGGTGGTATGTCAAAATAGGTACTTACCAAAAATCTTTTTTTCACAGGCAGCTAAGAGACATTTGACACAGCGAATTGATGGCGTGGATGGAAAATTGGATGAGCATAAAGTTATATCGGCAAATCTTACTAATGAGGTAATATCTACAAGATTCTCTCTTTTTACGTGTCATTGTTAAATTGTTGGTAAGAATTTATTTTTTACTTGATACGATTGTTTGAACTTTGAATTATTGGCACAAGGGGTCTCACTATAGTAATTCATATTCTTTGGATATTCTTCTTTCCAGTCTTCTTTGTTATGTGACAGTTTAAATTCCAGATCTAGAGCCTTTAACATGGTACTGTAAACGTTAATCATATATAGCTGGAGACACTCGGGCTAGAGCAGCAACTGTTATTTCTTTGCCAGTTGTTTTGCTATCACAAGTAAGCTTTTTTAAGCTAATGTCATACCTATTTTGTTTTGACAAGCAGGTTGCTGATGCTCGGGGTCAAATTGCTGATGTTGGATTGCAGGTGGACTCCCTCAAAGGAATGGTTTATAGCCTGGTATGCATTTTTCTAAAGTTTTTATTGTACTATATGCTTAAGCAGATTGGAAATTTGTCTAGATTTTAAAATTTAAAATTTCAATTTTTTTACTGCAGGATGGAAGGATGGAATCAATGCAGGAACGACAGGTATTCCACTTAAACTAACATATTAATTATGACAATTTGTCCGTTATTTTGTTTCTTTGCACTATTGGATGTTAGCACATGTAGGCAGGATGATCTAAAATATTTTGTGTTTTTTTGTTGTGGGGAAAGAAATTGATATAAAACATATTTGGAAACGTTGGGGGGAAATGGCTCACATAAAGTCCGATTCAAAATGGTTATGTATTTGTCATTAGGTGGGGATGGATATGCACAGGTATATTTGATATTTATCAAATACCTAATCAGAAATATAAATCCAGTCTATCCAGACATACACATCTAAACAAATATTTCCATACCCCTTTTCTGATGGTCATTTTGGAAGAAGAATCTAATTATGTTAAAGTAATTGCATGATTATAGATAATATTCCAGCTTTGCCAAACCATTGTGTATTATACGCTATAGTTGAATAATTCTATATATTTTCTTTTGCCCCTTGTTATAATATAAATACTAGACTCTCACTCTTACCTCAACTTCAAAGTTTTGGTCTATTGGTGGATTTTTTCTCATGGTATCATAGCAACCCAAGTTCGAACTCCACCGGCAACGCACTATTAAAATGTGGATTAATTTAAAAAAAAAAAAACACCACTGCGTACAGTCCAGTCTCGGCCCAAAAAACAAAACAAAATGGTCTTCAAACTGTAGGGGGCTTGTTAGATTATAAATACTAAACCATGGTCTTTTGGTAGGGTCTTTCACACCCCTCACAAAATCTCATATCATGACTGATCTTCTTTTAAAAATCAATTCATGTTAAATGAACACGGAGTTATCATGTTTCATCAATATCCGTATTCTGCACTAGTTTCCTAATCGAAAGTTATAGGTCATCTTAAATAAACGTTTCTCGGAGTTTCTGTCTCCACTAACAATTGTTTGCTGCCAGAATTTTTGTAATGCTGGAGTGATGTACCTCTGCGAATTTGCAGCAGCTCAAGGGTTTAAGGTGCCTGCATTTATACAGGTTTGACATTTGAATTTGCTGCTATACTATTCTTTTTCGCTGCAATGCTGTGATATATTTTAAGCATATCAGTTGAATTTCATTATCTATTGTTATCTAGTTATCTCACTATACGATCTTATTCTACAATGAAAATAGGTTCATACTAAAATTAGTCACAAATAACTCATATCATTATTTTATTGTGATAGTAAAATTAGTCTTGATGTATTTTCAGCATGCTTTACTGATTTTTATCATCATCATCGAATTATGCATATTTGTTAATTCTTGAAACTGCTAAACTGTTCCGTAAGTGCAGCAAGGACCATAATAAAGTAAAGCTTGAAGGTCTTATTTGTTGAACCTTGAATTGTTTAGTGATATAAGGGGATATACCTGTGGAAGAGATGCTCAGCCTTCATTCCTTAATTGTGGTTATGGTTATTCTGTCTCCTGTATGTAATTTTCATTAGCGGTATCTAATTATAATGCAGTGCACATCATTTTTTTCATAATATTTTTGTCATTAAAAAGCCTCATTTAGAATTTAATTGCATAACACTCAGTAGATGTGAGGTTGAGCATCCAGTGTCCACACCCCAAATCACAACTCTCTCTAGTTATAGTAGTAAAGATGAATGTTGGTATACAGTTATGCATCACTTCTGTCTGAATAACCAAGTTGAACCCATATGTGTCTCATGTCATTATGAAAGTAAGGTTTTGTCATTTTATTTCATTGGTGACTTTGCTCTCTAATAAATGACCAAATATTTTTCATGACAGTCTTTGATTAACTAGAATGGCCTTAGATTAAATTTTTATATGATCCACCCCTTCTTTTCCTTTTACCCTGGGAGGGCAATGTTGTGATTCTAACACTTCTTTAACGGCTTAGTGGTAGACTGGTAGTTGTATGCTAGTATAAATGTCATGAGAGTCACACTATGAAGCAAGTTAATGATAGTTTAATGCAATTGGTAAAAAGCTCATGATCTCTATATGCAATTCGGCCTATGTATACAACAACAACAAACCCTGCATCCCAAAATTTTGGAGACAGCGACATGAATCCTTCTCCTTCATTCAACTCTATTGTGGGCCACATCCCTTAACAAATTAACACATTCCAAATCCCTATTAGTGGCTTTTACTCATGTCGATACAGTGTAGCCCTAGTCCTTTTTGCTCTCCTAGCTTCAATCCTATCAATTTTCGTACTTGGGGCATTTGTCGGTCTTCTTTGTATGTGTCCAAACCACCTCAATCGATTCTCCTGCACGTCATTTGGGGCATTTCAGCCTATGTATAAATGCACACAATCATCTTTATTGACAAAGAACTGGAATTATTTTGATCACATAGCATAATTAGGAAGATCCTTGCTTCTCTATTAGTGAAGAAATGCATAGTGTTGGGACTAGTCAATCCTTGTATATTAATTAAATACAAATATTGAATTATTAAACATCACTTTGAGGGACTCCTGATGGTACAACCAGAGCATCATTTAAGCAGTTGTGTGTACGTTCTCAATCCTGCTTAAGTTGTATGCAAAACTTAACATGTCCTCTTTCTTTGCAATGTATAATTTAACCCTTTAACTCGTTTCAGTTTGCCTTTTCCATTTGTTTATATCCACCAGTTTATGAGTCTCGTATTCAAATTTCCTGAGTTATCTTTAGCATTCTGTCGGTTCTATATTTTCTTTGTCATAATACCTTTCGTCTGCTCCAAACTGTTATCATTTCCACCTCCAAACTGTTAACATCATTTTCACCTCCAAACTGTTGACATCATTTCCACCGCTTCATCTGCACCAAATTATTGTCGTGATTTCCACCGTTTCATCTGCACCAAATTATTATCATCATTTCCAGTTTTAGGCAAGATACTTATTTTAATCTTGACTAACAGTGTTCTTATTCTGCACTGCAGGATGCTCCAAAGCCAAAGTGCCATTACCTTGAATATACAGAGGTAGATTCCGTTTTTGTTTTATTCTGTAAATGTTTGCTATTTCTGGCTTTAAATGATACTTTGTGCTTGCTTGCTATCAATATTTTTAAAGTCCAAGTTAATGATCCTTCCAATTTTGTATATATTTCATATTTTATAGTTGGCCACTTCACAATTTGTCATAATATATACTGTATATGTTTGGTTCATTGCAGTTGAAGTTACGGTGTGTTTGAATCGGGCACATTATTTCGCGTATGTGACCAAGGTGTGTTTGGTTTCTTATATGTGAATTTTGCAAGTGTAAGAAAGACTATAAAATTAATGTTATGATTTCTTACAATCATTATCCTCCAAAATTTGTAGTTCAAATACCATTTCCGTCCTATTTGACATATAGAATTTGAATGGAAAAGATATTTGAATAAAAAGTTTAGAGGGCAACAATTGAAGGAGATCATGACATTTTATGTTATTTCTGACACTTGAACTTGCATTTGCATTTGCAACTTCCACTTGCAAGGAACCAAACACAACTAAAATGATGATTACTTAAGAACGAAGTTGATCTTACCTTATTCTGTCTTTTTTTGTGTGTTTATTTTCATGCAGGTGCAAGGTCTAAAGCAAATTATGCAGACTCTTGAATCGGGAAATTTTGGCACTACACAGACAGAAGCCAACTTTCAGAAAGACATTAGTTCGGTGGGCAGTATGAAGAGCTTGTCAAGGTTCCGACTTGCCTCTTTTCTATGAGAACTTTTAATAACTGATTATTGATGCCTACACACACATACCTGAGGATATCTCACTTCAAATAAACTCAATTGTTTGAGTGCCTATTGTACATGTTTTTGGTTTCCTTTCAGTTGAAGATATTAATTACTGATCGTAATTGCTAAGCATATAACATCTTCTAGTGTCTAAGAAGCGAAATCAAGTCATTTGAAATCCGTTTGCCACTTGCAACCAAAACACGTTGAGAAATTGTATGACTGCAATAGCTTTGTTTCCATGCCACAGAATACCCCATATCCTCACGTGTCTGTATATATAGAAAATGTTGTAGTTAATTTCTCAGAATTTCAGTCTCGTTTTATGATAATTTTGCAGGAGTGCTTCCATCAAGTGCTGATTACAAATGGTGTTAGTGAAGGAGTATTGCAGGCTCCATGTAGATCAATAAAGTGAAGGATTATAGAAATTGTTATTCCATGAACCTCTTGTTCATTTTTTGTATTAAGGGGTGACATGAAATTTGATTTTATTCTGTGTAAAGGTTGGTTTGCGATACGTGTCCGGGATTTTTTGGGAGTCATCCCTTTAAAAAGAATAATAGAAAGTTAATTATAGGTGATATGATGATTGCGCTTCTCATGCTCGAGAGATATTTGAATACAGTTATGTTTTCATTTAGAACTTGCATTCAAACAATTGTTTCGGTATGTGTTTCACTGGATGTATGATTGCAGTCTCATTACTTGAGAGTGATTTGAATATCGTTTTTCATTTTCAGCTTGCTTTCAAACAATTGTTTGGTTCTGTTTCAAGAAATATCAGTGGTGAGTTATTGTATATATTCACTATTCAGATTTAGTTTGCTTTTGTAAAAGGACATCATTATGATTTGGAGAGCGTTATTTGCTTGCGTCAAGAGAATCCTGAGTCTTATATCAGCTTAATCTCCCTCATACGGCTAATAATTTCAAAGTTTGTATTTTGTTAGTTTGCCAAAATTAACAAAAGTGTGATGAGATGTTTAAATCTGCATTTGTTTAGTAAAATTGCTCATCAGTGATTCTCGATGGATGATAGTAAGAACATTATGAGAAAAGCTGCTTTGATTCAATATCTTGGCTAGGGTACGAGTACAAGTGTTGTAGATCTGGTATTCGAATTCCATTTGCAATTTACAATTGAGGTACTTCCCTTTGGCTAATACCCCTTTCCCTATAAGTGATTTACCTCTCTCTTGTAAGAGGTGGTCCACCTCTTGCAAAAGTTTTTTTAGCGTTCTTTTTTTACCTCTTATAAGATATTTTTTCCAAAATCTCTTATAAGCCTAAAAGACTTCTAGTAGCTTCTTTCAAATTCTTGTAAGACTTCTATCACTTAAAAAGTCT
Source organism: Hemerocallis citrina (assembly GCA_017893485.1). Taxonomy (NCBI): domain Eukaryota; kingdom Viridiplantae; phylum Streptophyta; class Magnoliopsida; order Asparagales; family Asphodelaceae; genus Hemerocallis; species Hemerocallis citrina. The sequence goes on along the minus strand of CM030359.1, from coordinate 426,623,904 downwards.
ATATTACCCCAAAGTCTATATTATAATTGTTACTAATTTCAATCTCAAATTTCTTTCATCTCACTATTTTTATATTTTGCTTATGTCATTGTTTTCTTTTCAAAGGGCACAGTAGTGGTTGTTAGAATCACAATTAGTAGTGATTGTTAGAATCACAATTGTTATCATAGGATTCCATCTAGATGTTTTGATTATTTGTAATTCATGACTTCTTCAATCTGACTGTCACTTCATGGCTCGCCTCTAATATTTTTGAATTCAATGTTGCTGATTTTATTTTAGATGAGGCCGTCAATTATAAGTAATTGATTTAGAAGTGTAGATACACATTCATTTCAACATCATATGTAAGTAAATGATTTAGACGTTTAAAAGCAGCTACTATCTATATTATATTAATGTTGTATATTTGACTTTCTTCTATAGTGTTGTTGAGGTTGTATTGCACTGATAAAATTGTCGTCTTCAACCTTTGCATACCTTCTGAGGATTGTGATGTATTCCTTATTTATTAACTTTTTTTTTCTTTTTTTTTATATTCAGTTTATTGGAACGCCACATTTAATATCAAATTTCCTTCTTCTCTTGTCCTTCATCTTACTATTTTTATACTTTGACGTAATATAGATTTTGGGGTAATATAGGCTCTTGTAAGAGGTAAAAAAAGAACAGAAATGTCTTATACAAGGTTCTTATAAGCAGTTATTTTTATATAAAAAGAACACCTAAGAAGAGGCTCTCACAAGAGGTTCTTACTGTAAATCTCTTATAAGAGTTCAAAAAAAAACAGGACCTAAGACTTACAAACTACAGGTGAAGAAGATGGTCCCAAGAACTGGTATGACCTTTGTCTTCTCCACGCTTCTGGTTTCGAGTTGTTGATTCCATTCTTGGCAACTGATGCAAGGACGATTAGTGGCAAGTATTCAAGATTCAATGGTAAGTCCTACTCGACAATGGTGCATGTATTAATCTTTCCTGCCTAGTCTCCCTTGCCTTTCTTCCTAGTAGCATTGGTATCGGGTCGGGTCGGGTCATTCACTACCCAATCCGGACCCAGTTTCCTACGGATCCAAAAATTGGATCTGGGCCTGGACCTGTGAGGACCGGGTTCGGGTCCTATTCTACACGTTCGGGTAGGAGCGGGAGTGTGAGGGGCGAATGGATGATTTAAAATAGAGAGAAGAAAAAGGCATGAGTTTTGAGTTTGGAAGATGAAGATTTAAAATTGAGGAGAAAGGAGGAGAGGGATGAGGATAGAATATTTATTTTTATACTGATTTTTTGGGTTTTTTTTAACGGGTCCGGGTCCGGGTCCGGGTCCGGGTCGGATCTCTTTTGAGCGGACCCGGTCCCGGTCCCGAAACCGAAAGTACAACGGGTTCCATTTTAGGACCCGGACCTGGACCTGGATAGGCCGGGTTGATTCCGGTCCAATGCCGGATCCGGGTCCGGGTCGGATCCGAATTTCGGATATTTATACCAATTCTACTTCCTAGTTTTCTTAGCACCTAGTTAGGATCAAAGATAATAACACTAGGAATAATATCATGAACAAAAAAACGCAGATGCATATGCATTCTCCTTAATGTTCTGTGATTTCTCTCAAGCCGTATACTACAATTCCAAGGTCCCAATATCTCAAAGTTGTGCACTTGGACGTCTGACACCCATTCCATGATAACCTGTATTATAGACCATAATAATATTTCAAACCCTTTATTTGAGTAAATTTTCGATACAAGTTGGTAGTAATCTGTTACATTTTGTTTTCCTCTCTTCATTTCGCTTCGGAGTTGTTAATAATGGAAATCTGTAATAGACTGAAAATTAAATTTTCAATGTATTATCTTATGTTATGGTCTATTTAAAAAAAAATAATAATAATAATCAAGTCTAACTTTACATATATTGCACGTGCAAAAGAGCCCTCCATATAGTGTATATATATACTCACGGATTCAATTTCCCTCTTTAAACTAAAAAAATCCCTCCTTTTCTCTCTTAATTCCTCTTCTAAAGCCCCAATCCCATAACCCTTAACCCTAATTCGCCCAAAAATCTGTCATTTTCCCATCAAATTTCGTCAATTTGAGAAGCAGTGGCGAATCTCTGCCATTATTAGGATCCAGACGAGCTCAAAGCCCTAGATATTGGTATAAAGTGCTTTCGATTTTGAATCATTGGTTCCTAACTACAAAATAGATTCTAACTGTTGATGTAATTTGAGTCAGAATTTTGATTTGAATGCATAAATTCCATAAAATAGATTAATTGATAATTACTAGATTTTTAGCACATACAATGCACGTGATTTGTTGTGCCAAAGTTTATTGGAGGTAATTTATTCACTTAATGATGCATAATGGTTATAGTCAATCCCAATGCGTAAAATAGAGATAAATGCACTAGCAATAGACATGTTAGAAGCTCAAATAGATGTTGTCCAAACACACCCATCTCCCGTTATATGTATTAGTATAGATTTTTCATGATGAAACAGAGGTAGATGCTCATATTCTTACATGAAGTTGTTTACTATATATATATATATATATATGGGCAAAAGCCAAAGTACCCCCCCAACGTTTGGCCCGAGTACAAAATGCCCATACAAAGTTTGAAAAAATACAATAAACCCATTCTTCTGTTAACTTAACCCTTTCCGTTAAGTTATAATTATTAAATTACTTTTTTACCCCTACCCTTTCATATTCAATCTCTTCCTTTCCTTTCTTCATTCCATTTTTCTTCCCTTATTTTGTATGGATTTTGTACTATACTTAATTTCATGAATGGAATATAGATTTTGTAGATTTTGTAGTTTATATAGATTTTGTAGATTTAAACCTTACTATATAGAATTTACTTTGAACACACACTATCGTCCAAAAGCATATTGCCATCAGAAGCGGATTCCATATTTATTCACAGTGTCCGTATTTGTTCTGACCCAGCGAGAAAAGATTCCCTATGACAGGAACTGAATAAATCATAAAATAGTTTTTGAAATAGCTTACGAGTTCCATTGATATTCAATCAAGTCCCTCTTTTTCTGAATGCACTACGTCAAGTAATCCCAGTTCAAAAGAAACTTTCTGGTACTGGGACACGTCGAGGAATTGATTAGTCAGCTGGAATCTTCATACAAAAAGAACTCTGAGGGCTCAGCATGCGAACTTAACTGAGCCACACAAACCTCGCACTTTCTGTTCACAGGGATTGCTTATGGTTCCGATTGTGTTGCTGCTGATGGCTCTGTTCTTTAATGCCTACAAACTTTCACCAATTAATTCAGCGATTGTTGAGTTTGTTCGTGAGTCGTAACTAATACATGGACGGATGAGTGATGGACAGGATCCCTATACATTGGTGAAATTTCATTTGTCCAGATATCGCTAATCTGATTGAAGTCAAAGTTAACATTTCTTTTAACTTCGATATCTGAAATCTGATTGAAGTCAAAGTTATACTAATCCCTCAAGTTGATGTAAATATATGTAAGGATTTAATTTTTCGTATTCTGAAATCTGAGAAGAAAAAATGAATGAAGAAAGGAAAGGAATAGGGTAAGGGTAAAAAAGTAATTTAATAATTATAACTTAACGAAAAGGGTTAAGTTAACGGAAGAATGTGTTTATTGTATTTTTTCAAACGTTGTATGGGCATTTTGTACTCGGACCAAACGTTGGGGGGGGTACTTTGACTTTTGCCCTATATATATATGAAACTGTTTGCTATTTGTTTACAACTGATTTGCCCTCTTTATGATAATTGCCTTACTGATCACAATTGATATTGTAGACTGGTTACTTCAGCATTGTGATTCACAATGAGTAGGATGCCGTCTGGTGCGTATGTGTAGTAGATATGACAGGGTTTGTCCGTGGACTATATATCACCTGTAGATGAACATTTAACATCTGATTCCCTCCTAAAGCGACAAACAGTTACACACATTTTTAGTACTACTAATTTACACCTGCGATACACGTTTTTATAAATATATATATATTTTTTAAAAATCCGGCGTTGTCTAGCATCGAACCTAAGATCTCCTTTATATTATTCATGCATGTGCATTGCACATGTTGTTGAGTTACAATGCATGTGTATGTTTGGTTACAAATGAAGTTTGTTTGGTGACAAACTCTCCCATTAAAATAGTAGAGACTCTCCTATTAAAATAGTAGAGATTACTAGCAATCTGCACGTGCAATGCAGACCTTAATTTTTTTTAAAATAATTTTTTAAAGTAAAGACTGCGACGTAGTCTGACCTCGAACCTGAGAACTCCTGTAACCTATCTTGAACTCTTACCATACTCTTTACAATTATCCTTAGTGGCACCAACTTTTATTTTATATGAGTGACACTTTTGTAAATAATTATGTCGTAAATAAATTTGAACTTTAAGTGTATTAAATAGATGGTTGTTACCGCTAATTCTGGTGTGGGGGTAAACAGATAGAATTTGTGGGTTCGTGGAAAAACCTGAATAGCGGATCCGAACCTGCTCGTCGGGATTGGGCTGTTGACTCCCGCCGTACACCTGCAAGGAAAGTGCGAAACACCGGGGTTGATCCCGGCGACGCACCCTCCGACGCTCTTGTCAGTAACCAGTGATGATTAAAAAAGAGCTTAAGTTGGCAAAAAGTGATTCACCTGTAACAGTGGTAGGTGGGGGGTATTTATAGTCGCCGTTGGGGTCAGATTAGGAATGTGATTCCTGTGATCTGATAAGGCATAAAATCCTCGTAATCAGATTAGGAATGTAATCCCTTAATTCCCGGTGAGAGGATAACTGCAAATCAGGCCCGTTGATTTAGTCAAATCAGTGACTCTGATCTCCTCTTGCTGGTCTGGGTTTGTATCGGGTCGGGACCCGTACCCAGTTGAGATGGATCCGTTCGCGGGTTGTTGGATCTGTGAGGAGGAGACCCAGTACCCGCTTCGGACCCGTTAGTAGGTGAAATTACCATTTTACCTCTGAGCTTTAAGATTCGTCTCCGATGTGAACGGTCCCGATTTAATCTTATTTTTAGCCATATCAATGGTTAATATAACTTCCACTCTGCACGTGCGATGCACATTCTAAATTTTTTTTATATAGTAAATAATAGAACGTAATCTGACCTCGAACGAGACCTCCCTTTACTCATCACATACTCTTTACAAATTAGCCCTAGTGGCACAAACTTTTATTTTATATGAGTGATATTTTTTGTAAATAATTATGTCGTAAATAAATTTGAACTTTGAGGGTTTATGGTAACGAACTACAGTTGAGTAAATGAATGGTAAATACAACTTCCACTTAAAAATGAACGGTTGAGATTAGATGGTTGAATGTCTACAAATGACAACCCCAGCTCTCCCATTATAATATTAGAGAAGAGATTTGTAGCCCATTTGAAATCACCACTTGTACATGTCAAACATGTAGGATTTGTTCTTGTCTGAGAGTGTACGTGAATTTTAAAGAGGGATTTTCTAACCTTGTTGTTTCAGAACTGTTTCCATATTTATCTGCAGCATGTGCTTCCCTACACCCACTACAAGAGAGAAAAAAGGATGGGGTGAGAAAAAACTCTTTTAGTTGCTTATGATCGACTTTGAAGCATGTATTTTTTTGTACAGACAGAAGGGTGTGTGAAAGTAGGTGAAGGCATTAGCATATGTTTTATAACAGTTTGACTGAGTGGTGCATGTGTCTAGAGTTGAACTAAGCTTTTGATTTGGTATATAGTAAACATGCTTATTCAAAAATGGCATAAGAATTTTTACCTTCCTATTAATGCATCTCGCATTGCATTCAAGTCCCCGGGGATATCATTCGTGCCCTCATTCATTCGTGCCCATTCTATCTCTTGGTAACTCATTTGAACATGAGAGCCCGAGCTGAATCAGTGAAAAAAATTATTTTGTGCATTTCTATGCTTGTATTTGTTGTGTTTGTGGCACATTCATCTGCTATCTGCTTTCTGTCCGTAGTTCTCCTCGATTACTAGTCTAGGATCCTTGATTTCCATTACACGTTCAGGAACGGACATGAGCACATAATTACCGACGCTTAAACCATCATTAAATGTCTCATCAGTTGGTCTTCTTCCAGTTAGCATCTCCAGGATTAGTATTCGTCACCTTGGATGGATACCGGGTTTCCCATTCCATATTCTGTATGTATATCAGAAAATGAGTAAGTTTATGCATAATCATTTCGTTACCCTTACTATCAGAGGTTGGATATCTGTTGGCAAGTAGCTTTTTCTAATATACTACTGTAACATTCTGTTGTTAATAAAAAGAAAGCATTCTATTATTATTAAAAGACTATTATGACAGTAGCCTCAAATGAACTTACCTACTTGTCCATTTGATTGATAACAACAGTTAAAGTAGCTCAAGTTTTCAATTCATGAGCAAACTTTACTAATTAGTCAGAAAAATTAATAGATCAAGAACCTACTTTTGCCTAGAATGTGACTTGCCAAATAATGAGAAGACCCAACTTAAAATAGATCGGTGAAAGGCCTTATTTAAGACAAAACCCAATATGTATGTAAACAGGAGGTCAAATAATAACCTTACACGGTTTTAGACAGTTTTAGACACAATTTACATGAACTCTGGATCAACAGTGGCTGGTTGCAATATCTAAATGATGTTGCAATCGAGTATCAGGAGGAAAATTTGTGCTGTCGAGCAGGGCTGGCCCTGAGTTCCGCGAATAATTATTTTTGGGGCCCCTAATAACAATATAATTTTTTTACGCGCAAAATATATGTCTATATTTACAGGAAGAATACAAATTTTGGGCCCCTAAAATTGCAAAAAATCTGGGCCTGAGGCGGCCGCCTCACCTGCCTCAAGGTGGGGGACCGGCCCTGCTGTGGAGTTATGTTATAACTATAATAAGTTCTTATGACTTATAACATGTATATGACATAATAAATGTTTGTTCCAATTTAACTTCAAAGGAAAATGGAAAATTCAAAAGAGCTGTGAATATCCATACAAGGAGCAACGTACCCAATGATTCCTTTAATTCCAATTTTGGGGAGAAACCTTGAACCCAAAATCACCCACATGAGCACTCATGTCATTGTCGAGAATAATAATATTGCTTGGCTTCAGGTCACACGATGAACCGATTGGTGTCCTGCCATTGGTGGTGATGGAGATAATCTAATGCAGAAGCCACATAAATCAGAATGTTCAATCTTTGTATAAAGCTAAGGTATCTTTAGTTCACCATTTGTAGATACTTCAGATGGTGCAACCACTCCAGTAAGGTCATATTTGGCATGAAGTTGAAGACTATTATTGCTTTGAAATCGTTGCCTTTGAAATCCACACTTGAGCATACAGTCAATATCTTGATGAGATTCGTACGAGTCGTACGAATCTCATCAAGATATTGACTGTATGCTCAAGTGTGGATTTCAAAGGATATTCCTCAGTGTTTCATATTCAGCTATAAAACTCTTTGAAGCTCCCTTCTGTTGAAGGTTGAGTACCTTCACAGCAACAACCTGCTCTTCAACATTCAAAATTCCATTGTATACAGTTCCGAAACTTCCCATTCCAATCAGATTAGCTGAAGAGAAGCTGTCCAGAGTATGTGGCGTTTGGGTAGTGATCATTTTCAGAAGATGCAGTTATGGCATTATTTCTTAAACCCTTCTTTCGATGACGTACAAAAGCCAAACAAAGAAGTAGAATTAGGCATATACTGCCACAAACGATCAAACATTATCTTTGCTATAGCTGGAAATCTATGCCCTCTCTTATTAGAGCTCTGGCTGAAGCACCCTGTCAAATGCAGTCCAGGATTACTGCAACAGAGTTCATTGTTTCCTTGAAGTGAAATTGCACTTAAATTTCCAAAAAAATCCCTTCATTGGCACTTCACCCTCAAAATTGTTGCACGAGAGATTCAGATACTGCAAGTACTGAAATCTCTCAAGAAACTCTGGGTTTGTTCCAGACAAGTTGTTGTGTGAGAGATCCAATTCTTGTGTGCCCTTCTTATTACTTACAGCATCCACAGTCGATTTTGCTATTTTAGCAATATGGCAAAATAGCATATAGCAAAAAGAGCAATTTGCTGTAGTCGTGATTTGCTATAATTTGAGAAAGAAATATTAAAAAATGAGGTCGGACGGAACATCTTGTTCCGTTCTTTAATTTTTTTTTTTTCTCCATAAAGTTTAAGTTCATAGCTAATGATTAGATATTAAAATAGATAAATTAAATAAATTAAATATTAAAATATATACTAATCTACCTAATTAATACACTAACCCTAAGAATAAATGGTCTAAAGCTGAGGTTTGAGCATGTTGTCCCCAAGCTATTTTTAGCTTAAGACGGGACAACATGTCACGTTTGAGTTTTTTTTTGATTTTTTTTTTCTAGACGGTACAACATGTACCGTCCAATCATTAAAAAAAAGTGTCTGATCCCATTTAAAAAAAAAACAAAGGATGAAACAACATGTTCCGTCCCCTATAATTTGAGAATCGTCATTTCGTTTTCCAAATTTGAGAAGCGACTGTAGCGATTTTGCGAAAATATGGCAAAATAGCAAACAACTGCAGACGTTCGATTCTCAAAATATGGGAATTTGGCAAACATAGCAAACGACTATGGATGCTCTTAGAGATAGAGGAATTGGTCCTTGGACCACTACAAAACATGTGCGATTTACTGGCGTATATTCCCCCGGTGTTTTACCATTCGCGCCGGGGTAGGGAGTGACCCGGAATGGGGCGTCAGATTGGATGGTTATACACCGGCGGCCTCTATAAAACGCCGGGGAATCATGATATTCACCGGCGTTTTATTTAGAAACGCCGGTAAATGGTATTATTCACCGGCGTTTTAATAACAAACGCCGGGGAATATATAGATACATTCACCGGCGTTCGTAATTTCAAACGCCGGTGAATTAACTGAGATAAATCCCCGCGAACCCTAACATTTCGCTCGCTAATTTCCCAAACCTAATTTTCGTCACCTTCGTTTTCCCTCCTCCCTCTCTCTATTTCTCGCGCTTCGCCTCCGTCTCTTCGTCATCTTCGACAGCCCAATTCGATTTTCCTCCTCCCTCTCTCTATTTCGCGGTGAATTTGCGATCGAAAACCACCGCTCGTCGCCCCGCTCTCTCTCTATCTCCTACGCCACCGCTCGTCGCCCCCTCTCTCTCTTCGGTAATTTCTCTTGATTTCTCTCCTTTTCACTGTCAAAGATGCTAAATTCATGCATCTGATTGGCATCTTAGCATGATTTTTTTACCAAAATGGGTTAACTGTCAACTAAGGATGTTGGCTGTATACCAAAATCCTTCAAATCTGTACAAGAATTGGGCTGAACAAACCTTGTGCAGGTTTATTTTGGATCCACAAATATCATGATTTAGTTGGGATGAAGAATTAATAGAGAAACATATATGCTTCGATACTGAAAATTTTCATTTTCTTTTACTGTTAAAGAAACTGATCGCATGCATCTGATTGTCATCTTGGCATGATTTTTTTACCAAAATGGGTTCACTGTCAACTAAGGATGCTGTATGTATACCAAAATCCTCCAAATCTGTACAAAAATTGAGCTGAACAAACCTTGTGCAGGTTTCTTTTGGAGCCACAAACATCAATGGTTTAGTTCGGATGAAGAATTAATAGAGAAACATATATGCTTAGATACTGGAAATTTTCATTTTCTTTTACTGTTAAAGAATCTGAGTTCATGCATCTAATTGCCTTCTTAGCATGTTTTTTTTACCAAAATGGGTTAACTGTCAACTAAGGATGCTGGCTGTATACCAAAATCCTCCAAATCTGTACAAGAATTGAGCTGAACAAACCTTGTGCAGGTTTATTTTGGAGCCACAAACATCAATGGTTTAGTTGGGATGAAGAATTAATGGAGAAACATATATGCTTAGATACTGGAAATTTTCATTTCCTTTTACTGTTAAAGAAACTGAATTCATGCATCTGATTGCCATCTTAGCATGATTTTTTTACCAAAATGGGTTGACTGTCATCTAAGTATGCTAGCTGTATACCAAAATCCTCCAAATCTGTACAAGAATTGGGCGGAATAAACCTTGTGCAGGTTTCTTTTGGAGGCACAAACATCATGATTTAGTTGGGATGAAGAATTAATAGAGAAACATATATGCTTAGATACTGGAAATTTTCATTTTCTTTTACTGTTAAAGTAGCTGAATTCATGCACCTGATTGCCATCTTAGCATGATTTTTTTACTTCACTGTCAACTAAGGATGTTGTATGTATACCAAAATCCTCCAAATCTGTACAAGAATTGGGTGAGAACAAACCTTGTGCAGGTTTCTTTTGTAGCCACAAACATCAATGGTTTAGTTGGGATGAAAAATTAATAGAGAAACATATATGCTTATATACTGGAAATTTTCATTTTCTTTCACTGTGAAAGATGCTGAATTCATGCATCTGATTGTCATCTAAGGATGCTAGCTGTATACCACAATCCTCCAAATCTGTACAAGAATTGGGCTGAACAAACCTTGTGCAGGTTTCTTTTGGAGCTACAAACATCAATGATTTAGTTGGGATGAAGAATTAATAGAGCAACATATTAGTAGCCATATTAGTTTCTTTTGTGCAGGTTTATTATTATTATTATTATTATTATTTTGGGATGAGTAACTGATTATTAGTAGCCATGAACAGAATAGTTCATGAGTCATCAGATTTTCTTGTTACCGTATTTACAGCACGATGCCCTCGTTATTCGTCCGATTTCTCTTCCTCAGCAAATACCCTTTACCATCATCATCTCCTTGAACGGAAAGCCAAATACAGGGGAGACTATAGTCGAATCGATATTAGACTCGAACACAAGGTGTGCGATAAAATGCCACTAAGGTGGTTGTGATAATTTCCACAAAGGTAGTTTAGGGTTATGTGAATAGAGTAGATTGTATTAAGATTTAATTATTTTTTTATACATTTTTGGAACCACGATTTCTTTATTTTACAATTAATTGTTATATCATTTATTTATTTGCAGCTAGGGATGGTTTTAAAAAAGGTGAAATTAAATATACAAAATGCCCTTTACTGTCAATACTATTTAATATGTCAAATTTTAATTTCAGATTGTGTGCTATTGTTATAATGGATAGAAGTTGGATTGGTAAACCACGATTATCCAAGGAGTACCGTGATGGTATTACAGATTTTATTATCTTTGTCAAACGACATTCCCGTGATCCCAACCTAATTCTTTGTCCATGCCTCCGGTGTTCAAATTGTAATTTGAGGACATGTGACGTAGTACATACACATTTGGTTGTCAACGATTTTCTTCAAGGGTACACACGGTGGTTTTGTCATGGAGAGGATCATACGTCAGCTCCTGTTCGTCCGGTTGTATTAGAAAATGTAGATGAGCCCTTAGTGAACGAAGACTTAAGTGTTCCCGATGAGATGCATGCTTTGTTGCAAGACGCCTTGGTGATTCATAATGTTTCTTTCCACACCAATAATCCAACAACCCAAGTTCATAATGAGTCAACAGAAACATCTCACATTGGTGGTGGAGTGGACGGGGAAATGCCTGAGCCCGCCCCTGAAAATAATAAACAGCAAGAATCATTTGCTAAGTTACTTGAAGATGCTAGTACTCCGCTGTACCGCGATTGCACCAAATTCTCTAAATTCTCATTCATTGTCAGACTATTTCAGATTAAATGTTTAAACGGGTGGTCTGCTAAGTCCTTCAGTATGCTACTTGAACTGTTGAATGAAGCATTTCCAGAAATCTGTATCCCAAACTCAGCCTATAAATCAAAAAATTCCTAAATTCTTTCGATCTAGGGTATGAGAAGATAGCAGCATGTCCAAATGACTGTATGCTTTTCACGGGAGGTAAGGAAAGTCTGGAGAATTGCAAAGTATGTGGTTCTTCGAAATGGACAAAAACACCAAATCAAGACGATCAAGCCAGTGGTCTACTAAGCGAAGTAGGAGAAAGAAGCCTGCCAAAATACTGCGTTACTTTCCTCTGATTTCTAGGCTACAAAGATTGTTTATGTCTACGAAAACTTCTTCTGATATGAAATGGCATGCTGAAGGTCGCACTAATGATGAGATTCTTAGACATCCTACTGATTCTCAATCTTGGAAAAAATTTGCTGAAAGATATCCCGATTTTGCGGAAGATCCTTGAAATGTGAGACTTGGACTAGCTAGTGATGGTTTCAACCCTTTTAGGCAAATGAGTACTACATACAGCATATGGCCTGTTGTGTTAATACAATACAATTTGCCGTCTTGGAAATGCATGAAGCAGTCCTCATTTATTTTGTCTATGATAGTTCCTGGACCGAAAGGTCCTGGAAATGATATAGATGTGTACCTACAGCCGTTAATAGATGAATTTCAGAAATTGTGGGTGGGTGTTCAAACCTATGATGCTGTGGCTAAAGAAACATTTTCTCTTCGGGTTGCGTTGTCTTGGACAATCAATGATTTTCCAGCATATGCAAATTTATCTGGATATAGCACTAAAGGACGTTATGCATGTCCTTGTTGTGCTGACCAAACTAGTTCAAGGTGGTTGTACAATGGCAGAAAGTTTTGCTATATGGGTCATAGGAGATGGTTGCCTGACACACATATATTTCAGGCAGAGACAGCGACATTTGATGGTACCGACGAGTGGGAACATGCTCCTGGAGCTTCTTCTGGATCAGATATTTTGAGGCGGGTAGATGGTCATCAGTTCAAATATGGAAAAGAACCATAAGTCAGCAAAAAGGGCAAGAAAAGGGCAAGGCCGGAGCAAGGTGAGGAGACCGATCTATGTGGCGAAGATGAGGATCAGAACATGACGAGTTTAGGTGCATGGAAGAAGAAGAGTATTTTCTTCAAGTTGCCGTATTGGGAATTCAACTTATTGCGACATAATTTAGATGTGATGCATATCGGAAAAAATATTGGTGAAAATTGTATAGGAACAGTTATGGGAGATGACCGGAAGACAAAGGACAATCTCAAGAGCCGACTTGATTTGAAGTCAATGGGCATCCGACATGAGTTGCACCCAGAGGAATTACCGAACGGAAAAGTACTCCTACCTCCTGCAATCTATTCAATGTCAAAATCGGAGTTGGAATTGTTTTGCAAAGTTCTACTGGAACTTAAAGTTCCTGATGGCTATTCTTCTAACATAGCAAGATGTGTCAACTTTAAAGAGAAGAGGCTTCAGGGTCTAAAGTCACACGACTACCACGTCCTATTGCAGGATCTCCTTCCTGTGGCCCGAAGGTCTTCAATGTGTGAGCAAATCACTACTGTCCTGAAAGATCTTTGTAGCATATATAAAGGTATTTGCTCAATAATGCTTCGTGTTGAAGATATTGGACCAATTAGAGCAGCGGGTGGCATTGACACTTAGTAAATGGAGATGATATTTCCGCCATCGTTCTTCACTATAATGATTCACTTGATAATCCACCTTGCTGGTGAAGCCAGAATCGGCGGTCCTGTTCACTATCGGTGGATGTACCCTATTGAGAGGTAAAAGAATTCATGCATCTTACAAAACAGAATTTTCAAAAGCTCATTTTTTTAATACCCTACTTCGCTCTAATTCATTAATTATACATGTTCAGGTACCTATACCGGCTCAAGGGTTATGTTAAAAATAGAGCATATCCTGAAGGGTCGATAGCTCAGGGATATCTATCAGAGGAGTGTTCACATTTTTGTTCCAGGTATCTGCAGGGTGTAGAGACATCTTTGACTAGACCAAGAAGAAATCCAGACATTTCCAATCTTGATGGTGCTAAATATCTTTTGGATATCGCTGGCACTACTGTTGGTAAAGTTGATGCTTTTGAGCTAGATAACTTAACGTGGGAACAGGCACATCGATATGTGCTAGACCACCATGTATCGGTGGAACCATTTCGAAAGTAAGTTGCTTTTGAATTTAAATCGAATATAGTGAAAACTGCAGAGTTCGATATTAACTTACTTTTGTTATTCCTTATTTCAATTGCTTGTATTTTAGCGAATTTGTCAGGGACATCAAACGAAGGGCTAGACCAAGAAGACTACCACCACGTGAACAAAACAAGTTGATGAATGAAAAATTTCATAAATGGTTTGAATCTCATATAGGTGAATTAAGAAAATACAAGTTAATCTTCATTATATCTACATTATCCATGGTGCTGATACGATTTGTGCAAAATTAATAGGTACATTCTTTGGGTCCTGAAGGTGTGTCATCTGAAATACAAGTACTTGCCAAGGGTCCCTATAAGATGGCCAAAAGATACGGAGGATACATATTCAATGGCTTTAGATTTCGTACTAAAGATTGTGAATGTAATTTGAAGTCTCAAAATAGTGGAATGGTAGTGACTTCTAAGACTAGAAGTTATGCTTCCAAGTCGGACACGAGGCCAGTAGATGGAGATCTCTACTACTATGGAGTGCTCACGGATATCATTGAGTTGAACTATTTTGCTCATTTTCGTGTTGTCTTATTTCGTGGGGATTGGACTGAGTTTGATAGGAATTTTGCTAATAACAAGGAAAAGTTAGGTTTCACAGTTGTAAACCTCTCAAAATTGATTCACATCGGTACACACATTAGCCACGAACCATTTGTGTTCCCATCCCAAGTGCAACAAGTGTTCTACATTGAAAATCCAACCCTGCCAAAATCGTATGTGGCTCTTGAGATGCAACAAAGAGATGTATTCCAACTGGGCGATACTTCAGACGATGAAGACGGTGAAGCCATGAACAGTTACATTGCTTCTGAGTTTCCTATGTTTGATGTAAACACAACCGACGATGGAATTTGCGGGACTTGGCTCTGCAAGGAGGGAGAAGAGGGCGATGTATTGGAAGATGTCGTATTGTAGTTTACTTGATTTTCATAGCTCAATATTATATGTTCTGTAATTTTCGTGTCTTAAATCTTGTTGTAATATTATATCTTGTAATTCCGAACATGTTGTATGTGAATTTAATAATTGGTTTAATTATCTTTCTATTTTCTACTACTTGGTGTCATTTACATTAAACAATGCTTAGTGTCATTTGCATCAAACTATCATTGTAGTTGAATTTGTTACAAATCTCACTTTTTTAATTTTTTGTAATTAAGTTGGTTTGTTAATCCTAGATAATAGTGGCAGTCAAACAGAGGAGGGGGAGGGTAGCACGCCGCCCACTATCAAAAAACATCGAGGGCGAACTAAGATGACGGGCATATGGAAACTTAAGAATGACGAAAGGATATTGGTGGAGGAAAACGGTGTCGGGCAACCGGTTGGTGATAATGCAAGCAAATTCTCATCCTTTATTGGGGTAATAGCAAGGAACCCACGGATAATTCCACCGGTAAGTCTTTAACTTGGTAATTTTGAAGATATTATAATTTTGAATGCATGAAAGACACGTATTAGTGTTTGTGGGTCTGCATTGTGGCTGTCGTCTATGTTTCTTAATTGGGCCGTGATTAGAAAGAAAGGGCTCGAGTGGAGATCTGGAAACCCATATAGAGACATCTCATTTATTATAATCTATTATTATTGTTGGACCAACCCCCTCTTGCTGTGTGCGTGTGTTGAAGAGAAAGAAGGGATGAGAAAGAGTTGAGGAAAATGCCGCTATGTTAGCCTGGTTGTTGCCGCTAAATTCGGTGTGGGGGCAAACAGATGAATTTGTGGGTTCGAGGAAAAACCTGAATAGCGAAACCAAACCTGACCCGTCGTTGACTGATCGTTGACTCCCGCCGTTAACCTGCAAAAAGTGCGAGACACCGGGGGGGATCCCGGCGACGCACCCTCCGACGCTCAAGTCAGTAACCAGAAATGATTATGAAAGAGCGTAAATTGAGAAAATACTGATTACCTCTTAATGGAGATGGATGGGGGGTATTTATAGGCATCTTAGGGATCAAATTAGGAATGTAATCCCCATGATTAGATAAGGAATATTCCTCGTAATCAGATAAGGCATGTAATCTGATAAGGTATATTCTCTGTAATCAGTTAAAGAATTTTAATCCCTAATCCCCAGTGAAAAGATAGATGTGAATCATGGCCGTTGATTTAGATCCAATCAGGGGCCTTGATTGTATCTTGCTGGACCGGGCATGCAGCGGGTTGGAAACCCGTACCCGATTGACGTGGACCCGTTCGTGGGTTATTGGGCTTTGAATAAAGACCCAGTTCCCATTTCAGACCCGTTGGTGGGCAAAATTACCGCTTTACCCCTGAGCTTTAAGATCCGTGTCCAATGTGAACGGTCCCGATTTAATCCTATTTTTAGCCATATCACGAGCCCCCCACTCCCGAAGACTGAGTTTGATCAGCCTTTGAGGAGTAGTTTTACTGTTTTAATGGCGTACGGGATTTTATCGGTGTTCTTAAGGGAGTTTGGATCTTGCTCGGGGGTGTAACGTTGTTACTCTGGGCTTGTAAAATACCCAAAAATGTCCTCAGAATTTTCTGGATTTTTGGTGATTTTTTCAGATTTTTCTGAATTTTTTCTCTTTTTTTTTGAATTTTTTATTCATTTTCCGGATTAAATAATTAATTATCGAAAATATTAAATAATTATTCTAATTAAATAATTATATTTCTCAGAATTTAAAATATTTTTTCTGAATTTATAATTATTTTTAGAATTTTTATTTAATTTTTTCCGATTTTTTTTAAATATTTTTTCGGATTTTTTAAATAAAAAAAACAATTAAATAATTAAATAAATAAATTAAATATTACCTAGACATGTGGCAGATTTCTGATCGTCCATCATGATCAGATCCGGGCGCATCGTGAGGCAGATCACGATCGGGACACGTGGCGCGTTTCTGGCCGTTCATCATGATCAGATCTGCGCGCATCGTGAGGCAGATCACGATCGGGACACGTGGCGCGTTTCTGGCCGTCCATCATGATCAGATCTGCGCGCATCGTGAGGCAGATCACGATTGGGACACGTGGCGCGTTCCTGAGCGTCGATCGTGTCACGACGCGAATTTTGAGACGATCGGACGGATCGTGTGGGTTGGCTGATTTTTTCTCCATATAAGAGGATCGGTGCCATGCGCAAGCTCGGCAAAAGGTGGCCGAGGTCCACGAGGACGACACGTGGCGAAGTCAACGTTTGACTTTTTTTTTTTTTTTTTCTTTTTTTTTCCTTCTTCCGCGTTGCTGTTGCTCTTCTTTCTCCTTTCTTCTCCTTCGCGTACTCTCGCCCCCGTCTCCTTCGTCCACCACCCTACCTCCAACCCCCAGTTCTCGCTCTGTCTCCACCTCCGAGGGCATCGCCGGATCTCGAGGAGTGGGGTTCGAAGCTCGACTGCGGAGGCGTTCGGCAAGTGGGGGCAAGGTCGGAGCTTGGAGTGCGAGGGGAGCTCGCGACTCAGTAGAGAGGAGCTCGGAGGTGGTCTTGGTGAGCTCGCGGATTTGACGGCAGAGGCGTAGCGTGAGTTCGGAGCTCAGCCGCAAGGGGAGCTCGTCGAAGGTGGTTGACGAAGCTCTTCGTTGGAGCTCGCAGCGGAGGCGAGCTCGCCGTCGGAGCTTGGCGCAGTGGTTCGGAGGTGAAGCTCGTCGACGGTTGTCATCGAATGGAGCTCGGAGCTTCGTCGAGGAAGTGGGCTCGATGGAGGAGCTAGCTTCGGCGGAGCTCGTCGGAGCCATGGGGATGGGCGGCGACGGTAGAGCTCCGCGAAGGAGGTGGCGAGCTCGTCGGACATGGAGCTTCGCCGTGGGTGACCGCGATGCCGAGCTCTGACATCTCCTCAAGCTCCCCCCTACTCACAGTCGTCACTATCGAGCTCCTCGAGCTAGGCGACGAAGCGAGCTCGGCAACGAAGCGAGCTCGGCAGATGAAGCTTCGTGATGAGTTCGAAGCTCTTGCAGGTGGCGGAGACTTTGTGAGCTCGGCGATGGGGGCTGTGCTTGAAGATGGAGGTGCGAGCTCGGCGTCGGAGGTTGATGAAGATGGAGCTCGGCAATGGAGCGTGTCGAGATGGAGCTCGGCAATGAAGCGTGCGAGATCGGCAATCGACGTTTTGAAGAGGAAGAAGAGATGTTGGGCTTCGCTCTATTTGGTTTTGGCGCCAAACGTAGGAGGAGAAAGAGGAGGGTGACGTGGTATTTTGGTTTGGGTTCGGGTCCCTTAATGGGTCCGAACCCGGCCCCAACACATCTCTCCCCTTTTTTTTTGTTGTTGTTGTTGTTGTTCGTGGGTCTTGTACTGAGAGTGTTCCGAACTCAATTGTGCCGAACTCAAATGTGCCGAACTCAAGCCCGTAAAACGGTCGGTGGCAAGAACGCTCGGCAGCGGGTGCCGAACTCAACTGGTGCCGAACTCAAATGTGCCGAACTCAAGCCCGTAGAACGGTCGGTGGCAAGAATGCTCGGCAGCGGGTGCCGAACTCAACTGGTGCCGAACTCAAATGTGCCGAACTCAAATGTGCCGAACTCAAGCCCGTAAAACGGTCGGTGGCAAGAACGCTCGGCAGCGGGTGCTGAACTCAACTGGGGCCGAACTCAAATGTGCCGAACTCAAATGTGCCGAACTCAAGCCCGTAAAACGGTCGGTGGCAAGAACGCTCGGCACCGGGTGCCGAACTCAACTGGTGCCGAACTCAAATGTGCCGAACTCAAATGTGCCGAACTCAAGCCCGTAAAACGGTCGGTGGCCAGAACGCTCGGCAGCGGGTGCCGAACTCAAATGTGCCGAACTCAAGCCCGTAAAACGGTCGGTGGCAAGAACGCTCGGCAGCGGGTGCCGAACTCAACTGGTGCCGAACTCAAATGTGCCGAACTCAAGCCCGTAAAACGGTCGGTGGCAAGAACGCTCGGCAGCGGGTGCCGAACTCCAATTTTGCCTGCAGATTTCTTCTTGATATTCCCGGTGCTACGGAGGTCGGCTCGGGGCGTGCGACCCCTTGTTTCGAAGCTAATTCGAAGATCTACAACTTCTCTTTAGGAGTGGGATGAAGATTCACCCTCCTTCATGGTAAAAATAGCCCCGCAACATCCTGGTCTTCATGAAGATGGGGAATGTGTTCGGTTTTGAGGGTTTTGGAAGAGGAGCTCCACTCCTAGGGATGGAGAAGCTGCGCTAGGAAGACCCTTGTGCTAGGAAGACCCGTCCTGTGAGCAGAGCGAAGAGCTTGGCTCTAAAAGAGAGCCGTTTGTGGGACGAGTGTGAGGAGGAACTTTAAGAGAGGGTTGCGAGCTCCGAACTTGTTGAGAAGAGGTCCGCTTCGGAGGCGAGCGGAGCGAAGGGCTTGATTCTGGTAGAGAGCCATTCGGGAGACGAGTGTGAGGAGGAACCCTAGGAGAAAGTTGCGAGCTCCGAACTCGTTGTCAAGAATGCTCCGCAGCTGGTGCCGAACTCAACTGTGCCGAGGCTTGAGGCTTAGAAATTTTTTGGGGATCTTGACTGCCGAACTCAAGCCCGTAATACGGTCGGTGGCGAGAACGCTCGGCAGCTGGTGCCGAACTCGAATGTGCCGAGGCTTGAGACTTAGGAATTTTTTGGGAGATCTTGGCTGCCGAACTCAAGCCCGTAATACGGTCGGTGGCGAGAACGCTCGGCAGCTGGTGCCGAACTCGAATGTGCCGAGGCTTGAGACTTAGAAATTTTTTGGAGATCTTGGCTGCCGAACTCAAGCCCGTAATACGGTCGGTGGCGAGAATGCTCGGCAGCTGGTGCCGAACTCGAATGTGCCGAGGCTTGAGACTTAGAAATTTTTGGAGATCTTGGCTGCCGAACTCAAGCCCGTAATACGGTCGGTGGCCAGGGTACTCGG
The DNA here is from genome assembly GCA_017893485.1 of Hemerocallis citrina. Lineage (NCBI taxonomy): Eukaryota > Viridiplantae > Streptophyta > Magnoliopsida > Asparagales > Asphodelaceae > Hemerocallis > Hemerocallis citrina. Next base: position 426,604,049 of record CM030359.1, on the reverse strand, counting down.
CGGATGATGCCGAGCTGAATTAGTGCCGAACTCAAGCCCGTAAAACGGTCGGTGGCACGGGTGCTCGGCGGATGGTGCCGAGCTAGAATGGGTGCCGAACTCAAGCCCGTAAAACGGTCGGTGGCACGGGTGTTCGGCGGATGATGCCGATCTGAATTGGTGCCGAACTCAAGCCCGTAAAACGGTCGGTGGCACGGGTGTTCGGCGGATGGTGCCGAGCTAGAATGGGTGCCGAACTCAAGCCCGTAAAACGGTCGGTGGCACGGGTGTTCGGCGGATGATGCCGATCTGAATTGGTGCCGAACTCAAGCCCGTAAAACGGTCGGTGGCACGGGTGCTCGGCGGATGGTGCCGAGCTAGAATGGTGCCGACCTCAAGCCCGTAAAACGGTCGGTGGCAAGAACGCTCGGCAGCGGGTGCCGGACCCCAGATTTTGCCTGCAGAGTTCTTCTTGATATTCCCAGTGCTACGGAGGTCGGCTCGGGGCGTGCGACCCCTTGTTTCGAAGCTAATTCGAAGATCTACAACTTCTCTTTAGGGGTGAGATGAAGATTCACCCTCCTTCATGGTCAAAATAGCCCCGCAACATCCTTGTCTTCATGAGGTTGAGGAGAGTTTTGGTTTTTGGGGATTTTTGAAGAAGGGCTCCACTCCTAGGGGCAGAGAAGATGTACTGGGAAGACCCACGTAAGAGTCATGGGAAGACCCACTCTTTGAGGTTAGCAGAGCGAAGAGCTCGGCTCCGGAGGAGAGCCGTTTGTGCTTCGAACTCGCTGAGAAGAGGTCCGCTTCGAAGGAGAGCGGAGCGAAGAGCTCGGCTCTGGAGGAGAGTCGTTTGTGAGACGTGTGAGGAGGAACTATAGGAGAGAGTTGTGCTCCGAACTCGTCGAGGAGAGCTCCGCTTTGGAGGTGAGCGGAGTGAAGAGCTCGGCTCTGGGAGAGAGCCGCTTGGCCGGCGAGTTTGAGGAGCAACTCTAGGGGAGAGTTGCGAGCTCCGAACTCGTTGAGAAGAGGTCCGTTTCGGAGGCAAGCAGAGCGAAGAGCTCGGCTCCGGAGGAGAGCCGTTTGTGCTTCGAACTCGCTGAGAAGAGGTCCGCTTCGAAGGAGAGCGGAGCGAAGAGCTCGGCTCTGGAAGAGAGCCATTTGTGAGATGAGTTTGAGGAGCAACTCTTGGGGAGAGCTGTAGCTCCGAACTCGTTGAGAAGAGGCCCGCTTCGGAGGCGAGCGGAGGGAAGAGCTCGGCTCTGGAAGAGAGCCATTTGTGAGATGAGTTTGAGGAGCAACTCTGGGAGAGAGTGGTGAGCTCCGAACTCGTTATTTAAGAGGTCCGCTTCGGAGGCGAGCGGAGGGAAGAGCTCGGCTCTGGAAGAGAGCCATTTGTGAGATGAGTTTGAGGAGCAACTCTGGGAGAGAGTGGTGAGCTCCGAACTCGTTATTTAAGAGGTCCGCTTCGGAGGCGAGCGGAGGGAAGAGCTCGGCTCTGGAAGAGAGCCATTTGTGAGATGAGTTTGAGGAGCAACTCTGGGAGAGAGTGGTGAGCTCCGAACTCGTTATTTAAGTGAGGGTATCAACAGTTGTGGGAGCAATTCCGGATGGCGATCTACTTCTAGCTCGCTTAACAGTGAACTTGCAAAGTAGAATCGAGCCGAGTGTTGGACTCCGGAACCATCGTTAGAAAAGTTCAACGGCTGTGGGAGCAATTTCGAATGGCGAACCACTTCTAACCCGCTGAAGAGCAAGTTATTCGAAGCAGAATCGAACCAAGTGTTGGACTCCGGAACCATCGGTAGAGTTATTCAACGGCTGTGGGAGCAATTTCGAATGGCGAACCACTTCTAACCCGCTGAAGAGCAAGTTATTCGAAGCAGAATCGAACCAAGTGTTGGACTCCGGAACCATCGGTAGAGTTATTCAACGGCTGTGGGAGCAATTTCGAATGGCGAACCACTTCTAACCCGCTTAAGAGCAAGTTATTCGAAGCAGAATCGAACCAAGTGTTGGACTCCGGAACCATCGGTAGAGTTTAGTGAGTTGCGGGAGGAGCCATGTAGAAGAAGCTGGACTCCGAACCCACCATTTAAGAGAGTCGCGACTCGGAGAGATAGAGAAGCAAGAGCAATAATTTTCAATGAAAAGATGTAAAGTTTTATTGAAATAGGCTAAGTGGCTGCTCCAATAGGGCGAGCCATTATTACATGCTGTTGGCCGAGTTACAAGCATCGGCCTTATTGAAAATCAGAATCCTACTTCTACAATAAGGTGAAGACCTCTTGGGAGGAGCTGAATCTTGAAGCTCGGCGGGCCTTTCTGTTCGTTCGGAAGAGGTGATGATCAGGGGAGGAGCTCGGCACCCTCTTTTCGGACGAACTTGATCAGGTGCCCCCGTTGTATGAGTTCTTCGATCTCTTCCTTGAGAGCCCGACAATTATCCGTGTCGTGGCCGTGGTCCCTGTGAAAGCGGCACCACTTATCTTTGTCCCTCTTCTTACCAGGGGTATTCATTCTAGTGGGAGCGCGGAGTAGTCCTTCGTTGTCCACCTCCATAAGAACTTCTGATATGTTGGCAATGAGGGGGGTGAACTTCTCAAACCGAGGAGTCGGGCGACGCTGTCCATTGTTGTCCTTCTGGGATTTTTGGGACCCCTCTTCACTTGTGTTCTTCCGTTTGTTCCCGGAAGATGTCTCCTCCAGAGAAAGGGAGTCGAGGGCTTCTTCGGCCCGAATGTACTTTTCACACCTGAGAAGGAGGTCGGCAAAGTCCTGTGGAGGCTTCTTAGCAAGAGAGGAACGGAGGCTGGAATTGAAGACATTGGATTGGAAGGCGGCCGTTGCGACGGATTGGTCGAGGGAAGCTATAGACCTGGCTTCAGCTGTGAACCTCTTCACATAGTCTCTCAACTTCTCACCCTCCTTCTGGTTAAGGTAGAGTAGCGAAATGCTGGTCTTTTCAGTTCGGCGACTACTCACAAAGTGGGTGATGAAGAGTGTTTCGAACTGCTCGAAGGAGAATATGGAAGACGGTGCGAGGCGGGAGTACCATTCTCGAGCTGGGCCCTTCAGTGTTGCGGGGAAGGTCTTGCAGAGGAGGGCATCGGAAGCTTGATGGAGGAGCATCAGAGTCTTAAAACTCTCTATGTGATCAACGGGGTCAGTTTCTCCGGTGTAAATCTCGAACTGGGGAGGTTTGAACCCGAACGGCACAGGTGCATCCACTATGGTTCGGGAGAAAGGAGGTCTGCTAGGACGAAGAGTTCTCCCCCTGAGCTCTTCTTCTCGGTTTATCTGACCCAGGCGCCTCTCTACCTCATGAAGACGGCGATACATGGCGTCGTCCCTCCGACGGTAATCAGCCGAGCCTCTAGACTCGTCTTCGTAGGAGGGAGAGAGAGGGCTACGGCGATGGTAACTTCGGGAGCAACGAGGACTTGGGGTACGCCGGGAGTTGGTAGGAGCGGGACGATGAGATGGGGACCGTCGGCGAGGGCTTCGGACTGGAGGAGGGGACGGGGCCTTCGGCTCATTAGGGTTTTGACGGAGGTTGAGTGCCTGTTGTACCATTGCTTGGAACTGCTGGAACTCGGCACGGGTGATTGGTGCCTCATTGTTCCTGGGCCGTTGCCGATCTGCGGGGGAGTGCCTCCTTCTGTAATGCTCGGGGGACTCCCTCCTTCCCCTTCGGGCAGGGGATCTTCTGTAGTCTCGGCGGTGAGGGGATCGCTCACCCAGACGTCGTTGGCGGGAGGCTCCCTCTCGGGCCCGCTTCTCGTCTAGACGGTGGCGTAAGTCCTCCACCTTCTGCCGATTTTGTGGATTGTGAGAGGCCATGGAATCCGTAGAGGCTTTGTGTATGGAGACGCGGTCTTGATGGAGAGGTTGCTTCATGCGGGAGCCCCCCGCACCGGCATTCTGAGGACCGGTGGGACGCTTGGGGGGTTCCTGATTCTGAAGAGGAGGCTGATCTTGTTGAAGAGGGTCCTCCACCTGAGGCGGGGGTTGTCCCTGCCGCGGAGCAGATTGGACGGGGACTACCTCTTGCTGATCGGCGGGGTTGGGCCCGCGGTTGGACCCTCTAGATCTGACTTTTCTGGGAGGCATGGCTGGAGAAGAACTAGTCGACGAGGAAGAGGCGGAGGCTATTCGTATGGTTTTCCCACAGACGGCGCCAATCTGTTGCCGCTAAATTCGGTGTGGGGGCAAACAGATGAATTTGTGGGTTCGAGGAAAAACCTGAATAGCGAAACCAAACCTGACCCGTCGTTGACTGATCGTTGACTCCCGCCGTTAACCTGCAAAAAGTGCGAGACACCGGGGGGGATCCCGGCGACGCACCCTCTGACGCTCAAGTCAGTAACCAGAAATGATTATGAAAGAGCGTAAATTGAGAAAATACTGATTACCTCTTAATGGAGATGGATAGGGGGTATTTATAGGCATCTTAGGGATCAAATTAGGAATGTAATCCCCGTGATTAGATAAGGAATATTCCTCGTAATCAGATAAGGCATGTAATCTGATAAGGTATATTCTCTGTAATCAGTTAAGGAATTTTAATCCCTAATCCCCAGTGAAAAGATAGATGTGAATCATGGCCGTTGATTTAGATCCAATCAGGGGCCTTGATTGTATCTTGCTGGACCGGGCATGCAGCGGGTTGGAAACCCGTACCCGATTGACGTGGACCCGTTCGTGGGTTATTGGGCTTTGAATAAAGACCCAGTTCCCATTTCAGACCCGTTGGTGGGCAAAATTACCGCTTTACCCCTGAGCTTTAAGATCCGTGTCCAATGTGAACGGTCCCGATTTAATCCTATTTTTAGCCATATCACTGGTGTATCCTCATTCTCTACCATTCCTCTTTCTGGCTCCATTTATGGCTTCTATATTAAATTGGTTTCCTTCCACGATGACAGTTCCGTAAAACTACACTTGATATGAGCCCTGTTCTTATTGTTCTTCAAACACTAATACGTGTCGTTCATGCATTCTATGACCAACCCCACTTTGGCATATAGCATGCTTAGATGACATTCTATGACCTGCACACATGTTTGTTCCGCCCAATTCTTGTACAAATTTGGAGGATTTTGGTATACAGCTAGCATCCTTAGTTGACAGTGAACCCATTTTGGTAAAAAATCATGCCAAGATGACAATCAGATGCATGAATTCAGCTTCTTTAACAGTAAAAGAAAATGAAAATTTGCAGTATCTAAGCATATATGTTTCTAGATCCAGGATCACAAATTTTGATTGGGCTGTGAATGGATTTTTTAGTGACTATCAACAAGTAATCTTAATTGGGCTGTGATTAGAAAGAGAGGGCTCGAGTGGAGATCTGGAAACCCATATAAAGACATCTCTTTCATAATAATTTATTATTATTGTTGTTCTTGTCGCTCTTGCTGTTGTTGCTGATGTCTCTTTATGTACGTTTGCTGAAGAGAAAGCAGGGATGAGAGAGAGATGAGGAAAATGCCGCTATGTTAGCCTGGTGTATCCTCATTCTCTACCATTCCTCTTTCTGGCTTCTATATTTGGTTTCCTTCCACGATGACAGGTCCTTAAAACTACACTTGATATGAGCCCTATTCTTATTTTTCTTCAATAAAATGGGAGTTTTGGTTCCAATAAATATGTACCCGCATACTTCCAAATGGTATTTCCTTTAGAAAGTCGGACTCCGAATAATCGATCTATGACTAGAATCTCCATTCAAAGCCCAATCAAAATTTGTCATCCTGGATCTAAAATCTTCTTTGAGCCACAAACATCAATGGTTTAGTTGGGATGAAGAATTAATAGATACTTAGATATGCTTAGATACTGGAAATTTTCATTTTCTTTTACTGTTAAAGAATCTGAGTTCATGCATCTGATTGCCTTCTTAGCATGTTTTTTTTACCAAAATGGGTTCACTGTCAACTAAGGATGTTGTATGTATACCAAAATCCTCCAAATCTGTACAAGAATTTGGTGAGAACAAACCTTGTGCAGGTTTCTTTTGTAGCCACAAACATCAATGGTTTAGTTGGGATGAAGAATTAATAGAGAAACATATATGCTTATATACTGGAAATTTTTATTTTCTTTCACTATCAAAGATGCTGAATTCATGCATCTGATTGTCATCTTAGCATGATTTTTTTACCAAAATGGGTTGACTGTCAACTAAGGACGCTGTATGTATACCAAAATCCTCCAAATCTGTACAAGAATTGGGTGAGAACAAACCTTGTGCAGGTTTCTTTTGTAGCCACAAACATCATGATTTAGTTGGGATGAAGAATTAATAGAGAACCATATATGCTTATATACTGGAAATTTTCATTTTCTTTTACTGTGAAAGAAGCTGAATTCATGCATCTGATTGCCTTCTTAGCATGATTTTTTTACCAAAATGTGTTAACTGTCAACTAGAGGATGCTGTATGTATACCAAAATCCTCCAAATCTGTACAAGAATTAGGCTGAACAAACCTTGTGCAGGTTTCTTTTGGAGCCACAAACATCATGATTTAGTTGGGATGAAGAATTAATGGAGAAACATATATGCTTATATACTGGAAATTTTCATTTTCTTTCACTATCAAAGATGCTGAATTCATGCATCTGATTGTCATCTTAGCATGATTTTTTTTACCAAAATGGGTTGACTGTCAACTAAGGATGTTGTATGTATACCAAAATCCTCCAAATCTATACAAGAATTGGGTGATAACAAACCTAGTGCAGGTTTCTTTTGTAGCCACAAACATCAATGGTTTAGTTGGGATGAAGAATTAATAGAGAAACATATATGCTTATATACTGGAAATTTTCATTTTTTTTCACTATCAAAGATGCTGAATTCATGCATCTGATTGTCATCTTAGCATGATTTTTTTACCAAAATGGGTTGACTGTCAACTAAGGATGCTGTATGTATACCAAAATCCTCCAAATCTATACAAGAATTGGGTGAGAACAAACCTTGTGCAGGTTTCTTTTGTAGCCACAAACATCATGATTTAGTTGGGATGAAGAATTAATAGAGAAACATATATGCTTATATACTGGAAATTTTTATTTTCTTTTACTGTCAAAGATGCTGAATTCATGCATCTGATTGTCATCTTAGCATGATTTTTTTACCAAAATGGGTTAACTGTCAACTAAGGATGCTGTATGTATACCAAAATCCTCCAAATCTGTACAAGAATTGGGTGAGAACAAACCTTGTGCAGGTTTCTTTTGTAGCCACAAACATCATGATTTAGTTGGGATGAAGAATTAATAGAGAAACATATATGCTTATATACTGGAAATTTTCATTTTCTTTCACTATCAAAGATGCTGAATTCATGCATCTGATTGTCATCTTAGCATGATTTTTTTACCAAAATGGGTTGACTGTCAACTAAGGATGCTGTATGTATACCAAAATCCTCCAAATCTGTACAAGAATTGGGTGAGAACAAACCTTGTGCAGGTTTCTTTTGTAGCCACAAACATCATGATTTAGTTGGGATGAAGAATTAATAGAGAAACATATATGCTTATATACTGGAAATTTTCATTTTCTTTTACTGTCAAAGATGCTGAATTCATGCATCTGATTGTCATCTTAGCATGATTTTTTTACCAAAATGGGTTAACTGTCAACTAAGGATGCTGTATGTATACCAAAATCCTCCAAATCTGTACAAGAATTGGGTGATAACAAACCTTGTGCAGGTTTCTTTTGTAGCCACAAACATCATGATTTAGTTGCGATGAAGAATTAATAGAGAAACATATATGCTTATATACTGGAAATTTTTATTTTCTTTTACTGTGAAAGAAGCTGAATTCATGCATCTGATTGCCTTCTTAGCATGATTTTTTTACCAAAATGTATTAACTGTCAACTAGAGGATGCTGTATGTATACCAAAATCCTCCAAATCTGTATAAGAATTAGGCTGAACAAACTTTGTGCAGGTTTCTTTTGGAGCCACAAACATCATGATTTAGTTGGGATGAAGAATTAATGGAGAAATATATATGCTTAGATACTTGAAATTTTCATTTTCTTTTACTGTTAAAGAAACTGATCGCATGCATCTGATTGTCATCTTAGCATGATTTTTTTTTTACCAAAATGTGTTAACTGTCAACTAAGGATGCTGGCTGTATACCAAAATCCTCCAAATCTGTACAAGAATTGGGCTGAACAAACCTTGTGCAGGTTTCTTTTGGAGCCACAAACATCATGATTTAGTTGGGATGATGATTTAACGGAGAAACATATATGCTTAGATACTGGAAATTTTCATTTTCTTTTACTGTCAAAGAAACTGAATTCATGCATCTGATTGCCATCTTAGCATGATTTTTTTACCAAAATGGGTTCACTGTCAACTAGAGGATGCTGGCTGTATACCAAAATCCTCCAAATCTGTACAAGAATTGGGTTGAACAAACCTTGTGCAGGTTTATTTTGGAGCCACAAAGATCATGATTTAGTTGGGATGAAGAATTAATGGAGAAACATATATGCTTAGATACTGGAAATTTTCATTTCCTTTTACTGTTAATGAAACTGAATTTATGCATCTGATTGTCATCTTAGCATGATTTTTTTACCAAAATGTGTTAACTGTCAACTAGAGGATACTGTATGTATACCAAAATCCTCCAAATCTGTACAAGAATTGGGCTGAACAAACCTTGTGCATGTTTCTTTTGGAGCCACAAACATCATGATTTAGTTGGGATGATGAATTAATGGAGAAACATATATGCTTAGATACTGGAAATTTTCATTTTCTTTTACTGTTAAAGAAACTGAATTCATGCATCTGATTGTCATCTTAGCATGATTTTGATTGTCATTTTCATTTTCTTTTACTGTTAAAGAAGTTGAATTCATGCATCTGAAGATTTAAGATCCAGGATGGCAAATTTTGATTGGGCTGTGATTGGATTGTTTAGTGGCTGTCATCTATGTTCTTAATTGGGCTGTGATTAGAAAGAGAGGGCTCGAGTGGAGATCTGGAAACCCATATAGAGACATCTCGTTTATAATAATTTATTATTATTGTTGTTCTTGTCGCTCTTGCTGTTGTTGCTGATGTCTCTTTGTGTGCGTGTGCTGAAGGGAAAGAAGGGATGAGAGAGAGATGAGGAAAATGCCGCTATGTTAGCCTGGTGTATCCTCATTCTCTACCATTCTCTGTTTCAATTTCTGGCTTCTATATTTGGTTTCCTTCCACGATGACAGTTCCTTAAAACTACACTTGATATGAGCCCCTTCTTATTTTACTTATTTTTCTTATATTTGGTTTACTGTTGAACTAAATTATTGTTTTTTTTTTCATAGAGCGGTCACCCAGATGAAGGAAATTCTGATGATCAGCACTGAAGCTACTCGAGGGGTATGGATCTGTGGTCGGCCTACTCTAGTTGTTGTTGTTATGTTGTTCTTGTTGTTGTTATGTTCTGGATTGTTGTTTTAAGTAGTTGTTGAGATATTTGGGATGTTAATTACTGTATTTGTTAATTATGATGTTAATTAAGCGGTGAATTTGGACGATTAATGGACTATGTGTGAAACTTTATTATCTTAATTAATTCTTGTGTTTGGTTGTGATTTGCGCATTAATATGCCTGAAATTGGTTGAATCAGTTGTGAATTAGTTTACAGGTTTTTTTAAATGAAATTATGAATTGAAATCGAATGAAAAATTGGAGCAGGAAAAACCAACGGGCATACACTGGCGTTTCATAGAACGCCGGTGTATCTAATTGTTTAGTTGAAAATTTCGTTAGAGAGGCGTTTCCACACAGGCAGGTGTACCCGTAAGTTGCAGCACTCCTAAGATACACCGGCTTTTATAAAATGCCGGTGAATATCTATATAGCGGCATTTTAGGACACGCCGGTGTTTGTAAGTAGGGAAAGAAAGGCGCTTAGAAACAAGCATACACCGGCGTTCTATGACCGCCGGTAAATATTACACATTCACCTGCGTTTGTACAATTGCCGGTGAAAAGATATATACCGGCGGTATGTGACCGCCGGTGAATGTATATTGTATATTGGAGAAAGAACGGCACCCTGAAATTGCCATATACCGGCATTTGTCTGGCCGCCGGTGTATTTTAAAGATATACCGGTGTCCAGTAAAAACGCCGGTGAATGCACCTATCTTTCCGCGACGCTCGATTCGGCGGCATTTGCACCGGCGTTTTTATAAACGCCGGTGAATATTTCACCGGCGTAAAAAACTGCCAGTGAAGGTCTAAAAAAACGCCGGCGAATAGGTTCTGTGTTGTAGTGGACGCTGTTACTTTCCATGTATAGGTATTCCACTGTTTTCCATTCATCGAGAGTGAGATATCAAGTGTTAGATAATTGTGGTGCAGCGGAGTTGTTGAACAAGGTAGTGAGTAGTACAAACAGATATGATAAACAACCAAGCAAGTAGATCACACCAAACACAAAGATTTGTCCCGATTTGGACGAACCCTAATCCAGGAGGAAATATAGGGAAATATTATGCAACTAGAGTCATAGGAGTCACCAAGAACTATCTCTCGAGCCTCATTTACAATGGAGAATTCTCAGTGAAATACTTCGTCTCTCAATAGAGGTTATTACAACATATAGAGATCTAGAGAAACCTTAGGTTTAGTCTTGATACAATAACCGTCTGATATATCTTGAAGAAGAAGTCATGTGATAGAAACAGTACAATCTAACTTTGACTAGAAGATCGACCCAAAATATTACCGAGATACATGCCCAATAACATCCAGCCTGCCGCAGTTCCTCTGATTATAAACAGTAGGTTTCGACGGTCGACTGCCCTTGGGGCAGTCAACTGCCAAAAATCAATGCTTGTTGTTGCTGCTGTTCAAACTGCATTCCTTCAATGCTTCGACCTCCTTTGCTTCGACGTATTCTCTTCTCATCGAGCCCAAGTATGCAAGACATACACCCAACATCAAGTTGCCCGAGGTTTTTCAAATTGCAGACTTCAATCGGTAGTAGCCCGTGTAAGAAGTTATTAGACATAGATATCTCTAGAGGGTGGATATGCTGACAAGTTTTTTCAAAATGACGCTGTTGAGTTTATTGTAAGAGATGTCTAACAGTTCAAGATTTTGTAAGTTTCCAAAGCTATTAGGTGTGCTCCCTACTAGTTCACAATCATCTTGAGATAGTTTTGTTAGGAAACTCAGGTTTCCTAGAGATGGGAATTTTCCCAGAAAACTGATTTTTATGCAAAGACAATACACGCAAATTATGAAGATTATCGACAGTTTGAGAAATTTATCCTGTGATTAGGTTTTCTTCCAAATAAAGAGAAGTTCGACCAACAAGGTTTTGAATACCTTTAGGAATGATTCCACTTATTTGGTTTCTGTTAATTGAAAGCTGTTCAATCCCTATTGAAAGATTGGCAATTGAATCCAAAAATCTACCTGTAAGTGTTTTGCTATAGAGGTCTAAACTCTTTAAGCTGGTACAGTTAGTCAGTGAAGTGAGGAAGCTCCACTCATAAGCTTCCCCATCTTCTAGCTGATTGTCAGCTAAAAGCACCTCAACTAGGTTCTGTAGGACACCAAGATTATCAGCTACACAGCCACTAAATCTATTTGCAGCTAGTTCAGTCTTTGCTAGACTGGAAAAGTTAGACAATGACCCTGGAACTGGCCCTTCAAATAGGTTTTCAATCATGAGAAGTTCTTGCAGTTGAGGAAAAGAGCGACCAATATCGGACGGAAGAGTTCCTGATAGCTGGTTAGTAGAGACATGGAGGTAGAATAGTGATGAGAGTGTATATAGATGAAGGAATAGTACCTGATAGCCTATTAATTCCTATCTGAAAGGCCCTTAGACCAGTTAATCATCCTAGACTTTCCAGAATTCTTCCCTCCAAAGTGCTAAATCTAGAATGAAGGGAGTCGACAGATTCCCTAACAATGGTGGAATTCCTCCCGTAAGATTGTTAGAGTCAAGAAACAACTCTGCACAGAAAGCAAAACTTCTCTAGGCCCAAAGCCCAAAGCCCAATGCAAACCCCCAGAGAATTGATTGGGGTCGGGGAGGGGAGGAATCCCTCGTCTTCCTCCTCCCATCCCCCACCCCTCCACTTCCCCACCTTCGATGCGGTGGTTTGATCGTAGGCAACTCCGACGAGAGGAGGAGAAGAGGGTAGCCATCTATTTTTGGGGAAAACTAGTGTGTCCACAAGTTGGGGCACGGCTGGCGCACCGGTGAATGACATCATCGTCATGAATTCACCGGTGAGTGGTAAAGTTTGAGGTAAGAGTCGGGTTAGTCGGCGGATCATAAAGTTTGAGATGGGCTCCGGCAACGGAGATGGACATGCAATCAAGAAATGGTGAGATTGTGCAACATCGTCCTAGATGATCTTGGGGTCTTCGCCAGAGTTTTCATCGGATTAGGTGTAGGGGAAAGTTGGAGGAGCTTCGGAGTGGGTTGTCGATGGCTGGAGGCATGCGAGTTGATCTGGATGGTCAGTCGGTTGTGGTTGATGCCATCAAGGTTGCAGAATTGGAAATTTGTATTTGAATTTTCAAATTTTGAACTCACATGTGTAAGGTCCCACCTATGGAGGCATCATGGGTGGGGAATTGGGATGTCGAGTTAATGGTACACAGAGGTTCTGCAACGTGAGGCTGGTTGCGCCGGTGGGAAGGGAGGATGTGGTGCATGTGAGTTTTTAAGGGAGGGCAATTGGGGATTTTGAGAGGGGCACGTGAACAGGGGTTCAAATTTGAAATTTAAAATTTCAAATCTTATTTGTGTGGGAATTGAGCTTTGGAAGAATGAGTTTTGAAGCGGGCTTTGGATCTCAAATATGCATTTATGCTTACATTTTAGGCACTGAAATGAATTTGTGGATTCATTTTGTACTACTCAAATTTGACATCCATCGATCATTTTTTGGTGAATGTGCACGTCCTCACCGTTGTGGCTATTGAACAAGTCGTCGTCATTATGGTAGATGTGCGAGTCATTGACATGGTGGTGATGTGTGAGTCGTGGCTATGGAGACAGTGGAGCAAGTCGTCGCTGTTGTGGTAGATGTGCGAGTCGTTGCTATTTTGGAGAGATGTGCAAGTTATTGCCGTGGTGAGAGATGTGCGAGCCGTTGCATGTCGGTAGTTGGGCAAGTCGTCGCTGGGGGGGCATTCAGGTGAGTTATCATCGAAGTGGTGAACGGAAAACTGTCACCGTGGCGGTGAACATACATATCGTTCCGGGGTATAGAAGGGGCAAGTCGTCACCGGAGAGGTGTATAGGCAAGTCGTTGTCAGAGTAGTGAATATGCAAGTCGTCTCCAAGAGTGTTGTAATGGTGAGACGTCGCCGAATGGAGTGCGGGGAGTTGTCGTTGGAGTGGTGTCCTGTTAAGTCGTCGCCAATAGGTGAATTGGCGAGTCGTCTTTGTTATGGTTGATCGATGAGTCGTCGTTGGTGTGATTGATAGGGGCTTATGTTGCACGACATTTGCGGGATTAGAAAGCATGTTACAGGTTTCTTTGACTCTAATTTTATCTTGGGGAGGGACAAGTAAAATTTTTTGTTTTAATTTTGTAATTATGTTTTCCGATGTTTCTTTTTTAGGAATAACTTTGATGTAATTTATTTCCTTATATACTAATAATGGAGCAGGGGAAAATATTTCCACCTTTTTACTCCGAAAAAAAAAAAAAGATTGTTAGAGCCAGGGAACAACCTTACTAGCTTATGGAGCATGCCAAGCTCAGGGGGAACTTCCCCATAAAGTTTATTAGCCCTTGGACTGATGATGAGAAGCTCAATACAATTTGCCAGGCCAGGTGGAATTCACCCTTCAAGCTAGTTAGCACCGAGGTGGAGGACTTGTAGGCTGGCGCATTGAGTAAGGCTTGACGGGATCTCCCCATCAAAGGAATAGCTAAGGTTGAGAAACCGTAGGCGTGGCAAGCGGCCAATACCTTGTGGTGTAGAACCTCGCAAATTATTATTAGAGAGATCGAGGTTTTGTAGGAAAGTGAGGTTTGTAATAGAGGATGAAAAAAAATATATAAAAAAATAAAAAATCCTAGATCTGAAACTTGGGGAGCGGCGTTAGGGTTTAGTTGCCCCTGCTCCCAGCTTTCCCCCCATCTTCTTACTTCCAAATCTCAATCGTCTCATCCCCTTCTTGTTTCTCTTCAAATCCTTACTTTTCACTACTGTGTTTACTGTTCGCCGTGGTACTGGTCTTGACCCGCGAGGCGGGTTGGAGGGGGGGGGGGGGATTGCGCTCGCGTCCATCATTTGGAGTCCACTTCAGGTTCGGAGTAGGGTGCACTGAGGTTCGGCTTGACGTTGGGGGTGCAACGGCGGTGTAGTTGGCGTGCGCCGCATCTTCGACGGGGTCGTAGATATCGCTCGAGGAGTTTTTTGAATTTCTTATTTGATCAACTTGAATTCCAAAAATCAATTTCCAAATTCGAAATTCGAAAATCCCCCCCCCCCCCCCTCCTCCTCCAAATTACAACCGAATTATAATTAGCAGCGAAATGTACCCTAGTTGGTGTGGGTAACGGTAGTCAGATAAATTTATAGTTTGTGCTCTGCTTTGACCTTGTGAGGTCAAAGTAATAAGTGCCTTAGCTCTCTCTCATGTTAGGGGGGTGGAGGGGGTGGTGGCGTTTGTAGAGCAGTCACATGTGACGACAGCCTTCGCCGCGAAGTGGTGGTGAAAGTCAACGAGGGGATGAGAATGAGGACTCAATCTGGATAAAGAGTTGTCAGATTGGTGGAGTGCCGCGGTGTCTCTCATATGGTGCTTAAAGTTGACATCTGGGTCACTGCTGGGGGCGACAGAGGTGCTCATGCGAGCGACAGATGATAAATGGTGTACAAGTGAGGAACTGAGTGAGAGAGTGAACTCAAATTGGCACGAGAAATTTGCTCTGGTGAGGTCCGCCGATCAGTAGAATTAGATTTCGTTGTATTTTTTGTTTGTTGGTTGAGGTGTATGAGTCCTGGAACCCAGCCTGTTAGGATCTAAACTTTATAAGCCTTATTTTTTGTTGTATGTTTTGTTAAATTCTTTTTAATGAAACACTGTTGGCATTCAACCCACCGTTAAACGATAAAAAAAATAATAGAGGATGGTATAGTCCCAACCAGGTTCTTGTCTTCAGGGAAGTTACCCTATCGGCATGTAGTGGAAAAAATAATAGAGGATGGTATAGTCCCAACCAGGTTCTTGTCTTCAGGGAAGTTACCCTATCGGCATGTAGTTTGCCACAAGTAACACCAACCCAGTTGCACCAAGGACGGGTGTAGTTCCATGAGGATATTGCCCCACCGGATATAGAAGCTCTTAGGGACAAGAGAGAGAGGTAATCAGTTGTGTTTTGTAGCAGTGGTGAGCATGGAAGGAGGTATATGGTGTGGAGAAGAAGGAGAAGCAGAAGGAGAATGTAGTTAGTATCCATTCAGAGACAGGTATATGAGGAGATTTGCATATTTGGTGCTATGTAATAGATGGGGGGATGATGAAAATGAGAAGCTATCTGAGTGTGAACAAGGTCCAGAAAATTTGAAAAGAGAGATTTTTCTTTTTAATACCGAAAAGTGAGATGATTTTACTTCTTGTTTGTTGTTGGTGGCTTGGTCTGGATTTAGACTTGAACTCATTGAATATCAACAGGGGTTGACTTTTATTTGCAGGCCAAACTGTTATGAGACTGATACTGTACGGCCTAGAACAACCAAGTTACGTTCAAATTTGAGTAAATATTTGATTATTGATCCTACTGACAATTATATGGGCACTTATACATGTTCACATTCTACAAGATAAGCAAGTATTCGAATTTTCCATCTTCGCAGTTTTCATCTAGGTGTAACATTGCACTACTTTACACAATTTAGGCAGTTGCTAACAAACCAATGCTTATTGTTGTGATAAATTATCCTTTTGGATCAATTAATGTTTCATATTGATCGACAACTGCAGGTTCAGTATTTTATACCACACCAATTATAATACATAACCTTCTCTATTTCTGCAATTTCCGTACAGTTTCTTCTCATTTGATCAAGTGTTGGTGGAAGTCTCCCTCTCCCCATCAATTCAGGAGACACCAACGATACATGGTACATTATCGTTCTTATCAGCTTTCTTGCACATTGTTATTCGGTTTAAGGTTGACCGGGGAATAATTAACAGATCACAGTATTGTTCGCGTAGTACTGGTTGTAATGTGCAAGCTTATCTTTTATATATTTATTTACACTCCTGAGACATTTGTTTATGGTTGCAGGATTCAAACACCATGGACTGTTGTGAGTCGTGTTATTCAGCAGCATGAGAAAGGGGGAGGAATTGAGTAGTAGTAGTGGTTATTCCATCGTTTGTTTTATGGCTACTGAATTGAATAATGGATGGTCAACTATGTGAAGATTGAGATAAATCTGGAAACATGTTGCTAACTCTCCAAGTAAACACTAATGTGAGTTCAGTCCGTTCACCTCCTGCTATTGTCTATTTGTCTTGATTGCCAAGTTTATCTAGCTGATCATTGAAAATTTGAATGTATGCAAGGACTGAATTTTATATATATTTCGTTATACATTAATGTAAACTAGATTTGCCCGTGGGCACGTGCAAATCTAGTTTACATCCTCGGAAAGATACAGCATATGAAAGTGTTGTACACAGTAAAACAACAATTATGTAGCTCAAGTTTGAATAGTAAAACAATAATTAGTTGTAAATAAAAGTCTATATTTCCATTAGTATATGTTGAAAAATAATTATATGTTTTGTGAGGTTAGATCTGGACCGTTGATTTCAATCCTATTGAATGAGAGCCACTTGATAGCTTTCTTTGTGTTTTATTATATAGATATATAAATAATAGAATATGTAAGAAGTGGAATAACTGTGAATAACAATTCAATTGTGGAGGTATTATCCTTTTTTTTGTGATAAGAGCATCTGTAGTCGTTAGAAGTTAAAATTTGGGTATTTGATAAATAGGAATAGAAAATTTGAAAATGAGCGGTAGTTGTCAAACCCAAAAAATGGCTTTTGAGTTTAAAAAGAAACGGAAAGGGCGATGATTTCCATTCTCATTCATAAAAAAGAAACGGAAGAGATATGATTTCCCTTCTCATAATTTTTTTTTTTTCAATTGGAAATTGGGACGGGATATCATTTTCCTTTTCATTAAATTTTTTTTGGGAGAAACGGAAGGGATATCATATTCCGTCCGATATCACGAAATATTATTTACCGTCCGTTCAAATTTTGGGAGAATTTGAGCATCATATGAGTAATCATATTCTAATTGCCAAATTTGCCAAATTCCTATATCGCCTCTCAAATATGGCCAGCCACTGTTCATCCCAAACCCAAAAATTGAAAAAATGGCCAATGACTACCGCTCGTTTTTTTATCAAAATTTGGATATTTTGGAAAAGTGGCCAACGGCTGCAGATGCTCTAAGTGTGGAGGTATCATCCTAAGATACAGGTTTTGGAAGCAAATTTAAAGATCCCCAGCCCCTACTACTTTTTCTAAACTAGTTTTATATACTATTGTTGGATGTATATGTATATTCTCAGTATAATAGGATAATATTGTGTATATTATTCTATGGGGCAACACGGGTTTACACGTGTTATGTTTTAATTATTGGAATGGGTTGAGTGGGCTAAAAGCCCAGTACCCTAAACCCAGTCTAATCTCTATATAAGCTGCTCTAGAGGTAGTGCTCTGTGATATTCCAATACTGATAAGCAGGGTATAATATCTTAAGCGGCTAGGGATTAACCCTAACCCTAATTTCCCCAAATCAGTATTAACAATCTTAAGATATTACAAACTCAATTACCTTCGACCGTAGCAGCCGTCGCTGCTTCCTCCGACCACGGTGGGCACCACTGCGATCTCCAATCAGAAGAGACGCCGACGTCGTCATCACAGATCAGCTTCGCCGTCGACTTTGCAGATCCAGATCTGGTCGTCGTCGCAGATCACGAACGGAGTCATCGTCGCGGATCCCGATCAAGGTCGCCACCGCCGCTGGGCAGAACCTTCGCTGGTGTCGCCGACGTCGACGCAACCAACGCCGCCTTACGGCCAGTCGCCGGCCCACCCACTTCATCTCTCTCTTCCTGAGCACCCAACAGAGAGAGTGAAAGGGATCGAGAGAGTCCACCCCGGCCGTCGCTGCCGTCGCAGGGGGCGCGAGCCGCCGTCGCGGGGGCACGAGCAGCGAGCCGCCGTCGCTGCCATCGCAGGGGGCGCGAGCCGCCATCGCTGCCGTCGCGGGGGCGCGAGCAGCGAGCCGCCGTTGCTGGGCGAGAGCCGCCGGAGGTCACCGGAGGTCGCCGAACCACCCTCTGGAGACTGTAGTCCGTGCTGCCTCTTCCTCCACCATTATATCCATTGGTCTTTGTGTGAGATTGAAGGATAAGAAGGAGACTACTCAGATCCAAAATTTTGATTTTTTCAATTGGTGGATTATGGTGTTCTGTGTTCGGATGGTTGGAGCAAATCCAGATCCAGATCCAGTCCAACAGCTTCTCTATTGGTTGGTGACTGCTGTTTGGTGTTTAGACTGTTGGATCAGATCCAGATCCAGTCAAAATGAATCAAATCTAGATCTAACTAGTACAGACAACCCATTGGATATTGATTTATAGTCCGTGTTTGGGCAGAAGACTGGATTTGCTGCAGATATAAATTAAAGATAAGTTATTCACCAAATTTAAATTGTTATTTAATTATTTGTTTGAATTTTGTTGCTAAGTGCTAAAGTTCAAAACCGTATTAAGCATTGTTTAATTAAATACAAATCTGAATAACTGCTTTGGCTACGTGCTATGGATCAAATATTTATTTTGATAAATTATAGTTTTGACTATAAAGTTTGGATCTCCCAATTAAATTGTTGCTAGAATTAAACGGTATCAATAATTTGTTTAATTGGCTAATCTTTAACAATTTGATGAATGTAGGAACTTCAAAGTTACCTACAAATTGTGTGTTGGAGACGATGGATATGCATTACGGTTGAATAAGTCTGCACTACGTAGGCTTCTCCATCGAATTTGGAAAACACTTCTAACTTGAAGTGTCGGTATGATCTACTCTAACTTTCTTAGTATTTTTCATGTGATGAATGTATTAACGTTCTGTGCGTTTGATCATATGATTGAAAGTTTTAGATCATAATTATTCTCGCTTTGGAAAACTAGCATGTTTAGGGTTGTTAAGTATTTTATCATACTATGTGTATAGATATTTTGACAAATCCATTGTTTGCAGTTTGTGTGAGATTATATATTTGCTTCTCTAATAATTAAAATTTTGTATAAGATTTATGACAAATGTCCGTAACTTAGATAGGAGCATCCTGTAATGCAGAATATGACTCCATTATTTACGTTTTGTTCTTTATCGTTCATTGTACTGTGTGTGCAAAATTGAATTATAAAATATGGGTCATTATCTCACTTAGTGTTTCGAAGATGATGAAGAACGAATAAAGAAAAATATAGCTCAATTTGTTTGAGCACGGGGACATTGTTAGAATCACTAGAGAAAGCGAACAATTTTTGTGATAGAGTAATCTTGTATTAGCTCTTATAATGTGCTTACATTGTCAATCGCATGTATAAGTTGAGTTTAACAACTGAAACAATTAATAATAATAGTTCTAATTATGTTCTTGAACCTAGCATAATTGGTTAGGATTTGAGAAATATATATTCAATTGTCTGTGAGGAAATGTGATCTAATTATCAAAACTGTGGGGAAACGGAGTTAAAATCTATTGAGTTAAAAGCTTTAACATCCAAGTTGTTTTGAAATTTAGAATCACTGTGAAATATATATTAATTTGTTTGTTCTTGTTAAAACTCATAACTATACCAAATGACACTTCATTAAATATGACAAATATAAAAGTTGTGCTCAGATTATGATTACTAGAAAATTATTTAGTATGGTTTCTAGGAGCACACAACTTCTTGAGTCAATACATTCTGACATTTGTGATCTCAGTAGCTTTGTGACTAGATGAGACGATTGTTGGTCAGAAGTATTTAATCACCTATGTAGATGATTATTGAATGTTGTCATACATATATGGAGGATGTAACACTCGTTATTGTGATAAATTAAAATCTAGTTAAATGCTAAAAATCAAGGGTTCAGTGTTGATGGAGGTGGTGAATATGTTTAATAATTTTAGAGTAATTTGCATTTGGCATAATCTCTAGTGCACTATATTTACCATTGTCAAACAGTATTGATAAAGTTAGAATCAAACACTCAGTGAAATGTTGAATTCTATGTTATTGACTGTTAGTTTGACTTTGAGTAATTATGAGTGATATTACATTATCAATCATATTTCTAATTTGTTACCACACTCTAAGTCACTTACACCTTGTAGATTAACAGTATAAAAACACAAATAATTTTGTTAAAATGGAAATTTTGTGTTGTGATACATCTGTTAGAGTACATGACTCTAAAAAGCCAAAAGTAGGACCTACAACAAATATTTGTGGGTGTTTAGAAAGTGCAGAATGTAGTTCTGTAGACAGATATTGGATCTATCTAATTTGTGTTAGAAGAATCTAAACTTGCAAAGTTCTTTGAAGATGTGTTCATCAAAGATAAATGTATGAACAATCTAGTCCTACAGACACGTTCAATGATTCACAGTTGGAATCAAGAATCAGCCTTACTGATACTTAAAACCTGAATGACAAATGAACTAAGAAGAGTCTTTAGATGAGATGATTTTGTGTCATACAATAATATTTTAACTTAGTTGATCTGCCAAAAGAGGCTAAAACTATAGTAAGTAAGTGGGGTTTTGTAGAAGAAACTTAATTTTGATTGTTCAGTAGCAATCTTAATGCTTTTTAGTAGCTAACAGATTGACTGAAAAAATGGGGTAGATTTATTTGATGTCTACTCACATGTTTGTCATATTGCTACAATAAGTATTCTTCTTACCCTTACATCTATTGAAAATTTTGTCATTCATAAAAGATATTTAAAAGTTTTGTACTTGATATTTGTACTGAACAGTTTTGTACTGGAAAGTTTTGGACTAATATGTTTACTGAACAAGATTTACAATTTAGTAAAATCATCGTATGCTTTAAAACATGTAAAGTAGCTAACGTATAAATAATTTGATAAATTTCTCAAAGAGCCTAGTATATGAATTAAGTAATTCAGATCAGTGCCTTTAACTTTGTGGTGTGTCAAATATAATGGCTATTATTTACTTGGTTTTATTAACATACTTGTTGATTGGAAGTGACATCTCTATCATAAATGGAGGTAAATTGTGCTATCTAAATAAATTTAGCATGAAACACCTAAGTGTTGTGGTCACCTTATTATGTATAAGGGTGAGTTTTGGTTGGCAAGGGATAACCCTTAGTCAAACTCGATAAATCAATAATGTGTGTCAAAAGTGGGGATATAGTGATTGAAAGTGTGTATTGAAACACCTTATGATTGTGATAAAAAGGTTGACACTAATGATGGTGCAACTATTAGACATGTTGAAAAGACATAGCCTTTGAGGTAGGTATGATCTGCAGACTCACTAATAATTCCATACACATTTGAATGCCCTTAACAGGCTAATGAGATACCTGAGTGGTACTCAAGAGTTTGCTTTGTGCTACTCAAAGTTTAGTGAAAGTCGACAACTAGTGGATATGTGTTCACACTAGGAGGAGCAGAAAAAATTATGTAGATTAATAGGCAAACAAGTGTTGTGTTCTCATCCAAGAAATCAGATCTCTATGTGTTATCCTCTGCATGGGAAGAGGCTGAGTGGATTGAATGACTTATTGCTAATCATCCATTTGAGAAGTTTAATGTAAATTCTCTATTCTGTTATGCGACTATCAAGCTATAATGCACTGTAGCTCATAACTCACTCTATAATAGTAAGAGGGGTATATTAAGGCTGAAAGAAGCCTAGTTGAACTTTCTCATAGATAAAGTGCAATTGTGACAAGTATGGCCAATACTCTTGCGAAGAGACTTGAAAGTGATCTAATTATCAAAACTATGGGAGAAATGGAGTTAAAAGCTATTGAGTCAAAAGCTTTAACATCCAAGTTGTTTTGAAATTTAGAATCCAATTGGAGCCATAGAGAAGTTCAAACTGAAGCATCAACTTTAGGCAGTTGACATGCTTTAGATAATTTGAAAAGTTCTATGTAAATTCTGTTAATATATAATTTCATTCCAATTTTGATGATGTTATATATTTTCATAATTTACTTAGAATCATCTCATTATTCCAAAAGAAAGCATGAAAACTTGTCGATGTGTTTCCGATATTTAGAATGGTTGTTATATCATTCCAATTCTGATGATATAACTCTTTTATGGATTCATGTTTCATTCCAATTTTGATGATTCAGAATTAACCATAATTGATTTGATTGTTCTATCATTCCAATATGAAACATAGTATAGTTCTTGTGTAGAAACTATAATAGTTCTTGTTCTTTATTTTATTAAAGAAACTTGATTGTGATGCTTGCGTTATATTTTGCTAAGCTATCGTTGAATTGTACTAAGTTCTTTAGTAGAACCAGATACTTTATGAAATTTGCTAGAATTCTTAGAGATATGTCTCTTGATATTCTTGTTTTCAATGAGCTAGCAAAGATGGAGGAGTTAAATCTGTCAACATAGATTTCAGAATAATGATTTGCTCAAAATGGAGGAGTAAACATAAAGCAGTTTGCTGAGGAATAACTTTGTCACTTGCTTGATAAAACTTCTGTTGAGTTTAAGACTCTTGTATTCATGAGCTTAAAACTCATATTTTATTCTTGAAGTTTATTTGCTTTGGTTGAGTTTAAAACTATGACAGTTTCTCTAGTTGGTTTAGTCAATGTGAACTATTCTGTTTTGATATGGTTTTAGAACTATTTGATTATTTTGGTTTAGTCATATTTGAACTATCAAGTTATAATTGATTTAGTCTATTATCCATGTTCTTTATGATTCAATAATGTTTGAATCTTTGTGATCTAATATTATAACATTGCTTAGCCTAATATATTAAGAATATAGGAGGAGATTGTTGGATGTATATGTATATTCTCAGTATAATAGGATAATATTGTGTATATTATTCTATGGGGCAACACGAGTTTACACGTGTTATGTTTTAATTATTGGAACTGGTTGAGTGGGCTAAAAGCCCAGTACCCTAAACCCAGTCTAATCTCTATATAAGCTGGTCTAGAGGTAGTGCTCTGTGATATTCTAATACTGATAAGCAAGGTATAATATCTTAAGCAGCTAGAGATTAACCCTAATCCTAATTTTTCCAAATCAGTATTAACAACTATTAGATACAAGAAAATGGAGCTTATGTATAAATATTATTAATTGTTGGTGAGCTCACACTTCCTCTCTTGGTAGTACAAAACTAGTATACCATTTAGTAGCGAACATGCATATCTACATGGAGGATGATTTAGTATGTTGTTGGCCATAGAAGTCTAATATCCCTAATTAGTAAAAATGCTAGGTGGATTTAGGAATTATTAAGTTGTGGGTTCGGAATAATGAATTATCATAGGGTTTATATAAATATTGGTCTTTTATTGGGCTTGTAGGATAATATTTAACTAGATTTGCCCGTGGGCACGTGCCTACGGCATATTTTCGGAACGATACAAAACACGAAAAGCTCTGTAAACAGTAAAACAACAATTATGTAACTCAAGTTTGAATAGTATGACAATAAGTAGTTGTAAATAAAAGTCCATGTTTCCATTAGTATATGTCGAAAAATAATTATAAATGGGGGTGTAAAATCTAACTTCTTAGAACTTTAAGTGTGGAAAATGATGAAATTTAACAGTTGAAGAGATATATTTGCTATTTTCAATATAATATGTGCAATAAAAAAACATAATAATTCTGAAAATTTACAAACCTGAAATCTTAGAAGCTAAATTTCTAAGTAAATAAAGAAAGAATGGGAGTGAGAGATAGGGAGAGAGAAAGAGAGAAATATGAAAAAGTGAAGAAAGAAGAGAGAGAGAGTAATAAAGTAATGCGTTTTTTTAGTTTTGGGGGAAAAATTTTGATTTTAGGGTTTGAAATTTTGGGAGGAAAAATGTGTTTTGTAAGGTTAGATTAGGCCTTTGATTTTGGGGGGATTGAAGGTGAGCCACTTGATAGCTTTCTTTGTGTTTTATTATATAGATATTTAATAGGTTGCATGAAGTGTGAGAAAATGAAAATTTAGTCGCACATTGGAACAATATGTAAACGATAGTAGAATAAATAGAAAGCCAATGAAAGTACATATGATGCTAAGTTGCTAACTTTGTGGTGGGATAAATAGGTGACTGGACCTGGGGTGTTACACCTTACAAGAAAGAAATTTATGTCATCAACTACACTTTGCATGATGAGAGGAAAACAAAGCAATGTAATCGTGCTAAATCTTTTACTACATTTATCAAACATGGACCATTGTGGAGATTTTTTTTCTTCTATGCCACTTTTTGAAAATATTTGCAGAAAGCAGCCAGTTGCTAAAGTATGTGTGCTCGTGAACTCAACAACTAAACTCGTCGTTCCCAATGGCGAGTTTAGTTATTTCATGGTCGCTGTTAGAACATGGCGGGTGTAGTTTTTTTTAATTTATAGAAACTCGTTGTTCCCAACAGCGAGTTTAGTTCAATGAAGACTCGTCGTTTCCAATGGCGAGAACATTTACATTAGACTCGCTGTGGGGAACAGCGAGTTTAGTTTTTTTTTATTTTTTATTTATTAAATTTTTTTTTTTGGATGACTCGCTATTCTCAACATCGAGGACATTTACACTAGACTCGTTGTTGGGAACGGCGAGTTTAGTTTTTTTTTATTTTTTTTAATTTTTTTTTAAAGACTCGCCATACCCAACGGCGAGGATATTTACACTAGACTCGCTGTTGGGAACGACAAGTTTAGTTCAAAAATAAATTTCTATTGAGTTTTTTTTCGAAAATCCATTAAGTCCAACAGAGTGTTTCACTCTCTGTGAAATTTTCTACATCCTCGCCGTTCCCATTAGCGAGTCTAGTATAAATGTCCTCACTATTGGGAACGGCGAGTTTTCTTTCAAAATTTTGAACTAAACTCGTTGTTCCCAACGAGTTTAGTGTAAATGTCATCGCCATTGGGAACGACGAATCTTCATTGAAAATTTTGAACTGAACTCGCCATTGGGAACAACGAGTTTTTCAAAAAAAAAAATAACGCTAAACTTTCCGGGTCCCAACGACCAGCATGAACAACTCTTGCCGTTGAAACAACTAAACTCGCCGTCGGGAACGACGAGTTTAGTTGTTGAGTCCACGATCACAAATACTTTAACAACTGTCCTTTCTATTTTCAAAAATTGTCTTATATATAAAAAAATCCATTGTGGAACCTATATCAAACATGTGCCCTTTACCCTTGGTAACACATCTCTTCTCAACATGTGCCCTTTACCCCCCCTTCCGTAACACCTCTCTTCTCAAATATATCAAACATGGGCTAGTGTGCAACTACATCTTTTTTTACACTGATTCTGAAATGGCAATGCTACACCTATTTCATATTTTACAACCTTCACTCCTTACACCATAATTTTGCACTCATCTAGTGGAGGTGTCTATTATACAATATAATAGACATTTTTACTAGATGAGTGTCACTTGGATGTAAGAAGTGAAAATTGTAGGAAAGATTATAAGTACTAGTATAATGCACGTGCGATGCACGTGCAATGTATTTTTATACACGTGCGGTGCACGTGGGGAAAATGGAAAGGGGGAATGAAAAGGACAAAAAAAATCTACGTATTCTATACATGCGATGTATTTTTGTATACACGTGCTGTGCACGTGGGGAAAATGGGGAGGGGGAATGAAAAGGACAAAAAAAAAATCTACGCGTTGCACGTGGGAAAAATGGGGAGGGAGAATGAAAAGGAAAAAAAAACTACCAACACTTGCGCTGCACGTGTTGACACACATACACAAAAGAATAAAAAATTGTTTATTTGTTTGAGAACCCCATCTCTCCCATTATAATAGTTATAGATAGATTTATCCATTCTGAAAATTGTTTTTTTCCCATATAGACCACCCAAAATGTTGTTAATTCCATATAAGCCATCCACAATCTTCTTTCTAGAAATACCACTAACAATGTGAATCTCATTCCTAATAATTAAATTAAACACAAGATTATAAATGATGTCCATGCAATCTTTTTGGAGGCGTTTAAATCAATTTAGATTATGAAGTAAGTTAACTTGAATTAAACTTAAAAAAAACTCAAAAAAAAAAACTCGTATAGATAATTTTTTGTTCAGAACTAATATTGTTGGTGATGTTTATGAAAATAGAAATTTGTGAGTGACATATTTGGAATTGTCAAATTTTGTGGGATTTTATTTTATGCCACTTTTCGAAACTATTTGCAGAAAGCGGAGAGTTGCAAAAATATTTGCACTCGTGGACTTAACAATGAAGTCGCCGCTCCCAACGGTGAGTTTAGTTGTTTCATGCTCGTCGTTGAAACACTGCGAGTATATTTTTTTAAAATTTTAGAAACTCACCGTTCCCAACGGCGAGTTTAGTTCGAAATTTTCAATGAAGACTCGTTGTTCCCAACGTAGAGGACATTTATACTAGACTCGCTGTTGAGAACTGTCATGCCTCGCTTCTCATAATACAGAGATACGAGTACGCAACAAGGCCCAGCGAATGATTGACATCATTCATAAGCTGTACAGTTAACTCAACAATATGAAATATGATTCAACCACGCATGTAATAATGAAATCACATAAACAATAAATAAATTGAGTAGTTCATAAACGAATCCACAATAACCAGCATTTGGAAGAAGAAAATTTTCGGGTCAAAAGCCCAGAAAACAATGCATGAACTAACAACAATAATAACTAGGAAAAGAAACATGAAACAAGATAAACTAGCGCAGCTGGGTCCAACTCCATCCTCTAGACGATCTAGTCGCCAAGTCCTTCCATCGGTTCTTCCTCAGTACCTGTAAGCTCAACCTCTAGATATGGGGGGAAAATGCCCGTTAGAGCAAGCTACGAGCGACAAGTAGTAGCAAGCAATAAATAGGATATAGAAGAAAACAAGGAGAGAAATAATATGAACATGTACAATATCAATAAGGACGATGAGATGCAATTATACTCATGAAGTTCAATCAATTGATATGCAGTAGTCAATAATACGTCAATAATACGATGGTCGGTAAACAACAATCAGTAATCAATAATGTAGTGGTCGGTAAACAATAGTCGGTAACATGCTTAATAGTCGGTAAACAATGGATCAATAATCAGTAATCAGGAATCAGTAATCAGTATTCAGTATCAGTATCAATGTCCAGTGTCAATCGTATATCTGTCAGTCTTATATTAACCTATCTAATGCATGCAATCCAGTGTCTCATACCACAGATTCGGGTGCATAACAATCAAGTGAACATTTTGACTTAAGTGGTGAATTCTATAAAATCATGTACCAGGGAAAACATATAAACAATATTCAGTATTCAATATTCAGTAATCAGGATACTGCAGTCAGTAATTCGTCATCAGTAATCAGTAACAGTAACCAGTAACATTAGGAAAACCATGAGCTACAATACATTGAGTTCAAGAGACGCTTGCCTTAAGTGGCAGTTAGAACGAGTGAGCGAGGACAACAACACGAGCAAGGGGATAGCGACACGACAGCAAGAGGACACGAGCGCGAGCAAGAGCGACAGTGACAACAACGAGAATGGCAGCAACACAGTAAGAGCGACAACGACCACAAGAACGAAAACAAGAGTTGGGCAGCAAGGTGGAGATCCTCGGGTTGTGGAAACTTGGGGTGTTGTCAAAGGGGATCAGCTGTTGGTTGACGACAAGGTGGTGCTGCGGTGGAGTCGCAAGGCGGAAAAGAGCTCAAAGGGTTGTGTGCGGTGGAGTTTGAGGTGGACAGTCAGGATGGTGGTGCTGTGGTGAGGCTGAAGCAAGGTGGCATCGGGGCTGAGGTGGAAAAGGAGATGGCATTGGGATGCTGTCGACGTTGGCAGCAAGCAGCGTCTGGATGGTGGGGCTGCGGGTGGCACTGAGCTCAGTCGGTGGTGGAGATAGGGGTCAGGAGGAGCTGCGAGGACGAGGAACGATGGGTGCTGAGGGCTTCGGCGGTGAGGAGGTGGCAAGGTGGCATCAGGAGGTGCTCCGGGTGTGCAGATGAGTTGTTGCAGTTGCGGCGACGTGCGGGTGAGGGTGGCTGACGAGGCGTTCTGTCACACCCCGCTTCCCAGAATATGGGAACACATGTACGTAACTGAGGCCCGGCGAATGATATAAGTATGCCAACTCATATCATCCACAAGCTATACCAATCTTAACTCAACAACATGACAAGGAAATAATCACAACCACGCATAAATACATAATCACATAAATAAATACTTAGACTAAATATGCAATAGTCCAACTTAATAACCGACAACTGGAAATAAACAACAAATACCTTCTGGTAAGCTCCTGCTCCAATCGTAGAAGAACTGGTCACCAATGCCTTCTGGTAATTCTCCTTGTGCACCTATACTTGTCCATCTAAAAAGAAAGAATGATTTGTTCTTATAGCAAGTACGGACAGCAAGTAGTGAAAAGCTGAGAGTAAGGAATAAGGTACATGAAGGAATATGAATCAAGATCAAATTTATAAAAGCAATAACGGTACTAGTAAACAATGGTCATGGTCAAGTATATACGTGTCAACTTATGTCTATTAGCATGTTATTTCTCCAATTTAGTGCACATATTACTGCATCCCATACCACAAGTTCGGTGCACGCAAAACAGTGTTCGTTTTAGACAGTGGTGGGATCTACAGAGCGTGTACTCGGTGTATCACGATAACAAGATAACAAGATGACAAGTCACGTCTTCACAAGTAATTCTTTTCCTTTCATGTCAATATTCCATGTAAATAAGAAGGGCCTTACCGAGTATATTTTCTGAGACTATCTACTACTAAGTCAACCCTTATTAACTCCGGCTTGTTTAGTATTTTATTATGTTATTCATGTCCATGCAAGTATGTGTAAGGATGTCAAGGGGGTGATAAGAATGCAGCAACATGATGCACTGCACAATAATATACATGAAATAGTGAATCTGAAAACAACCGACACAGTTACACTAAAACAGTGATAACTCATAGACTACAGTTCGGAATTCGAAGTTCCAAGATGTTATCAGCAATTAGACACTTAGGGCTACAATTTATATTCAGTAAGTTTGTGTTAATTCTTATGGTAACAGGGTCGAAACCTCTGTGCAAAACAGTACAGGTAGCAATAGTTCATACAATGTCATCACATATATGTTCATCAAAGTCGATAATCAACATGTTATTGTATCATGAAATGTATTATACTAATGTACAGCAATTAGAATGGATTTTACAGTGTACAAGTCCATTTATCATGTCATAGTTCAAGTCACAAGATCTCAATCAATCACTGTATTCGATCACAATATATTTTTTTCATATACAAGTTCTAGTCATTTTATTTATGCCATGTGTGTATATAGGCTTGGGATTGAGTCAATAGATAATGATACGATGTCAAGAGTACGTCGGGTTAGCTCGTGTAAATCCTCGATACTTTCAACGGAAGGGACACAAGGCAAATTTAAGATAATTGAAAGGAACTACTTGCGGGAGGTCAATAAACTTGGACTAGAAAAATTAAATGAGTTCAAGTGGACGTGCCTTTTGTAGACGATTAGATTAGAATAACCAGAATAACGGGATCAGAATCCTGGCAGCGCTCCCAAAGCACGTGCAAGACGCGTGCAATTCAAACCAGCAAAACAGCAAGGCGCACCGGATCCAACAAACAGCCAACGACAACTATCGGATCCCAACCCACACAACAGCAACACACCCAGAGCAGCGATCAACACCCCCTTGTCCAAAACACCAAACACCACTTCAATCCAATCCCTACTCCACACACAACAGTAACCAACAGCACACCGGATCACGATCCCCTACTCCACAAAACACCACACACCGAAACAACCACTGATCGGATCCCCCTAGGCAAAACGGCACACAACAAATATTGGACCTCCTACACCAATACACCAAACACCACTGTCGGATTTCCTCCTTCACACAACAACACCACCAAATAAACACTATTATGCTTCTTCTCCGCTCGACGGAGAGAGAAGGAGAGAGCGAGAGAACGGTCGGCGACGTCTGGCGGCGCGACAGGAGGTCGCGACGGCGAGGGGACTCGAGGGCGGTGAGATGATGGCAACAATGAGAAGGGATGAAGTCAACGACAGCGAGGGGTAATGGTGTCGGTGGTGGTTGCTCGAGCAGCGACTGGTGGTTTGAGGGACGGAGGTGCTGGCGCTCGGGGCAGGGGATGAGGGTTGCGGTGCAGACGGGTGCTGGCGGTCGTTGCGATGGGGGCACGATCGGAGTTGGAGACAGGGTGAAGGGTGAACGGCCACGGGTTGTGACAGATGGGGGAGACGAGGACGGTGACAAGGATGGAGGATGCAGGGGCTCGCGGGGCTGGAGCGGCGTTGAGGCAGGGTGACGGGGAAACAAGGCGACAGGACTGGGAGGGGTGCGGCTGACAGGGGCGAGGTACGGAAGAGATGAGGAAGATGAAGGGGTTTCTGAGTTTGTTTGGGTTTTCTGTTTGGTTTGGGTGACAGAGGACAGAGGGATAACGGGGAGATGAAGAGTTGTTTTGGGAGAGTAATTAGAGAAATAAAATAATATTAATTAAGGGGTGGTTGAGATAGTGGGGTGAGAACTCGTAAGATGTGGAGTAGAGTTGATCTGGTGAAAACAGATTAGGGGAGAGTTGGGTTATGGGTATTGGGTATTAAAAGGGGATCCAATAGGATGCGGGTTTGGGTTTAGGGTTAGGGTTAGAGTCCAATAGGAGATGGGCTTGGGTTTGGGCTTCAATTAAATATAATAAATTCAATGATAATTGTTGGGCTTCTCATGGATTCAAAATAATCAATAAAATGATAGTATGGATTAACTTCGACTTCAAAGTAAAATAAATAAAAAGAAGAGAGACAAGATTCTAGTTTGAAATATAAATTTAGGTTTCAATAAGAGATTCAAAAGGATTTAAATGCATCGGAAAGAATTTATACAGAAATTGAAATACAAGAATACATGGAGAAGAAAGAAAAAAATGGAAATCCGTATAATCGGAAACAGGGGTTACACATTTGGCAGCACACGTCGGGGGTGTCGACAGTGGCGCTCGGTGGGGAACAACAGCGGGTGTAGTGGTGATGGCGAGGAAGAGCAGTCGGGGAGGAGAAACAGTGAGAGTGAGATGGTGGAGTTTGGAGTTGCAATGGAGTGGCGGCTGGAGTTGGCGATGGTGCGCGTGGTGGCGGAGGTAGGGCAGTAAGGGGCTTCAGGTGTGCGAGAGAAGGTGGAGGCATCGATCAGAGAAGATGGCCGCAATGGGTTCAGGGGCTGGTGGTGGAGATGAGGTTCTGGGACGAGGTGATCATCGGTGTGCGGTTAAGTTGCGGTGCCGTTCGGTGGTGGAGTTGGCCGGTGGTTGCAGCAGTGGGCGTCGGGGGTGAGACAGTCGGGGCTGTGGAGGTGAGGCTATTTGGAGGCTTGGGTTTTCATCGGATTGAAGAAATAGAGGAGGAGAAAGAAGGAGGTGGGGAGTTTATGGAGCTAAATGTGGATTAGTGGGGGGGTGGTTAAAGAGAGTGAGGGGTTAGTAGTGCTGTTAGTGGAGAGTGTGTAGTTAAGGGATGCAGTTGAGTGTTTAGTTACGGTATTGTCTTGGAACATGGGTTTGGATTTTAGGATTTGGGTTTTAAGTTAAGGGCTCATAATAAAATAATAATAATCAGGAATATAGAATGGGTTAATTTTGAGTTTAGATTATGTAATTGGGTTCGGGTTTGGGCTCGAATAGGATTTGGTCTTTTTAACATGAACTAATAAATAAATAAAATAATGTAGTACATGTTAATAAGCCCGAAAGAAAAAAAAATTGATAAACAAAACAAAACAAAACTATACGTAAGAAAATATGTATAGGTGGAAATAGGGTTGGCAAACGGGTCGACCGGGGCGGGTCGGGTCGAACCCATCCAGGTTGGAACCCAACTTGGGCGGGTTCGGGTCGGGTCCAAGTGGCAACCTGTAACGCCCCGAATTCCAAATAAGAACGAATTCGAGATTTCACAGGATCTTTACACTTCACTTCGTACAATTTTACAAGGAAATTTAAACTTTTCAACAACATCAGAGTTCTTTACAATTTGCTTACACATCGGAAGATACAACAATTGAAATAAAATACAACTTGTACAACTTATTCAATGTAATTAATCAACAACATCACAACATCTTTACTTCTCCATGAAAATGTCCATTACCTGTAGATTAAGCTGTTGGCACGTCAGTCACTTACAACTGACGAAAATATTATATTCGGTCATCCTCTATATGCCGTACATATAACGATTTCATACTTTTAAAAACCACAATTTGAATGAATAATAAAGTGTCAAAAGTGATTATTCTAAACATGTAAGTGTACTAGGTTTGCCCGTTGACACATGCCTACGGCACGCCTTCGAAACGGTGCACCTTGTTTGATTATATAGAATAGTTTTGGAGGTCCAGCAAATTAATTGAAGTAGCAAACATATTATATGAGAAACTTTTGGGAGTCCAGCAAAAAACATATTATATGATTTTTTTTTATTTTTTAAAATTATTTTTAAAGTTTTTAAATTTATAATTTTTTTATTTTTTAAAATTTTTAAAATTTTTATTTTTTTAATTTTTTAAATAGAAGAAGGAAGGAGAGGGAGAGAGAAAAAAATAATTAAATAAATATAGGAGCTGTTTTGGGTGGGGATTTGAATTTGAATTTTTTTTTGGGGGGGGGGGGGGGAATATGTTTTGTGAGGTTAGATCTGGGCCTTTAATTTTTGGGGAGATTGAAGGAGAGCCACTTGATAGCTTTCTTTGTGTTTTATTATATGGATACGATGCCTTAATGCCTAATCCACACATTTTATACTAGGATGACACTAATGTATACTTGTCCGAAATCTATGCATCCCATACTACATAGATCAGAGGACAAGCACCTACGTACTCCATGTTGGATCCTGTAGGCAGGGCAACAAACACTAGAGGGGGGTGAATAGTGTTTATAAGAAATTTAAATTGCGGAATAGAGATTTTTCTTCTGTACAATCGACTTAAGGAATAAACCAGTCGACTGAAGTAACAATAATGAAAAAGTAATTTAAACAGGTATGTGAAGTCGACTTAAAGTTGAGACAGTCGACTTAACATACAGAAAACTTTCAGAGTATACGAGTCTGACCAGTCGACCTATCAAGTACTCAGTCGACTGTCCAGACAAGTTTCACAGTAAAAACACAAACTGAGAAAATATAAATGCAAGTAGAGAGATACAACCACAGAGTGCACACGATGTATCCTGGTTCGGTCCTTCCGACCTACATCCAGTCCCCTAGCAACCCACTTGAGATTTCCACTATTCTTGAAAAAAATTTACAAGAATACCCTACAGCGTTCAGACAACAACTTTGTCTAACCCGTAGTCCTTTCTCTCAACCAGAGAAAGCAACCCACTCTTCCACCAAGAGTGACAAACCTGACTCTACACCCTAGAGTCCTACTCTCCAACCGAGAGGAAAAGAAAACAATAAAAATTGTTTACAATTAACCTATAGCCGTGTTTGTGATTGTGATATAGTACGTGGCTAAATGGTTGACTTCTATATCCAGTCCAGAACGAAATCAAATGTTATACTGGACTGAAGATAGAGAACCAAGTCTTAGTGAATTGAAAGCTTTAATCTCTTGAAAGTATGAAAACTTAAGATCTCAAAAAATGCTTGGAGTATTAGTAAGTTTTTATAGTGGATTCTAACCTCTATTTATAGAGTTAGATACACTGCACGTTGGGAAACAGTTGCTCCAACTGTCATCCAACGGAAAAAATAATTTGAATTTGAAAAAGCGATTTTAAAAATATAAAACTGTCAAACGCACTTGAACAGTCGACTGGGTTGCCATAATGAGTCGACTGGTCAGAGTTTGAATAAGATTAGGCAGTTTTGTACCAACTCAGTCGACTGGAGCAAGTGGCAATCGACTGGTACTCAACAGCTAATCTAGTTCAAGCTGTTTTGACTTTTGGTTTTGAAAAAACACACATTTAGAATGAGTTATATGTGAGTGTATGTGTGTGTGACAAGGTTGTACATCATTCTAAGACTCAAAAAAAAATATTACATTTATTTTACAAGACAAAAATAAATGTCATTGAAACATGTCTTGACTTGAGTCTTTGAGTGAAGCCTTTGTCAATATCCAGAGCTTGTGCTTGTTCATTTGTTCAGCTGTATAGAAATGAGGTCTGTGTGTATACAACCTGCAATTATATAGTATAGCATAGATACATGTTGCAGTGTGTTGTAATCATCAAAATCAAGAATCAACACTCCACATTTAAGGGTTCGATTCCCCGCCATGAAAACTACCCAGTAATAAGACAAGGTTTAAATCATTCTACGAATGTGGATCCCAGTCCCGGAATCCACCGCCCTCTGTTATAACAGATCCCTCATCGTGGAAATCATCCCGCAAGTGCCCCTCTAGCCCCGGTATACGAATATACATTGGAGAACGGTAAATTATCCGCTCGGCTACGCATAGTCCCAGATTTAAAATAAAAGGCCGTCTCCCACGAAGCAACCACAGTCCCGGAATCCACCGCCCGACTGGGTCTATAGTCCCGAAATCCACCGCCCGACTATATAGAGTGCCCCACTTACGTTTGCTCAGGTTTACTACATCTTCGCTTATGTGCCTAATTATTTAGTTCAAGACATGAATAAATTTTCAAACCTAGAATTAGTTTTACCTCCTACCGGACTTAATCAACAAATACGAGATAGCTCCATGGCCATATCTCAAATATATCTCAACTCTTTTCAATTCAATAGTGTCGGTACCCGAGGTCACACTAACTCTAAATCACAACTTTATCATGTACAAGAATCCATGGGTACACATACCCTTCAATAAACATGCCTTAAACTTAGATATTTTCATCTTCAACTTATTCACAAAGTAATCATATTCTTGTCACTATTCATAATCTATTTATTTATTCATAATCTTTATAAGCAAATAATTCCTTTCAAGAACACAATTTCATCACATGAAATTTTATCAACAAATTCCAGCTCTTACAATATCTCACTTCAAAATCTTTCTTAAACAAAAATAAAAGTGTAATCTCTTCAAGAGTAATCACTTAACAAAATTAATACTCTACTTTTCTTCACCACAAAGTTCTATTCTCAAATTTTCATTTCTTTTTATACTTCAAAATATACAAGAAAATTTTATAACTATCTCTTATAACTTTTCATTTCATTCTATATTAATAACAAAGTTTATTTCTCAATCTTCTTTCACTTCAAAAACTCATTTATATAAAAAAAAAAGGCAAAAAGAATAAAAAAAGGTGGCTCTGGGTTTTGAACCCGTGACCTGCCGAACACACACAACCAACGCCCAAGCCCAAACCCACTAGCCAATAAGTCCAATGGACTCTGGCATCAAGATCTTTTGCCGATGCACTCATATATCAAGTCTCGGTTTTGGGAATTAATTAAAAGAAGCAAAATAGATGTGACTATCAAGTTTCGAACCCAATATTTCGTACAAACAGTGCTTTGTGGTGCACTGGCTAACCAGTAAGTCCAAGTATAATTTCTATTTAGGAGTTGTATTAATATACTTTTGTTCATACTGTTCAGAAATTGGTTCTTTTTCACAAAAAACTCGTTTATCCAATGATCCAATCTTTTAGGATATTGGAATAAACTTTTCTCTTGACTGAGAATGAATTTTAAAAAACAGTAAACGACTAATTTCAAACTCATTGAAAAACATATACTTCTATTCTTAAATAATTCCTCTTCTCATTTTACACATAGACTTGTATTTTTCTCAAAACTTGAATTTAAGAATTTTATTTATAAAAACTAGTTTATATTCTCACTTATACAAATTAAAATTTTATAACAATACCAACATGCCTCTCAATCATGAGAATCTCACAAAAACCTCTTTTACGCAAGAATTTATATTTTCAAATACAGCATGGCAATATACATATGTCAACCCATTTCATGGCACTTAACTAAATTTGTTTTGCTTTCTTTCTTCTTTCTTAGTCATCATGATTCTAAGGCATAATTTGAATATGACATTCTTCAACAAATTATCATATACTGAACATGTATAAAAATTTACAAGCATGATTCATAGTGTTAATGATAAGTTCTTATTTCTAATTAACAAGATTGTTTTCATTCATAGCAATATTACTCTAGCATGTATTTTATCTACACATTTCTCATCAAAGTCAATTCATACTACTTATTTATAACATTTAGCATGCATTCTCTACATTAGAAAGCAAGAAATCACCAATCTCTATGAAGAATGAAAAATCACAAAGAAGAGATCTCTCCTAGCTCCTAGCTCCACTAGCACCTCCTTGTCCTTCTGCTCCTAGCAAGCCTCAAAAGCACAAAGGTACTATCTTTATCTCTTTCTTTTCCTCTCTTTATTTTTATTTAGTTTAGGTGTGACAAGAGAAGGAGAAATGATGGTGTATTTATAGGTCAATGTGAAGGTTCTATTTGCATAAATCTTTACCTAATAAATTGCTCTCTTAATTTTCCAACCCTTCACAATCCTAACTCCTAAAACTCCCAACTCTTCAAAACCCAAACTCCCAACCTTTCACTACTCTAACTCCCATGAAATGGGTTGACATATGTATATTGCCATGTTGTATCTGAAAATATAATTTTTTGCATAAAAGAGGTTTTTGTGATATTCTCATGATTGAGAGGCATGTTGGTATTGTTATAAAATTTTAATTTGTATAAGTGAGAATATAAACTAGTTTTTATAAATAAAATTCTTAAATTCAAGTTTTGAGAAAAATACAAGTCTATGTGTAAAATGAGAAGAGGAATTATTTAAGAATAGAAGTATATGTTTTTAAATGAGTTTGAAATTAGTCGTTTACTGTTTTTTAAAATTCATTCTCAGTCAAGAGAAAAGTTTATTCCAATATCCTAAAAGATTGGATCATTGGATAAACGTGTTTTTGTGAAAAAGAACCAATTTCTGAACAGTATGAACAAAAGTATATTAATACAACTCCTAAATAGAAATTACACTTGGACTTACTGGTTAGCCAGTGCACCATAGAACATTGTTTGTACGAGATATTGGGTTCGAAACTTGATAGTCACATTTATTTTGCTTCTTTTAATTAATTCCCAAAACCGAGACTTGATATATGAGTACATCAGCAAAAGATCTTGATGCCAGAGTCCATTGCACTTATTGGCTAGTGGGTATGGGCTTGGGCATTGGCTGTGTGTGTTCGGCAGGTCACGGGTTCAAAACCCAGAGCCACCTTTTTTTATTCTTTTGGCCTTTTTTTTTATATAAATGAGTTTTTGAAGTGAAAAGAAGATTGAGAAATAAACTTTGTTATTAATATAGAATGAAATGGAAAGTTATAAGAGATAGTTATAAAATTTTCTTGTATATTTTGAAGTATAAAAAGAAATGGAAATTTGAGAATAGAACTTTGTGGTGAAGAAAAGTAGAGTATTAATTTTGTTAAGTGATTACTCTTGAAGAGATTACACTTTTATTTTTGTTTAAGAAAGATTTTGAAGTGAGACATTGTAAGAGCTGGAATTTGTTGATAAAATTTCATGTGATGAAATTGTGTTCTTGAAAGGAATTATTTGCTTATAAAGATTATGAATAAATAAATAGATTATGAATAGTGACAAGACTATGATTACTTTGTGAATAAGTTGAAGATGAAAATATCTAAGTTTAAGGCATGTTTATTGAAGGGTATGTGTACCCACGAATTCTTGTACATGATAAAGTTGTGATTTAGAGTTAGTGAGACATCGGGTACCGGCACTATTAAATTGAAAAGAGTTGAGATATATTTGAGATATGGCCATAGAGTTATCTCGTATTTGTTGATTAAGTCCGGTAGGAGGTAAAACTAATTCTAGGTTTGGAAAGTTATTCATGTCTTGAACTAAATAATTAGGCACATAAGTGAAGATGTAGTAAACCTGTGCAAACGTAAGTGGGGCACTCTATATAGTCGGGCGGTGGATTCCGGAACTATAGACCCAGTCGTGCGGTGGATTCCGAGACTGTGGTTGCTTCGTGGGAGACGACCTTTTATTTTAAATCTGGGACTATGCGTAGTCGGGCGGATAGTTTACTGTTCTCCCATGTATATACGTATACCGGGACTAGAGGGGCATTTGCAGGATGATTTGCATGATGAGGGATCTGTTATAACAGTCGGGCGGTGGATTCCGGGACTGGAATCCATATTCATGGAATGATCTAAACCTTATCTTATTACTGAGCAGTTTTCATGGCGGGGGATCTGTAGCGCCCCGAATTTCTAATAAGATATCTTAGAAAATACGTGGCACATTCCCAGCGATCCACTTCAATACAATATTAAACATAACCAACACCACTAAATTTTACAACTTTTATTACAATAAATCTTTTACAAATCACAGCGGAATTCAAACAAACTCAACTCAATATTTTCTTTATTTACAGCACAAATTTATCTCAAAACTGTTATTACAAATTTACACAAAATTCTTATGAATCAATTATATCTCAAAACCACTCAAGCATTCCATCTCCAACTCTAAGCAACTACCTGCAACATGTGAGGCTAGAGATGATGCCTAACCCCCAAACTAAAGGGGTCAGCCATAAATGGTGTGAGAGATATAAAAAAAGAACAAACAACATAAAAGATCATACCTCATAAATTCTTAAACAACAAGTACTAAAAGAATATGGAAAATACGAAATGTCAGGTAACATAAAACATCAAGTGTCACTAAGCTAAGTGTCAGGTGTAGAAGACAGGAAAAACACATGCATTAAACTAAGCCTAGAGAACACAAGTTCTAGATGCAGACTCTCTAATGCGTACTTGTCGAAGTCTATGCATCCCATACTACATAGGTTCGGTGCAAGCCCTTAACGTCTTCACTTCATAGGGTTCAATCCCCCGTGTTATGAACTAAACCTAACACGATGACTACTACGAGATAAAGATAAACCATGGATAGTATCTCATGCCCGATAATTCCGGAGATGGATCCCACACCCAAGATATTTTACTTGAATAATTCCGGAGATCATCCCACACCGAAACATTGACACGTCACCACACGAATACCACATGTGCTTCACCTCGACTCCGATAATTCCGGAGATCAATCCCACACCACAAGTAGTTACCGTGTTAATTCCGGAGATTGCCCCACACCACAAGACTGTGATAATTCCGGAGACATATCCCACATCACTAATAATCTACTGTGATAATTCCGGAGATTAAATCCCACACCGAAAGCCATACTGAGGTTCTTGACTCATGTTCCCGTTCATCATATCACCACTAGTGCCTGTCCTTATCATTTTGGGTTAATTTATTACTTAACGAATCTCCTAGAGTGGTATACCCTACCGGCCTAAATTCAAATCTAAATAACTGAAATGCCTCAATGGGCCTCAACAAAATACCCAACACCGGTATACTAGGGTCACACACCTCTAGAGACTCAAACTCAAATGTCAAACAAAGTTCCACTAAACAAAGTGGCTCAACTAAATGTCTCAAATGAAATACTTAACTGAATATCTCAAGGTCAAATGCTTAATCAAATACTGAACTGAATGTCAAGTATGTACTGAATTATCTGAAAAACCAATCATTCGAAATAACACTAAAGTTTACAAAGATCCTTAGTACCAGTCGACTTATACTGTAGCAAGTCGACTGTCCAGAGGACAATTATCCAAAATTTTACAAAAAATAAACTAAGTCATATAAGTCGACTTAAGAAAAGGGATCAGTCGACTTACCCGAGGTAAATTCCAATAATCTTCTCAAAATTATTCTAAGTATATAAGTCGACTTAAAGGATTGTAGGTCGACTGTCCAGAAGGACTAATAATTTTACAAAAAGTAAATTCCTCAGTGAACCAGTCGACTGCCTATGAGCTAGGTCGACTGTCCAGAACTACTTTTTCAAAGATTCTAAAATACAGTATCAGGCTCGTACCAGTCGACTATACAGTGGGCCAGTCGACTGTCGGCCTACAGATTTCAAATTTTGGTCTGATTACCAAATCGAAATTGGAGCTTTCTATTGATTCAATGTTTATGAAAATAGTTCGTATTCAGGAAAAATGATAAATTTCAACAATTCCTCACCACGTATATGTATAAATTACTCAAAACATCAATACATCATAATTCAAGTTCTCATGTTCTAAATCACAAATTCTTTCATTAGGGTTTTACAAGATCTACATTTCTTTCACAATCTGAATCAAAATCTGATTTATAATCTAATGTCCAGATGTTCATACTCAATTCTCAACATGCTTTTAGCAACACAATTTTAACAATAAGGATCTCCTATCTCATCCACCATTACTAGATCTAAATCGTTCACAACTTCAATACATCATTGATACTTGCACACATAGATCAACAACAAGACAAATTTCTATCATTTACAACATCGAAACAAACAACAAACAAATTCCAATATCACTCACATGAATCAAACAACAAAACAATTTTTATATGTCTCACCATGGATTGAGAAAAGTCCACGAAAAGTCTTCCTTCTTGTTAGATCCAAAAATTCCTTTCTCCACCAAAATATCTGTACTTTTTGAAATGACGGCTGTAGAAAATTCTCTTAAATATCCGGGATTGAATATTAGGGTTTTACCCTCACTTTTGCAAAACAATCCTTTCCAAAATACAATTTACATATATAGTTCTATCCTTGGAAATTCCTTCAAAACTCATTTAAATTTGGATTTAAAAGAAAATATAAATTCTAAATCTCAATCAATACCGTTCAAATGTCCAGAAATTACATTTTGCACTTTAGCCCCTAAAAATATCAATTTTGCAAAAAAGGTCATTCTTTTCTCAAAATTTGTAAATGGTTTCAATTAATTTCAAAAAAATCTGGAAAAATACTAATTAAATCTCAAATATTAAATAATGATTTTTCATAAAGAAAACTTAATTTTCCAACTTCTCAAAAAGTATTTGCACGTGTTTTGCACGTGTACAAAAGATGCATTTTTCTGAAAATATTCATTAAATCTCTAAAAATAAATTTAAATTCATTTTCAAATATGAAAATAATATTTGAAAATACGGGAATCTACATCACTCCCTCCTTAGAAGAGTTTTGTCCTCAGAACTACTACTAATGAGTCCAAACAACATATCATCAAAGAAATCAACATCCCATAAATGGAAACATAATTCAAACAATTGTATAAGGCAACTCAATCAAAATAGAAAAAAAAATACAAGTCAATTTAAAGTACTACCATTCAAAGAATTACAATCACATAACAGAAATACACTCATGCAAAAAGTTCAGGAAAATCCTTCTGCATGCGATCCTCAGGCTCCCAAGTAGTCTCCTCGAACTGCTGGTTCCTCCACAACACCTTGACCATAGGTATCACCTTGCGCCTGAGAACTTTCTCCCTACGATCAACGATCTCAACAGGCTGTTCCTTGTAACTCAAGTTCACCTGTAGATCTTCAGGAATCTCTACCAACTGATGATTCTGATCTGGCACATACTTCCTCAACAATGACACATGGAATATGTCATGCACCTGTGCCAACTCCTCTGAAAGCTTCAATCTATATGCGGTCTTGCCAATCCGATCCATGATCCTGTATGG
The DNA here is from genome assembly GCA_017893485.1 of Hemerocallis citrina. Classification (NCBI taxonomy): domain Eukaryota; kingdom Viridiplantae; phylum Streptophyta; class Magnoliopsida; order Asparagales; family Asphodelaceae; genus Hemerocallis; species Hemerocallis citrina. Next base: position 426,562,007 of record CM030359.1, on the reverse strand, counting down.
ACCAATATACCTTGGCGCCAACTTGCCTCCCTTACCAAACCTGATCACTCCCTTGGTCGGAGAAACCTTGAAAAAAATTGCATCCCCAACCTCAAACTCCAGGTCTCTTCGTCGCGTATCAGCATAACTCTTCTGCCGACTCTGAGCCTCGACCAACCTCTTGCGAATCAGCTCAATCTTCTCGGATGTCTGCTGTACGATCTCAGGACCATACATATGCCTCTCGCCAACCTCATACCAGCAAACAGGTGTCCTGCACCTCCTCCCGTACAAAGCCTCATACGGTGCCATCCCAATACTTGCATGGTAACTGTTGTTATAAGCAAACTCAACCAATGCCAAGTATCTCTCCCAACTACCACCAAAATCCATAACATAAGCCCTCAACATATCTTCCAGCACTCGATTCACCCTCTCCGTCTGACCATCTGTCTGAGGATGAAAAGCGGTACTGAAATCAGTTCTGGTGCCTAAAGCTGCTTGTAGGCTCTTCCAAAACCTTGAAGTAAACCTTGCATCTCTGTCGGAAACAATCGACACAGGAACTCCATGAAGTCTCACAATTTTCCCAATGTACAACTCAGCCAATTTCTCCATCGACCAAATAATCTTCATGGCTAGAAAATGAGCCGACTTAGTCAAACGGTCCACAACAACCCAAATCGAGTCATTGCCCTTCGAACTCCTCGGCAAACCCGTGATGAAATCCATACTGATATTCTCACTTCCACTCCGGAATGCGTACCGGCTGTAACAAACCTCCAGGTCTCTGATTTTCTGCTTTGATATGTTGACAAGTCAGACACCTTGCCACAAAATCTACCACATCCCGCTTCATACCAGACCACCAAAAGTGTTGTTTGATGTCCCTGTACATCTTCGTGCCTCCTGGATGAACTGACAACAATGTACTGTGTGCTTCCTGCAAGATACTCTCTCTCAAATCTGCATTATCTGGAACACACAACCTCTCACCCATCCAAAGAACTCCTTCTTGGACACGAAACTCTGATAGCTTGCCTTCTGAAACCTGTTGCAACATCTTCTGAATCTCTGAATCCGATCTCTGACCTTCCACAATCCTCTCTCTCAAGGACGGCTACAGCCTCAACTGAGCCAAAGATGCCCCTAAACCTTGCAGTACCACCTCGATACCTGCCTGATCGATCTCTGCTGCCAACTCACTGCGAGTAGTGATCAAACTCGATAAACTACTCTTCCTGCTAAGTCCATCATCCACCACATTCGCCTTGCCCGGATGATACTTGATCTCGGGACGAATGTCTTCCAATACCTCCAACCACCTTCTCTGCCGAAGATTAAGATCCTTCTGCTGATAAATGTACTTCAGACTCTTGTGGTCGGTGTACATATTAACCTTCTCACCATAAACATAATGCCTCCACAGCTTCAAGGCATAAATGATAGCTGCTAGCTCCAAATCATGCGTCGGATAATTCTTCTCATGCGGACGCAATTGCCTCGAACCATAAGCAATAACCTTGCCTTCTTGCATCAAGACACATCCCAAACCTCTGAGAGACGCATCACTGTAGATATCATAATCCTTCCCAGCTTGCGGCAAAGCTAAGATAGGTGCAGTAGTCAACCTTTCCTTTAACTCAAGGAAACTCTCCTCGCACTTATCTGTCCATACAAATGCCACACTCTTCCGGGTCAAACCTGTCAAAGGAACTACAATCTGAGAATAACCCTGGATAAATCTCCTGTAGTATCCAGTTAAACCCAAGAAACTTCTGACTTCCTTCACAGACGTTGGCCTGGGCCAATCCTTCACTGCTTCAACTTTCTGAGGATCAGTAGCTACTCCCTCCTTAGAAAGAATATGACCAAGGAAAGCTACCTCAGATTTCCAAAACTCACACTTCGACAACTTGGCATACAAGCTATGCTCCTGCAATTTCTGTAACACCGCTGTCAAGTGCATAGAATGCTCCTCCTCCATCTTCGAATACACCAAAATGTCGTCGATGAAAACCACCACGAAGGAGTCAATAAATGGCCTCAAAACCCGATTCATCATATCCATGAAAACTGCTGGCGCATTCGTCAATCCGAATGGCATTACCAAAAACTTATACAGCCCATGACGAGTCCTGAAAGTTGTCTTACTCACATCTTCCTCCTTGACTCGAACCTGATAATACCCTGACCTCAAATCAATCTTCGAAAATACAGCTGCTCCTCGAAGCCTGTCGAACAAATCATCAATCCGCGGCAGTGGATACTTGTTCTGAATAGTCACCCTATTCAACTCCCGATAGTCAATGCACATCCTCATTGACCCATCATTCTTCTTGACCAACAACACTGGTGCTCCCCACGGAGAAGAACTCGGCCTAATAAGCCCTTTGCTCAACAGCTCCTCAATCTGCTTCTTCACTTCATCTTGCTCTACAGGTGCCATCCTGTACGGAGCCTTGGAAATCGGCGCACTCCCCGGCTGAACACTAATGCAAAACTCCACATCTCTCTGCGGCGGTAATCCTAGAAAATCATCCAAGAACACCATAGGAAAATCTCTGACAACCGGAATGCCCTTGACTTCATCTGGAATTGCCATCTTGGATACCATTGCAGTCACCTTCAGAATCTTCTTCTTCCCTTGGAAAGTCACTGCAGGTCCACCTGGTGCTTTCACCAACACCTCCTTCTGCTTGCATTCGATTGTGGCATCATATATTGCCATCCAATCAATGCCCACAATGACATCCACACCCAATATTGCCATCCAATCAATGCCGAACAACCTCCCACCGATCTCGATATCACAGTCCTCGTAATATCGATCCGCAATCACTTCACCTGACGGCGTTGCCACTGACAAAACCCTGCCTGGAAACAACTTAGGTTCCACACCTAAGATCTTTGCAAAACTTGGCGATACAAAAGTATGCGATGAACCAGTGTCAAATAAAACCTTTGCCTTTATTCCATTAATTAAAACAACTCCTGTTACAATAAGAATGATACTCAATCTTAAATTGTTCTCAAATAAAGGTTTTACTTATTACATTGATTCAAAATAAAAATCAGAATTCTTGCATACCCTGTATTACATCTTCCGAGTTACCAGCGTCTTCCTCGGTTAATGCAAATACTCGCCCTTGCCTCTTCTGAAATTTGCTCCCACCCGAACCATCCTTCTTCGATTGTGGACAATGGGGCTGAGAATGTCCTGCCTGCCCACACTGGGAACAAATCTTCTTCGCCAACTTCGGACATGCTGACCTGTAATGTCCTGCCTCCTTGCAGTAATAACAGGTCACCCCTTGAGCTGCAGGTGCCTTCTGCACCGAATCACTGAACTTGGCTTACTTTGTGGGGAATCCCTTCCCACTCTGGCTTGATGCTGGCCTCTTGTTCCGGTTCCATGTATCTTGCTTCTTCTGGAACTGGTCTATATCCTCCTCAGTCATAGCCGCTCTTCTGACCAGCTTGTCGAATCTTCTGATGCCCAACGGGATCATCCTCGACCTCAAGCTTGGCCTCAAGCCCTGCTCAAACTTTTTGGCCTTCTTTGCTTCATCAACAACCAACTCTGGTGCATACCGCGAAAGCTGAGTAAATTTGGTCTCATACTCCCGCACGGTCATGTTGCCCTGCTGAAGGTTCAAGAACTCGGTCGCCTTCTTCTCCTGGACATCTAGGGGAAAGAAGCGATCTCTGAACTCCTACAGAAAAGCTTCCCAAGTCAACTGCTGATCTCCCAAAGTCCTTTTCAGCGACTCCCACCAGACACCACCGTCCTTCTCTAGCTGCATCGTAGCCAACTTCACCTTGCTGGCTGTTGGAGTCTCCGACACCTCGAAGATCATCTGCATCTTCCGAATCCAATCATCAGCTACGGTTGGATCGGCTTGCCCCTCAAAGACTGGAGGCCTCATCCTCTTAAAGGATTCGATCTGCTTAATAGGGTCGGCGTTAACCAATCCCTGTCCAGCTCCATGATTTGGCTGCTGATTCTGAGCTTGCGCCACATTGAATGCCATCAGCGTGTTCAGGGTCTGATACACTTTGGAAAATTCAGCTTCAAGGTCAATTCCCGTTCCTTGAGAACTACCAGACCCATCCTCATTGTTGCCACCATTTCTGCCCCTGGGTGCAACCATTTCGAATACTGCCAAACGAGGGAAAAGTTAGAGCATCACACACACAATTCAAACTCACATCAATATCCTTTGGCAAAATCTCAATTGAATCCCCAAAGGTAAAACATCATATTCAGTTCTATGTAATACTCACTCTTTAGTGCCCACGCCTAGGTACTCACACTCTAGTGTCCACGCCTAGGTTATTTTTATGTCATGTTTAGTATTACTATTGAAGCGTAGCTCTGATACCAATCTCTGTAGCGCCCCGAATTTCTAATAAGATATCTTAGAAAATACGTGGCACATTCCCAGCGATCCACTTCAATACAATATTAAACATAACCAACACTACTAAATTTTACAACTTTTATTACAATAAATCTTTTACAAATCACAGCGGAATTCAAACAAACTCAACTCAATATTTTCTTTATTTACAACACAAATTTATCTCAAAACTGTTATTACAAATTTACACAAAATTCTTATGAATCAATTATATCTCAAAACCACTCAAGCATTCCATCTCCAACTCCAAGCAACTACCTGCAACATGTGAGGCTAGAGATGATCCCTAACCCCCAAACTAAAGGGGTTAGCCATAAATGGTGTGAGAGATATAAAAAAAGAACAAACAACAAAAAAGATCATACCTCATAAATTCTTAAACAACAAGTACTAAAAGAATATGGAAAATACGAAATGTCAGGTAACATAAAACATCAAGTGTCACTAAGCTAAGTGTCAGGTGTAGAAGACAGGAAAAACACATGCATTAAACTAAGCCTAGAGAACACAAGTTCTAGATGCACACTCTCTAATGCATACTTGTCGAAGTCTATGCATCCCATACTACATAGGTTCGGTGCAAGCCCTTAACGTCTTCACTTCATAGGGTTCAATCCCCCGCGTTATGAACTAAACCTAACACGATGACTACTACGAGATAAAGATAAGCCATGGATAGTATCTCATGCTCGATAATTCCGGAGATGGATCCCACACCCAAGATATTTTACTTGAATAATTCCGGAGATCATCCCACACCGAAACATTGACACGTCACCACACGAATACCACATGTGCTTCACCTCGACTCCGATAATTCCGGAGATCAATCCCACACCACAAGTAGTTACCGTGATAATTCCGGAGATTGCCCCACACCACAAGACTGTGATAATTCCGGAGACATATCCCACACCACTAATAATCTACTGTGATAATTCCGGAGATTAAATCCCACACCGAAAGCCATACTGAGGTTCTTGACTCATGTTCCCGTTCTTCATATCACCACTAGTGCCTGTCCTTATCATTTTGGGTTAATTGATTACTTAACGAATCTCCTAGAGTGGTATACCCTACCTGCCTAAATTCAAATCTGAATAACTGAAATGCCTCAATGGGCCTCAACAAAATACCCAACACCGGTATACTAGGGTCACACACCTCTAGAGACTCAAACTCAAATGTCAAACAAAGTTCCACTAAACAAAGTGGCTCAACTAAATGTCTCAAATGAAATACTTAACTGAATATCTCAAGGTCAAATGATTAATCAAATACTGAACTGAATGTCAAGTATGTACTGAATTATCTGAAAAACCAATCATTCGAAATAACTCTAAAGTTTACAAAGATCCTTCAGTACCAGTCGACTTATACTGTAGCAAGTCGACTGTCCAGAGGACAATTATCCAAAATTTTACAAAAAATAAACTAAGTCATATAAGTCGACTTAAGAAAAGGGATCAGTCGACTTACTCGAGGTAAATTCCAATAATCTTCTCAAAATTATTCTAAGTATATAAGTCGACTTAAAGGATTGTAGGTCGACTGTCCAGAAGGACTAATAATTTTACAAAAAGTAAATTCCTCAGTGAACCAGTCGACTGCCTATGAGCTAGGTTGACTGTCCAGAACTACTTTTTCAAAGATTCTAAAATACAGTATCAGGCTCGTACCAGTCGACTGTACAGTGGGCCAGTCGACTGTCGGCCTACAGATTTCAAATTTTGGTCTGATTACCAAATCGAAACTGGAGCTTTCTATTGATTCAATGTTTATGAAAATAGTTCGTATTCAGGAAAAATGATAAATTTCAACAATTCCTCACCACGTATATGTATAAATTACTCAAAACATCAATACATCATAATTCAAGTTCTCATGTTCTAAATCACAAATTCTTTCATTAGGGTTTTACAAGATCTACATTTCTTTCACAATCTAAATCAAAATCTGATTTATAATCTAATGTCCAGATGTTCATACTCAATTCTCAACATGCTTTTAGCAACACAATTTTAATAATAAGGATCTACTATCTCATCCACCATTACTAGATCTAAATCGTTCACAACTTCAATACATCATTGATACTTGCACACATAGATCAACAAGACAAATTTCTATCATTTACAACATCGAAACAAACAATAAACAAATTCCAATATCACTCACATGTATCAAACAACAAAACAATTTTTATATGTCTCTCCTTGGATTGAGAAAGTCCACGAAAAGTCTTCCTTCTTGTTAGATCCAAAAATTCCTTTCTCCACCAAAATAGATCTCCAAAATTCTGTACTTTTTGAAATGATGGCTGTAGAAAATTCTCTTAAATATCCGGGATTGAATATTAGGGTTTTACCCTCACTTTTGCAAAACAATCCTTTCCAAAATACAATTTACATATATAGTTCTATCCTTGGAAATTCCTTCAAAACTCATTTAAATTTGGATTTAAAAGAAAATATAAATTCTAAATCTCAATCAATACCGTTCAAATGTCCAGAAATTACATTTTGCACTTTAGCCCCTAAAAATGTCAATTTTGCAAAAAGGTCATTCTTTTCTCAAAATTTGCAAATGGTTTCAATTAATTTCAGAAAAATCTGAAAAAATACTAATTAAATCTCAAATATTAAATAATGATTTTTCATAAATAAAACTTAATTTTCCAACTTCTCAAAAAGTATTTGCACGTGTTTTGCACGTGTACAAAAGATGCATTTTTCTGAAAATATTCATTAAATCTCCAAAAATAAATTTAAATTCATTTTCAAATATAAAAATAATATTTGAAAATACGGGGTTCTACAGGATCGAACCTTTAAATGTAGAGTACGTAGGTGCTTGCCCTCGGACCTATGTAGTATGGGATGCATAGAATCCGAACAAGTATGCATTAGTGTCATCCTAGTATAAAATGTGTGCATTATGCATTAAGGCATCGCATACACTTACATGTTTAGAATAATCACTTTTGACACTTTATTGTTCATTCAAATTGTGGTTTGTTAAAGTATGAAATCGTTATATGTACGGCAGAGAGAAGATGGCCGAGTATAATATTTTCGTCAGTTGTAAGTGACTGACGTGCCCACAACTTAATATGCAGGTAATGGATATTTTCATGGAGACGTAAAGATGTTATGATGCTGTTGATTAATTATATTGATAAGGTTGTACAAGTTGTATTTTATTTTTATTGTTGTATCTTCCGCTGTGTAAACAAATTGTAAAGAACTCTGATATTGTTGAAAAGTTTAAATTTCCTTGTAAAATTGTACGAAGTGAAGTGTAAAGATCCCGTGGAATCTCGAATTTGGTCTTATTTGGAATTCGGGGCGTTACACAACCGGGCCGGGCCAGGCCGGGGTGTAAGTGCAAATAGTCGACCAGCCCAACATGCGAACCCTTTCGGGTCCAACCTAGGTCGGGTCGGGTCGGGTCGCGGGTTGGCCCGCCTAAAGTTTTTTTTTTAACTTTAAAAAATGTAATTTTAATAATAATAAAAAATGTAATAATAATAAGTATCAAAGAGTAAAATTTCCAAAACAAATGTATATATTATCAATATGATTTCAATTTATACAAGTTTCACAATTTGTGATAAGAAATAAAGAATTTCTACAAATTTGTTTTTTACAATAATAAATTTCTTAGATGCAATTTCAATTTTCTTCAATTATCCTAATTTTTAATAATAAACAATTTTTTATACATTTACAATTGTCTTCCATTTGTTGGTTTTCAATTTTTTGTTGTTGTTGTTGGTCTTCAATTCTTCATTTTGGTTGCTATTGTTGTTGTTGTTGTTCTTCCAGCGATTTGCTTCCACTTGTAGACGTGTCGAACGTTTTTCCTTGAGTCCTATCTTCGGCCTTTAGCTAGTCTTCCATGCAGACGAGCATCTTCAATGATTGGGGCTTCAAGCGATTCCTGTAATCGGTTAGAACACTGTCACTTGTAGAAGAAGCACTTTCTGAAGCAACTTTAGAGACAGGAGGCGTTAGTAGATCTTTAGCTATATATTTAAGAATACTATAAGTATGTTCATGGTCTTTCCACCATTGTAAAATATCTATTGAAGAAGTAAAAGATTCAGAATCTTATTGATTATACCAATTTAATTCATTTGGTTGATTACTCCTAAGTTTTTTTGATTTAATTTATGCAAGTAAATTAAATATGGCACCATCTAAGTTACTCTTTCCCTTACCTTTAGAAGTAGCAAAAGAAGAACTAACTAAAGAAGTTGTACTACTAGATGCAAAACTTCTATCATAATAATCATACAAGTTATTTAATATCGATTCAAATTTAACTAAAAATGTTCTGCAATCAATTTCAGATTCATCTTCCCCAAGTAAAGTAAAAAATATTTCAATTAAACTCTTCGTACCTTCTAATTTGTTACGAGGATCCATCACAGTAGCAATACAATACAACATAGGAGGAGGATTAAAATACTTCAAAAATTTGGTGTATGCAGGTTTCACAATATGACCAATAAAAATATCATCGATCATTTGTTTGAAAGTTTGCATCATAGTAACTATTGAAATAAAAATGCTACTAGAGGTAGATTCATAAAATTTTGAAAATTTGAAAGTTGCGGTTTTAAAAAGTTCTAAAAATTTCAACAAAGATTCGGCATAAAACCAAGCTTGGAGAGCCATTTCAAAATTTGGCATATTTTTTGCAATACAAAAATCACTTATACATTCTTTATATTCAGTAACAACATGTAGCAAATCAAAAGTAGAGTTCCATCGGTATTTAACATCCTTTGGAAATTTTCTAAAATATACATTTTTAAGCCTACACCAAGCTTTCCATTCTTGGAATATGGTGCCACTTAATGCAATAAAATGTACACAATTTCTAATGTTAACTATATATGGTTCGGCTATTTTTAATGCATCTTGAACACATAAATTTAAAATATGAGATGCACATCTAACATGAAAAATATTGTGAAATGGAGAGTTTAATGCGTTTTTAATATACTAATTGATGCATTATCAAACCCTATACACATTATTTTATCACGCATATGAAAAACATCACAAATTTCTAAAATACGATTTACAATTTTATTACCACTATGGGGATAGGGCAACGCGGAAAGTGATATGATCCTTTTTTGAATGATCCAATCACTATCGATCCAATAACAAGTTATTCCCATCATTGGAATATTGTTGCAACCCGTCCAATAATCGGAAGTTAAAGAAATTCTACAAGTTAAACTCCATAAAATAGCAATCAAAGCTTCTCTCATTTCAGTGTACATTTTAAAACAATCAGACTTTACAGTATTCATAGGGATTCTTTTAAAATGCGGGTTTAAGGCAGTTTGATTAAAATTTTCTAAGTCCCCACTCTCGGAATAGGAAAATGGTAACTCTTCCTTGATTACTAGTCGGGCCATTTCCCTATGAACAAGTTCGGGATCATAAGAATGACTATCAACTACATCGGTCCTATGGTGGATTTTTTGTTGGCCGGGTAGGTTTACAAGAAGTTCTTTGTGCACATTTTGGATGTGTCATCTTATTGTACCCGTCCCTTCACCGTTCTTCCATTTGTATGGCTTCGAACATGTTTTACAAACTTTTATACCTACACCCGGATTTTCTTCGTCCGGAATATAATCATAAAATTTGTGCCAATCACTAGTTTCCCCTCTAGTTGTCTTACTACTACCCGCTTGTGTTGTTTTGGTTGCTTGTGTTTGTGGTTCTTCTTCTATGTCTATGTCTCCTACAAACTCATCGTGTGTACCAATGTGTTGAGTCATAGGGTACTCTTCGGCGGGCTCATTTTGTGGGACAATTGGAGGCCTACGAGAAGTGCCGGTGGAATCTTGTCCACTTTGGCTATGGCCGCTACCTCGTGATCGAGACAAGTTGATATAGTAGTGTATGTGAAAAATTAAATAAAATCTAGGCGAGATAAGTTATAAAAAAAATCTAGAAAACAATAGGAGGGTTGTGAGAGAGAAGATAAAAAAACCAACAAAAAAATATGATTAAAAAATTATAACTAAAAAAAAATATCAAGACAATAAGAGAGTTGTGAAATTTTGATACTATACTTTGCGGATACTCGTATATAAAATGAGAGTGAAAATAAAAGTAGAAGTAGAAGTCTGGATCGTATATAGATAAAAATAGAGCTTCTTTGTTGGAGTCTTAGAGGAGTTGAAGACTTGAAGACGTAGTTGAATGTTGAATTCGATACAATCGGAATTTGTCGTTTGATCGTTTCTATGTTGCTAGCTTCTTTGTTCACAAAATTTGGAATGAATTGAGATTGAATTGAGTAGTAGTAGTAGAGAGAGTAAGAGAGTAAGGTGTAAAATTTTTAGTTTGGGTTTAAGGGGTATTTATAGGTAAAAAATAAAACAAAAAACCAAAAAAAAAAAAACCTAAAAAACCTAAAAAAGGGCTATAACAACCGTTAGTGTAACACCCCGAATTCCAAATAAGGCTGAATTCGAAGTTCTACAGAATCTTTACACTTCACTTCATACAATTTTACAAGGAAATTTGAACTTTTTATAATACAACAGTCCTTTACAATTATTTACAGAGCGGAAGGTAAAATGAAGTACAATAATGAAAAATTATACAATTGCAACATCTTTAACATTTAAATAAATCAACAGCAACATATCTACTTTATATCTTCATGAAAATCCAACTCCTGCATATAAAACTTTGGGTACGTCAGTTGCTTACAACCGACGAAAATGTTATACACGGCCATCCTCTCTATGTCGAAAGTATAACGATCTTAATACTTTAACAAACCACAAACTTGAATGCAACAAAAGTGTTAAATGTGACTACTCTAAACATGTAAGTGTATGCAATGCCTTAATGCCTAATGCAGATATTTTACACTAAGATGACACTAATGCATACTTGTTCGAATTCTATGCATCCCATACTACATAGATCCGAGGGCAAGCACTTACGCACTCCACATTAAAGGGTTCGACCCCTCGCCATGAAAATTACCCAGTAATAAAAGCAAGGTTTAAACATTCCGTGAGTACGAATCCCAGTCCTGGAGTACACCGCCCGATTGTTATAATAGAATCCTCGTCGTGCGAACATCCCGCAAGTGCTCCTCTAGCCACGGTATACGTATATACACTGGAGTACGGCAAACTATCTGCCCGACTACGCATAGTTCTGGATTTAAAATAAAAGCTCATCTCCATCGAAGCAACCTCAGTCCCGGAGTACACTGTCCGACTGGGTCTATAGTCCCGGAGTACACCGCCCGACTATATAGAGTGCCCTACTTTCGTTTGCCCAGGTTTACTACATCTTTTCTTAGTGCCTAGTTCTTAAGTTCAAGACATGAATAATTATGACACCTAGAGTTAGCTTCTCCCCCTACCGGACTTAATCACAAATACCAAGACAGCTCCATAGTCGTATCTCAAAAATAACTCAATCATTTATTTCAACAATACCGGTACCCGGGGTCTCACTAAGCCTCTAGATCACAACCTTCATGTACTAGAATTTCATGGGTACTCATACCCTTCAATAATTATGTATTAAACTCAATGTATTCTTATCTTCAACTTATACACAATTTAATCAATATCTTATCTTAGCATCATTCATTCACAACTCTTTAAAAAAAAAACAATATTTCTTTTCATGAACATAGATTCATCCACTTTAAATCTCCTTAACAAATTAATCACATGTAATATATCTCAAATCACATCAAGTATTTCTTAAATCAAATAAGTATATAATCTCATCAAGAGAAAATCAATTCACATGACAATGTTTTACTCTTCTTCTAAAATAAATGCCATATTCTTAAATAAATAATTTTGAAGTCAATAACTCGTTTTCTATCTCAATTTCACTTTTAACTTCTTAAAATATACACGAAAAATTCTGAAACTATTTTTAATAAATTCTATATCATTTTATAGGAATATTAAATATTTTTTCCAAATTTTATTTGCATTAAAAACCCCTTCAAAAATATTAAAACACAAAAAAAATAAAATCAAAAAGGCAGCACCGGGTTTCGAACCCATGCCCACCGCATAGCTACAGTACCGCCCTATAGCCTCCCCTCTAACCAAGAAGTCCATGTGACTTTACTGTCACAAGAGGAAGCTAAAAGCCACTCATATTGAGTCTCGGTCTAGGGATTAAATTTAAAAATCAAAACAAAAGGGAAGGGTCTGTCAAGGTTCAAACTCGCGACCCAATACCACAAGTGCACTACAGTAACGATCTTAAAGCTCAACCGATAACCAATAAGTCCAAGCCCAACTATTGTTATAAGAACAGAGGCCAAGATTTTGATCATACGACACAGTACCTAGTTTATTTCACAAAACTCTAACATATGATCGATCTAATCTTTTTAATGGACTGTAATTATCTCATTCATACTGAGTGTACTTGAAAACAGTAACTTACGAATTTCCAAACTTATATTTTAGACATTGAATCTATATTTCGAATTATTTCCTCTCATTAATGAACATAAATTGCATTTCTTCAGTTTAATTAAAATAGCAATGTGTATCTCTTACAACCAATTAAATGAATCTTTGTGTACCAATTTAACTTCACTAAAATTCATTTTTACTATAAGGGAAGTCTCAACAATTTTTATACAATTTTATATTTCGACATTTGCAAATTAACAAGCATATTTGTTCATGGCAATAACTCATTGTTTCATTGTCTCATTTCTAACTAACATGATGGCAATTAGTTTCTTAATCATAACAAAATTTCTACAATTCATGGCACAACACAAAAACATGGATTTGTTCTACATTTATCACATCACATTTATCTATACTACTCATTTAACATTACTAACATGCATTTCCTACATTTAGACAGCACAAGATCACCCACCTCTTATGAAGAATTTGCAAACAAAGATGATGATATACAACTTCTAGGGACTCCTAGCTCCAACAAGCAACACCTAGTCCTTCTCCTCCTAGCAAGAGCACTCCAAAGCCTTCAATGCAACAAGAACACTCTCTAACTCTCTTTCTTTTTCCTCTCTTGATTTGTTTTGTTTATTTGTGAAATGAGAAGAAAAAAGTGGGGTATTTATAGGACAAATTGAAGGGCTAAAATGTAATCTCATCCACCTAATAACTACCCACTCAATTTTCCACTCTCCCACTTCTCCACTCACCCAATCCCGGCCTCTCTCTCTCCCACATCCGGTCTCTTTCTCTCCCTCTCCACACATGCACGTGTTGTGCACTAGTGCACACACACACATACAAATAAATAGAAATCCTATTATTTTATTATGTGTATTAAAAGTTGTTACATGTCATGTGTGGTCCATGCACAACCAAAAATTAATGGGATTGTCTTGTGGGCTTGCTTTTAATTAATTTAATTAATTAGTCTAGTGGGCTAGAATCTATTCTTAGGTCTATGAGTTTAATGAAAGGCTAATAAAAAGACTCATGCATGCTAAAAGAATAAATGAGAGTAAGAAAAATAAAGATGAAAAAATTTGTACGTGCATCGTACGTACAAAAATTGAAAAATGTATTTTTAATTAAAATAAAAATACGGGATGTTACAGTTAGAGGGTAATTCTACCGTTGGACCCGCGGGTCGAATGTTTGACCCGTACGGGTCTAACGGTTCGAAACCCGCGGGTTCGCGAGCGGGTCCCACACTGTTTACCGGGTTCGCGGGCTGGGTTCTACGAGTCCAAATCCATGTTTTAACGATCCGGGTCGACCCGCTTATATTCGCGGATTTGACCCGAACCCGAACCAAGTTCTTACGGGCCGGGTTTGGCGGGCGGGTCGCGGGTCAGCCCGGCCCGTTTGCCATCCCTAGGCCGAAATGAGAGTTACAGGAATGACGAGTTTAGTTCAAAATTTTCAATGTAGACTTGCTGTTCTCAACCGCGATGACATTTATACTATACTGTCTGTTGGGAGCATCTAATAGTAGTGTGCCAGCTAAGGTAGTAAAAGAAAAGATAGAAAATTTGGTAGTAGGCGTAGCATTACTCAAAAAAAATAAAAATAAATAAATAAATAAATAAATAATCAATTTGTGGGTGGTCTCTCTTAAAATAACCCTTCCGAAAAAACGTTTGACAGTTTTTGAGAGAGAATATATATTTGAAATTATTTGAGACCCTAGGGATGATTCTGCAAAAACACCCTCTGGAAGCACGGGAGAACGTTCTTTTGCTCCGTCTTCTCCATAAATTACAATTAAATCCAAAGAGGAAAAAAAAGGGAAAAGAAAAGAAAAGAAAAAAAAAAATGCAGCTCTCAGCTTCTCCCTTATCTTCCCACTCTCAAGCTCCATTGTTCTTCTCCCCCAAAACCCTTAACCCTAAAACCAGGCGCGCCCTCTCAGTCACGTGCACCCGCTCTGGCTACTCCCCTCCCCCTTCCTCCGCCGTTCAATCCAGTACCAGGGTTTTCGTCGGCTATTCCATCTACAAGGGCAAGGCGGCCCTCACCGTTGAGCCCAGAGCGCCGGAGTTCAGCCCGTTGGATGTGAGTAACTTTTCAGGGTTTTGTTGCTTTGAGATTCGTGCTGGGTTTTTGATGGGTTTTTGGTGGTGTAGTCAGGGGCGTACAAGGTGTCGAAGGAAGGGTTTGTGCTGCTGCAGTTTGCGCCGGCGGTGGCGACGAGGCAATACGATTGGACGAGGAAGCAGGTGAGGGGTTTTGGGGAAATGAATTTTTTATTTTAATATTTGTGTTGGAATTTGGAAGAAAAATGCTGTCTTTTTTGCTGCATTGTTGGGTTTACAATGGGCTGGGTAATGCTAATTGGTAATGTTTTATAGATCGAAGGGTTGGCATGGGATTTAGTGGTATTCATAATTCTAAATAGTTGAATAAATTTGTAGAACAAGGAATTGAATTATGTGTTATGCATGTGCCGAGAATGGAAGAGAAATGAAGTACACAAATATGCTCTCTGTAGTGCTTCTTATGTCTTCAATTTGAGCTTAGCTTGAACTGATTAGTTAGGGAACGATGCGCCCAAGTCAACTGTTTGGTGCTACGTCATCAGTAGCCGCTATTCTCATTAGCGACCTATTCATTTTGAAAGTCGCTAATGGGAATAGCGGCCTCTGTTTTAAAATATTTGGCATTTTTTTTTGTTGTCGCTATTCCCACTAGCGACCTTAATATATATGAGGTCACTAATGGGATTAGCGACCTTAAATGATTGTATTGAGATACTTAGAGATTTTTAGAGAGTTTTGCTCTATTGGGATTTTTTTTTTAATTTTAAAACCGAGGTCGCTAGTCCGAATAGCGACCTCAGTAGAAGACTAGATCTCGTTGCTTTCTGTAAGATTTGCAAAATAATCACCCAACTAAGGTCGTTATTGGAAATAGCGACTTTAATATACTTCGGTAGTTATTCGCAATAACGACCACAGTAGAAAATATAATCTCCTTGTTCTTTGTAAAATTTGCAAACTAGTCTAGCAATTAAGGCCTCTATTCGGAATAATGACCTTAGTACAATAAAGACATCTATTTTGAATAGCGACCTTTGTACAATTAAGGTCGCTATCCCGAATAACGACCTCAGTTTCAAAACTAATTGATTGTTATTTTTCGGAGAGCAAAAGCTTTCTAGATTTTGCTAAGTGTTGAAATACAGTTCATTGAAGGTTGCTAATCTTATTAGCGACTTCATATATGCTTTGGTTACTAATAGGAATAGCGACATTAAACAAAAATTTCAATTTTTTTTTTAAAAGAAGCTACTATTCCCATTAGCGACCTCTAAAAGGAACATGCTGCTAATGAGAATAGCAGCCGTTGCTGACGTGACACCAAGTAGCCCACGAGCGCTAATAGTTTCGAAACTGGCCCATAATCGCAAATATTTTCAAAAAGTGGCCTATTATGGCAAAAAATTCATATTTTCACATCACTGAGATTGTTTCCATAACCCCATTCTAGCACAATGTAGTATTTAATTACAATGTTCTAAAAGTCGTTAGGCGGTAGTCGGGCGGCCGATGGGTGCTTAGCGCCTAGGCCTTGTAAGCGGAGCTTAAGCGGCTATGCGCTAGGCGGTTTTATTTATCTATTATATATTTATTTATTTATGTATATATCTTATTTATATATTTTATCATTTTGTTTTGTTTTGTTGTTACCAATTCTTACTCTTGATATTTCTCTTTGCAATTGCAGGATGAGCTTTACAAAATCGAATCGGTGTATTATTATTAGTTTTTTTATTTTTTTGTATAGTCTTATGCTCATCTATTAGACTAGTATTAATCTATGACGAAGATCAGTAGTGGAGATTACCTGTTCGGCCGTACCAGTCCAAGGAGAAAACAGTGTAGGGAAGCGGGAGGCTTGAGTTGGGAGATGGGGGAGGGTTGCGTCAGGAGAAGTTTGAGAGAGAAGAGGACGTAGTGTTGACATCGGAGGTGAAGCAATGCGGGAGGCAGTGTGTGGTTGTGTTGACGACTAAACTTTGAAGCTGAAGAGAGGAGAGAGGTTGTGTTGACGTCGGTTGAAGTTGAAGTGAACTGCGAATGCAAGGAGGGAGGTGGAGGGGGTTTTGACGACTGAGTGACAGAGTGAGTGAAAGCTGCGACTGCGAGGGAGGCGGAGGAGATTGTGTTGACGACTGCGAGCAACGACTACGAGGAAGGAGGCGAAGGAGGGAGGTGGAGGAGGTCGAAATTGAAGCGTGTTGCGAGCTGCGAGCTGTGAGCCTCCGACTGCGAGGAGGGAGGCAGGCAGAGGAGGTGATTTGGGGATTTTAGGGAATAGGAATTAGGGATTTAGAGAATAGAATTGATTTGGGGTTTTTTTACGGGGGATTTAGAGGAGAAAGAGAAGTTTTAGGGGTTTTGAGTGTATCAGAGCGGGTCGGGTTGGAATAAGTCGGATCCCTTTTTTTAATAATTAAGTGCTAACCGGGTCTAAGCGGGTCTAGCTCGCCTAGACCCGCTTACGCGCCGCCTAGAACCATTAACCGATTTTCTTAAACGCCTAGCCCCTAGGCGAGGTGTTGGAGGGCCGCCTAACGCCTAGGCCGCTTTTTAGAACACTGTTTAATTATAATGATTCTTGAAAAGGCCAAAGGTATAATTTTATGCCTGATCACCAACAAAAAAGATGGTGACTTATCACTGCATGTCTATACAGGCCACTAAGTTGTTTCTAAAGGGATTTAGTGGGAAAGTTCAAGCAAAAAATGTTTACATAAGTTCTTACATTTATACCATCTAAAACCATGCATTGTGTTTTGATGATGTGGTTTTTGATCACCCAGTCTATATCTACCCATGCCACTTTTGTAGTTCTAAAAAGGGATTTAGCGGGAGTTTTCAATCACCAGATTTCTATATGAGGTCATTCTTACATTCCTAAACCTGCATTTTGTGCCTAGGTTTGTAAGTGTATTTGTCACTACTTTAAAAAAGTCGAATTATCCCTCCCTTTTAAATTTTCATTTTGTTTAATATCACATCTCTGTCTTTTAACAATTATCACCCAATTATCATTTTCAGTTTTTTGCCTCTCCAACACTAGCTACTCCTTTGGGAGGAATGCGTTTCTTGTCTATTAGAGATGGATGATTCACAAGCCTTATGATCCTTGTGATTCCAATCTCTTTCTTAATAAGAAAGATATATTCCTAGTTGTTATCTGTTCCAGACGATTAGAGCTTTTGCCAAGTAGCTCAAGTGATGGGCAAGGCATAAGTTGGCCTTCAATTATATATATATATATATATATATATATATATATATAAACAGGGTAGCCTTAGAGACATAATGGACTTCGGTACACAACTGCTTAAAGTTTAAGCATAACTATGGCCTAGTGGCTACTAATGATCAACAAGACTGAAATGTCATTGTATTGATCCATGCAGTATCATGTCCTTTTCTATGAATTTCTTCACTAGTGAGATTTCATTTTTTGATTATTATTGCAGTGTGAACCTTAGATTATATTACCAAAATAAGCACCAAAACTAATTCACAAGTCTTGTAGAGAAACTTCGTGACAAGCTAATAAGTAGTTATTGAGTTATCTATGTACTTAAAATTTTGGTTTCCTAATATTTATGTACTTTTTTGCGTAGGTCTTCTCTCTATCCGTTGGAGAGATTGGAACATTGATGAGCCTTGGCCCAAAGGATTCATGCGAATTTTTTCATGATCCATTTAAAGGAAGGAGGTATGTAGTAATATATTACATTTCTAAGTTAAACAAATTATAGATTTACGTCCTGTTTGGTAAAACAAGTGGTGAACTGCTGTGGACATTTATTTGAGCGGACATCACTGATTTATCCCTAGTTTTCTTTTACGTGGATATCACAGATTATACCTTCTTCCAGATTTTATAATGACTTATTGTTCTTTTTCAGTTTCATATATGTCAATTGTTAATGTTGGAAATGACTATAAATCAAACATCTTGTACTTTATAAGTATTTTTCATTTCAATATTTATCTTAATATATGTTAGAAAATGAGTGTTTTATACACCATTTACGAACCGGTTTTTGAGCAACTTTTTTAGTAAGATCCTCAATGAATTATTGAGAAATCTTGATTGATTTGTGTTCTCCTTCGTGAGTAGATCAAAATCATATATTGATTTGCTAAAAACGGTTAAGGGGTGAATGAGAAATTGTCTCTCAAAGTGAGACGTTTTCATTCTTGAAAATGGGTTAAGGGAACATAGTTCCACATCGGACTAATCAAAGGAAATAGAAGAGGATATATAATAACCTCCTTTTAAGTATTGTAAGATAGCTAGAAGAGAGGCTCTCTTGCGCGCGCGCAGGGGTGGTGCAAATCTCGGACCGGATTACATGCAACTTGTGTGCGTCCGCACGACCTGCGGACACAAATGCCGGACCGACATGACCCCACCCCGTGCAGAGCCACTTTTTGCTACAGTTTTGATTTTTCTTTTGTAACGGCTGAAATAAATGCGTCTGCCGTTTCAGTGCCGTGTTGAATGTTTTGTCTACCGTTACACTGAAGGCATTCAAAGGCAATGATTGATGGCTGCCGTTACAGTGCCGACATTCAATTGATTGTCTGCCGTTACACTGAAGGCATTCATAGGTTTGTCTACCGTTACAGTTTTAACCCTGACTCTATAAATAGAGGCCTCCCCTCTCATTTCTTTCCTGCACGAGTAATCTTCTTTCTTCCTCTTCTGAGTTCTACTCTGTTCTTCACTCCTGCTGTTTGGTAAGTCGGTGATAGAATTCTGACGCTGCTGTTCGGTTCGAGAGTGCTACGTGGTGCCTACGTGAACCCTTTGGTCGTTGCATCCGGGGAGACAGACGCCTTCGTACAATCCAGCAACCGAAAGAGGCAAAATCTGTTTTAAGGATACTGTGTGATACACATGCCTCGACTACTCTAACTTGTAATCTGAAATTGGTTTTTGTAAGTTATTTATTTATTTTATTTTCCTTTCGATTTTTCTTTCTCTCCTATTTTCTTCTTTGTTTTCTGTGACTCTCAATCAATTGAGTTTATTGTAAAAGAAACTTTATAAAGATTTTTGTAATAAACTTAAAACAGATTTTTTGATTTTCTTGATTTTCGATTTTGACACTTCTTATCTTTTTCTTTAATCTGGAAAACTTACACTCGTGTTATGTAATTTTCAGAATCAAAATGACTTCTGCATCGGACAATGTTGTTGTGTCTGAAACGGTCCAAGTGCCGGTTGCTGATACGACGCAAGTACCAACTGCTGCTGCGGCACGAGTGTCAATGCCAACCGTTGTACCTGTCTCAGTCTCCCATGGGGAGAAACGTGAGAAGTTCAACTGGCAGAATTTTAAAAGGTGACAACAGAAGATGATGTTCTATCTGATCACACTGAATCTTGCAAGATTCTTGAACGAAGAAGCTCCAAATCTTAAGAAAGATGAGCAAGATAACCAAGTCATTGCCGCTGTGAATGCTTGGAAAAATGTTGATTACTTATGTAGGAATTACATAATGAACGGATTAGCCGATTCTTTGTATAATGTATACATTGACAAAAGAACTGCTAAAGAACTTTGGAAATCACTAGACCATAAGTATAAAACTGAGGATGTCAGCGCCAAGAAATTCATTGTGGGCCGCTTCCTAGACTATAAAATGGTAGATTCTAAAACAATGATCAGTCAAGTTCAAGAACTACAACTGATCTTGTATGAGATTCATGCTGAATGTATGAAGTTTCCAAGTAGCATGTATAATTGAAAAATTACCACCAGGTTGGAAAGACTTTAAGAATTACCTAAAGCATAAGCAAAAAGAAATGAGCACTGAAGATCTCATTGTCAGGTATTGTATTGAAGTAGACATTAGAGGATCTGAAAAGGTTGGACTCGTCAGTCATGCAGCCAAGACAAATGTAATGGAACATAAACAATGTTCCAACAAGCACAACAACAAGGATTCCAAGTTGGGGCCTAAGGGAGGAATCTCCAAGAAGTCGGAGTTTCAAGGCAAGTACTTCAATTGTGACAAAATGGGTCACAAGTCTACTGAATGCAGACTTCCCAAGAAGAACAGGAACAGAGAAGCAAACTTGATTCAAGGCATTGCTCAAGATGTTTCCGATATCAACCTCTTAGCTGTGGTCTCAGAGGTGAATATGTTAGGTTCAAACCCGAAGGAATGGTGGATTGACATTGGAGTTACTCGACATGTGTGCTCCAACAGAAATATGTTCTCCACTTTCGAACCATTAGAGAATGGGGAGAAAATGTTTATGGGGAACTCGTCTACTTCAGAAATCAAGGGCCATGGCAAGGTGATTTTGAAAATGACTTTTGGAAAGGAATCGACTCTAACAATGTTGGATGTTCCTGAAATCCGTAAGAACCTAGTATCTGGTTCGTTGTTTAATAACCACGGTTTTCGTTTAGTGTTCGAGTCGAACAAATTTATTTTGTCAAAGAGTGGAATGTATGTTGGTAGAGGATACATGAGTGGTGGAATGTTCAAACTCAATGTAATGACCATGGTCAAGAATATCAATAAAGGTAGTTCTTCTACTTATATGCTTAAGTCTTCCAATTTATGGCATGGTAGACTAGGACATGTTAATTATGATACTTTGCGAAGACTAATTAACTTGAATCACATACCAACATTTCAAATTGATTTCAAACACAAGTGTGAAACTTGTGTTGAGGCAAAACTTATAAAATCATCGTTTAAAAGTGTTGAAAGAAACACTGAACCTCTTGATCTAATTCACACTGATATTTGTAATTTGAAAATGATACAAACAAGAGGTGGTAATAAATATTTTATTACCTTCATTGATGATAGCACAAAATACTGCTATGTATATTTGCTTAAAAGTAAGGATGAAGCTATAGAGAAATTTGTTCTCTATAAAAATGAGGTTGAGAACCAACTCAATAAGAAAATTAAGACGCTAAGAAGCAACCGAGGTGGAGAGTATGAATCGCTATTTGCTGATACGTCTGCTAAGCATGGGATTATACATGAAACGGCAGCGCCTTATTCTCCTCAGTCCAACGGTGTTGCTGAGAGAGAATCGTACATTGAAAGAAATGATGAATGCAATGTTAATAAGTTTTGGTTTGCCACCAAACTTGTGGGGAGAAGTTATTCTTTCAGCTAACTACCTTTTGAATAAGGTGCTCAAAAAGAAAGAAGAGAAAACTCCATATGAATTATGGAAAGGAAGAAAGTCATTCTACAATTACTTGCGAATGTGGGGATGTGTTGTCAAAGTGGCAGTACCTCCACCTAAGAAAGTGAAAATAGGACCAAAAACGGTTGATTATACTTTCATTGGCTATGCACTTAACAATAGTGCCTATCGGTTCTTGGTGTACAAATCCGATATCATTGATATATCAAAGAACACGATAATAGAGTCTAGAATGCATCGTTCTTTGAAGATGTATTTCCATGTAAGTCAAAGGAGGAACCAAGTTCCTCCAAACGAACACATGAGACTATTAGTAAAGATAGTGAAGACCAAGATGAAGAAGTTGAGGAGGAACCTCGACGCAGTAAAAGAACAAGAATGGAAAAATCTTTCGGTTCGGATTTTTTGATTTTTATGCTTGAAGGTGAATCCCAAACTTTCAAGGAAGCGGTGAACTCTAGTGATGGTCCTCTATGAAAAGAAGCCATCAAGAGTGAAATTGATTCTAACTTGCAAAATCATACTTGGGAACTAGTGAATCTTCCACCAGGTAGTAAACCTTTAGGTTCCAAGTGGATCTTCAAGAGAAAAATGAAACCTGATGGATCAATTGAAAAATACAAGGCAAGGCTTGTATTTAAAGGCTATAAACAAAAGGAAGGTCTTGATTACTTTGATACATATTCTCATGTGACGAGAATAATTTCCATTAGGATGGTACTTGCAGTAGTAGCTCTGCACAATCTTGAAGTACATCAAATGGATGTAAAAACAACTTTTCTTAATGGAGATTTAGATGAAGAAATCTACATGGAACAACCTGAAGGTTTTTTAGCTTCAGGACATGAAAAGAAAATGTGTAAACTGGTGAAGTCATTATATGGCTTGAAACAAGCTCCAAAGCAGTGACATGAGAAATTTGACAATGTCATGATGATAAATGGTTTCAAGATCAATGAATGTGACAAATGTGTATATGTCAAAGACACAGAAGATAGATATGTCATTATATATTTGTATGCAGATGACATGCTTATTATTGGAAGCAATGATCAGATAATTAAATCTGTTAAAAACATGTTGAACTCGAGGTTTGACATGAAAGACATGGGACTAGTTGATGTTATATTGGGAATTAAAATCAGAAGAACATCAGATGAGCTTATTTTAAGCCAGTTATATTATGTTGACAATATTCTTGGAAATTTTGATAAAGATAATTCTGAAATTGCCAGAACTCCAATAGATCTAACTTTACATTTATCCAAAAATAAAGGTGAAAGTATTTCTCAAGTAGAATACTCTAGAATCATAGGCAGACTAATGTACTTAATGAGTTGTACAAGACCAGACATAGCCCATGCAGTGAGTAAACTAAGTAGATACACGAGTAATCATGGAAGCGAGCATTGGCAAGCAATTACAAGAGTACTGAAGTACTTGCGTTTTACTCATAACTATGGGCTGCACTATACGAGATACCCAGCTGTACTTGAAGGATACAGTGATGTGAACTGGATATTTAGTGACAATTCAAAATCCACTAGTGACTATGTGTTTACACTAGGTGGTGCAGCAGTTTCTTGGAAATCCTCGAAACAAACAGTGATCGCTAAATCCACGATGGAATCTGAATTTATCGCACTGGACAAATATGAGGAAGAGGCTGAATGGTTACGCCACTTCCTCGAGGATATTCCAAGGTGGACGAAGCCTGTGCCTCCAATGTGCATACATTCAGATAGTCAATCTGCAATTTGTAGAGCACAGAGCAATATGTATAATAGTAAATCTAGACATATTCGTCGAAGGCATAATACCATTAGACAACTACTCTTTACTGGGGTTGTCTCTGTGGACTATGCAAAGTCAAAGAATAACATTGTGGATCCGTTAACCAAAGGGTTAAACAGAGAGTTAGTTGATAAATCATCGAGGGGAATGAGACTAAAGCCCATGAAAGAATAAGTCGATACAATGGACACCCAACGTAGCTAACTGGAGATCCCGAGATCTAGGTTCAAAGGGACAACTAAATTGTATAGACCAAGTTGGATCACTGTGGGAATTTTTCCATGTCCATTCCCATGATGAAACATTGATGCCCGTAAGGTAACAGGTTAAGTTAGGCTTTTAATGATTCTTATGCGTCGGATATCCGAGCAGAGTAATGCGGGTTACTCTTAAGTAAGAAATCACCTATGTAAGAGGGAAGAAGGGCCGCTTTCAAGGGAATAATATAAGGCAATATTCCTGTTAAACTCTTGCAGAACTAGGCGTATGTTCATGGCCAAAACGAACATAACCGTGAGAACTGAAAATGCGTTGGGAAGATTTCTGTGTGAGATGTCATCGTTTACACAAATGACAGAACAGTTCAAGGACATCACGTCTACTGTTTAGTTAGTAAAGTAAACATATTCTCATAAGGGAATGTTCAAAGGGTAATACCTACCTATCCTATGCAGGAATCAACCGTTGAATTCTATCACCAAGTCTGTCGTGTCAGTCTGTCGTGTCTGTGGTCGTCAATTTTCATTCATTTGGGGAATGTTAGAAAATGAGTGTTTTATACACCATTTACGAACCGTTTTTTGAGCAATTTTTTGAGTAAGATCGTCAATGAATTATTGAGAGATCTTGATTGATTTGTGTTCTCCTTCGTGAGTAGATCAAAATCATATATTGATTTGCTAAAAACGGTTGAAGGGTGAATGAGAAATTGTCTCTCAAAGTGAGACATTTTCATTCTTGAAAATGGGTTAAGGGAACATAGTCCCACATCGGAAAAATCAAAGGAAATAGAAGAGGATATATAGTAACCTCCTTCTAAGCATTGTAAGATAGCCAGAAGAGAGGCTCTCTCTCGCGCGCAGGGGGTGCAAATCTCGGACCGGATTACATGCGACTTGTGTGCGCCCGCATGACCTGCGGACATGAATGCCAGACCGACATGACCCCACCACGTGCAGAGCTACTTTTTGCTATAGTTTTGATTTTTCTTTTGTAACGGCTGAAATAAATGCAGAAACGGTTCTGTCTGCCGTTTCAGTGCTGTGTTGAAGGTTTTGTCTGCCGTTACACTGAAGGCATTCAAAGGTAATGATTGATGGTTGCCGTTACAGTGCCGACATTCAATTGATTGTCTGCCGTTACACTGAAGGCATTCATAGGCTTGTCCACCGTTACATTTTTAACCCTGGCTTTATAAATAGAGGCTTCCCTTCTCATTTCTTCCCTGCACGAGTAATCTTCTTTCTTCCTCCTCTGAGTTCTTCACTCCTGCTGTTTGGTAAGTCGGTGATAGGATTCTGACGCTGCTGCTCGGTTCGAGAGTGCTACGTGGTGCCTACGTGAACACTCTGGTCGTTGCATTCTGGGAGACAGATGCCTTCGTACAATCCAGCAACCGGAAGAGGCGATATCTGTTTTAAGGACGCTGTGTGATACACAGGCCTCGACTACTCTAACTTGTAATCTGAAATTAGTTTTTGTAAGTTGTTATTTATTTATTTTATTTTCCTTTCGGTTTTTCTTTCTCTCATATTTTCTTCTCTGTTTTCTGTGCCTCTCAATCAATTGAGTTTATTGTAAAAGAAACTTTATAAAGATTTTTGTAACAATATATAGCAAATCACGGGTGACAAAAAAAAACCACTAGTTACTGTGTCTGCACTATTGAAGTTGCTAAAGAATATAGTTGCTGCTTCAATGATTTATTTGCTTCATTAAATAGTTGTCTGTCCAATATGGTAATAGGGTACTCGTTATGTCATAACCTTGATTCTTCATAATTTTAGTTATGTTTAGAGTTGCCTTGTTCTGAGTTTCACTGCTATACCATTTCAACCTAGTGCTTCCAAGCTCTGTGATAATCCTAGGTCTTTGTCATTAAGTTTCCTTGATAAGGTTATATGATTCTCTTCTGTATTATTACGAACATTTACATCAGAGACTTTTCTGTTCATGTTACTTTGTTGATGTAATTTTGGCATATGTTAGTCATCGCAGACTATATTATCTATGTGTCTTAGTGTGTGCTATTGGGCAGTACATATATACTTAATTGGTATCTGCTTAATATTTCTTCTAGTTTAGTCATCAATTGAGGACTAGTATTAGGTATTAGGAATGGTTAGATATGGAGAACCATGTTATTTTAATCATTATTGAATTTATAACTGCAGACTTTACATATATCCTGGGCCTCCCAGGGATTTGTGCTTAGTAACATTAGTTTATAACTTATGCATGCTGTGAAAAGAACACAGCTGTGATCATCATGTCATGTCTTTCCCTATATTATCAGCCTCATCTATTTCGTTACTGGTATTTGGAGTTTGGATACAACTGTTATGCTAAAAGATATGTTGTTGGTTTTTTCAGCTACAGTAGTTCAAGTACCTTCATTACCTTGTAGTTCTTATTTTACTTTATTGCTAGTTGCCAAACTTTTGTCAAGGCTTACCTGTCAAAATATTATTGCTGCAGTGATGAAGGGAAAGTTCGGAAGCTCCTGAAGGCAGAGCCTCTTCCTGATGGCACTGGGCGTTTCCTTAATCTCAGTATTGTTTCATAACTCCCTAACTATCTTCTGAAGTTGTGAACTGACATAAGTTCCTTTAAAATTTTGTT
Source organism: Hemerocallis citrina (assembly GCA_017893485.1). Lineage (NCBI taxonomy): Eukaryota > Viridiplantae > Streptophyta > Magnoliopsida > Asparagales > Asphodelaceae > Hemerocallis > Hemerocallis citrina. Next base: position 426,535,247 of record CM030359.1, on the reverse strand, counting down.
TCCACAAATGAGAAGCCATTAAGTTAAAAATATTTATCTTCATTTACATGTGAAAAACTTAATACTAAAAAAGATCAGTCCGTTTTATGTTCTAAGGGGCTGTTAACACCTTTTTTAGTCTTTTCTATCTTTTTTTAATAGTTGTTGGTTGTTTGAATGAGTTGTTGATGATTGTTCTTTACGGCAACTTACACTGAGATATTGAGTAACATATTATCATTTCTTATAGGTGTCCAGAATCGCCTCCTAAATGTGGATGAAAGCATTTATATTCCTATTTCAAAAGCAGAGCTAACTGTTTTGAATTCCGCTTTCAATGTAAGAGCCATTTCCTCGCCATCTTTTTTATTTTGTGTGATTTTTGCATTTCCATTATCCCTTCCAATGACACAGGCCCTTTCTTTGTTCAAACACATTTTGTTTCTTTTCGGTATAGGGTATGTCAACTCACTATTATTTGCATGGTTGCAGTTTATTTTACCCTATCTTCTGGGTTGGCAAGCCTTTGCCGACACTATAAAACCTGAGGACTCCATGCGGTCAAACAACACATCTGGAGCGGAATTAGAATGGGGCAGATGATACATCTTCTTTCAATATCGGAAAAGAAGAAAAACAAATGTTGTTCACTTGAGTCCTTTTCAAAAGTTCTTGTGCAAAAGTGTTCACATTAGAGTGTTGAGCAGCATTCTATAGTTTCAGTGAACCCTGAACGGACCACTGAAAGTTGTGTTGATAGGTGTTGTAATTCTGTATTTAGGTTCAGAGAAGCTAGTTCAATTTTGTTTTCCCTCTTTTTTTAGCGGTAATCCTGTGTAGGTACTTGTGGTTAATTTTTCAAATTTTAAGGACCACTTGCTCCTGTTTTTATCTTATTCCTGGTGCTTGGCTGAAAGGATTGTTTGTCTGGTGGTGTGTGGATATGTAGCCTTCGCGTAGGGTTGGCAATCGGGTCGACTGGGCCGGGTTGGAACCGAAATAAGGCAGGTCCGGGTCGGGTCAGTTTCTTAACTGGCCCGGGTTGGGTTAGCGAAATCTCGATCCGGCCAACCCGTGAACCCATTCGGGTCCAGCCTGGGTCGGGTCGCGGGTTGGCCCGTTGATTTCAACTTAATTTTTTTTTTACTTAAAAAAAATGTAATAATAATAATAAGAATAAGAATCAAATAGTGAAATTGCTAAAAAAATGTATATATTATTCATATGATTTCAACTTATACAAATTTTTAACTTTTTATAAGAAACAAATATTTATTACAAATTTGTTCTATACAATTACAATTTTCTTCTATACAATTACAATTTTCTTCACATTTTCAACTTTTTTTATAAGAAACAAAGATTTTTTACAATTTTTTTATATATTTACAATTTTCTTTAATTTGTTGTTGTTGTTGTTGGTCTTCAATTTTTCATGTTGGTTGTTGTTGATGTTGTTGTTGTTCTTCCGGAGAGTTGCTTCCACTTGTAGAGGTGTCGAACCTTTTTCCTTGAGTCCTATCTTCGGTCTTCATCCAGTCTTCCGTGCAGACGAGCATCTCCAACGATTGAGGCTTCAAGTGATTTCTGTAATCGGTTAGAACCCTGCCACTTGTAGAAAATATACTTTCTGAAGCAACTGTAGAGACTTGAGGAGTTAGTAGATCTTTAGCCATATATTTAGGAATACTATAAGTATGTTCATGGTCTTTTCACCATTGTAAAATATCAAGTGTAGAAGTAAAACTTTCAGAATATTGTTGATTATACCAATGTAATTTATTTGGTTGATTAATCCTGGGTTTTTTTTATTGAATTTGTGCAAGTAAATTAAATGTGGCATCATCTAATTTACTCTTACCCTTACCTCTAGAAGTAGTAAAAAAAGAACTAACTAAACTAGTTGTACTACTAGATGCAAAACTTTTATCATAAAAATCATACAAGTTATTTAATGTCAATTTAAAGTTGGCTAAAAATGTCTTGCAATTAATTTCAGATTCATCTCCAAGTATGATAAAAAATATTTCAATCAAACTCTTTGTACCTTCTAATTTGATACGAGGATCCATCACAATAACAATATAATACAATATAGGAGGATGACTAAAATACTTTAAAATTTTGGTGTATGCAGGTTTCACAATATGACCAATATAAACATCATCGATCATTTCATTAAAAGTTTGCATCATAGTAACTATTGAAATAAAAAAATGATACTAAAAGTAGATTCATAAGATTTTGAAAATTTTAAAGTTGCGGTTTTAAAAGGTTTTAAAATTTTTAACAAAGATTCGGCATAATACAAAGTTTCGTTAGTCATTTGAAAATTTGGCATATTTTTTGCAAGACAAAAATTATTTATACATGGTTTATATTGAGTAATAACATGTAGCAAATTAAAAGTAGAGTTCCATCGGTGTTTAACATCCTTTGGAAATTTTTCAAAAATATACATTTTTAAGCTTACACCATTCTTTCCATTCTTGAAATATGATGCCACTTAATGCAATAAAATGTACACAATTTCTAATGCAAACTAGACATGAGTCGGCTATTTTTAATGCATCTTAAACACATAAATTTAAAATATGACATGCACATCTAATATGAAAAAATTCGTCACGTGGAGGAGCTAATTGTGTTTGTAATATTGTCACGCCTCACTTCCCAAAAGGAATACTGAATACAGTATGCGACTAAGCCCAACGAATGGTTTTCACCATCCATAAGCAGTACTTAACTCAGCCCAACAGTAAATATAGCAATATACTCAACCACACATGCATAAACAATTATAAATCAACAGTATCTATTTGCAACAATAATAAATATTTCAAACAAATACATGATCTGAAACAAAACAAACTCCGGGATTACAAGCCAAAATACAAGTTTCAATACAGTAGCATAAATGAAATAGTTCAAGACAAAACATTAAGCAGAATTTTTCAATGCGCAGCTCAAAACTTTTGCTCACCAACTCCAGTACGCAAATGATCACCAAAACTGCTCATATAACAATTACAAAGAAATAAGAAGACAGGAAGACATGATGCCGGTTAGTTGCAAGTTCCGGGCCGCAAGTAGTACAAGCAGGAAAAGGAAAGGAGAAATATGAAACAAGAAAATAGGAGGTACCAACAGGAAGAAAAGCAACAGTAGGTGATAGTCTACAGATAACAGGAAACAGTGGGTAAACAGTAAAGATAACAGTAACATTAACAGTAGAGGATAACAGTAATAGTAGGGGTCAACAGTAACAGCAACAGGATGTGACAGTGAAACAGTTATTCGTATGTCTAATGTTCATTACTATCTAGGTAGCACTTCATGCGTTCCAAATTTTTACCATATGGTTGCTACATCAAACAGTTTCGTTTTAAGATTTCGTAGTGGAACCTATAGAGCCATATATTCAGACAAACAGTAACAGTAACAGGAAACAGTAACGGTGTCATGGATCATGCCCTCATGCATCTAGAGAAAAATAGTTGGTACCACAGTAAACAGTTGGGAAAAACGAGTCCCCTTCTGAATACACATTTCTATATAGTCCATTACTAGATCTTTCCTTTAAACTCCGACTTGATTATTTTTCATTATTATTAAACATATGTGAACAAATACAAACAGGGCTAAAGACATGGCAAGAACAAAGAACAAGTCTAAGATAAATAGGGAACACAACGGGTGATAAAAATAATCTATAACAGTCAAAACAACGAAACTTTCAGTTCTGGACAGCAAGACACTATTGCACCAAATCTGAGATTCCTGTTGCTACAGAACTGCAAATCTAGATCCGTCAGAAAATCTGGAAACTAGCCTCTCTGCTGAATCCAGCACATATATACAAGTCATACATCAGCCACAATAACAGGGTCTAAAACAACGTTTAATAAAGAATTTATATTCAACCAAAATATGCAAAATTTTGTTTATAAGCATGAAAAGGTTTAAAAACATCATAATTAAATCTGAGAAAAATCTGAAAGATTCCCTAGCATATCTAGTCTCAACATATAAAATATCATGAAAATTTATTACATATAGTATAGTCAATATAATTCGAAAAACAGAATAGTGTAACAAAATTGTGATTCTGAAAGTTCAGACACAACAGTACCAAAATAGAGATAACTCACAAAATACAATTCGAAATCCAGATCCGTTAAAAGGGTGATAAAATAGACAAATCAGGGTACAATTTATAGTCACAAAGTTTTCATAAAAAATGAACAGAATCAGATTGAAAACAAAATTCCTTACTGAACAGCATGTTGTTTGAAAATATATTGCTTGGTTTCATAAGCATGAAATGAGTAATAAAAGTTATTAAATAACTCTAAAAAAATTAGGGATTGATCCTAGTCATAACTAAACATACTCAGATTAATATCAATTCCAAATTCTACTTTTAATATCAGTTTTAAAATAATAATTCATACAGAAATCATATAATTCAGAATCTGGAATTTACGATACAACTGCAGTAAAACAGCGATAACTTATGCATCAAAAATCGGAATTCAGATCCGTTGAAATTTTTGAAAACTAGAAAACAAAGCCTACAAATCATATTCACAAATTTATTTATTTTACTGATGTTAACAGAGTTGAAATTACTATACTAAAATATGGCAGCAGTAAAACAAAACTTATCTCATGCATTTCATCAAACAATTTAATTACAAACGATTGAACCTAAGATGTCATACAAAGCATGGTATATATGTTACTCAAATCAGCATGACATGTGTATAAATAGTTTAAAATGAGATAATATAGGTTACTCAAATCAGCATGGCATGTGTATAAATAGTTTAAAATGATATAATACATCTAACAAAAGCATCCATGTACAATCATCTACATCATACGGTATGCCCCAAACAAGCATACAATCAAGATGTCCATCTAAAGTAATTTATTTTTCATGCAACGGGTGACAACTACTGTGAAATGCTCGTGATCAAGAGATGAAGAAATGGATCAACTAACAAGATATTTGATCATCATGAGGGTACAAAACAAAGATGCATGCAAGACTACTTACGGTATTTAACTTGTATGAAGAATAAATACATACAAGCTACTTGCCTGATAACGACGACGACGAAGATGAAAGAATAACAGGAACGGATCCTGAACGACGAACACAAACACACGAACAAGAGCGAGAACCAACACCAACACAATAACACGTGCGGAGCACGTGCTCACCACCACACTGTGCAGCAACGGTAGCAAGCAAAGTAGCGGCAATAACAACAAAAGGGCGGCGACATGTCGAGGGTAGCTCGACGCTAAGGGACGTCGACGGTAGCGATGGCCAACGATAGCGACGACAGGGGACAGTGGCACTAGGGCGAGCGGCTCGACTGTTTGAGTGGGAAGACGACAACAGTGACGAGGCGGCATAGCAACGTCGAGGGTCGGCACAGCGACGAGGAGAACTATGGTCGCTGTGGGCTCGAGCGGGGAAAAGGGCGACACCAGGATCAGCGGTAAGGGGGAGAGGAGAGGGGGAGCACGGTGTGACGGGGTTTGAGGGTTGCCAGCATCAGGGATCAAGGCGATGACAACGGGGTAGGCGACGGGGGTTAAGGGGGGATCGAGAGAGATAGAAGGTGACGGTTGAGGGAGAGATAGATAGATAGGGATTAGGGTTTTGGTAATTAGGGTTGGGGGGGTGTTTAGTGGGGTTATATAGGGTCAAAGCGGGTTTGGGTTAACTGGGTAGTATCCAATAGGAAGAAGAGAGTCCAATATTAAACAGATAGGTCATGAATTAGGTCTAGTCAATAAACAAGGAGAAGAACAATATGTAGATCGATCAATATGAGAAGTAAATGTTGAATCAAAGCAAAAAGGAATTATAAAGAGAGAGAAAGAACCACACACGATTCAAGAGGGACGAAAAAATAGATACAATCAGAATTAAAATAAAATAACTAGGAATTTAATGAAAAGAATAAACAAAAATACAATAATGAGTCACAGGGGTTACAAATATACTAATTGATGCATTGTTGTTAGATGCATTATCAAAACTAATACACATAATTTTATCACGAATATGAAAAAGATCACATATTTTTAAAATACGATTTGCAATTTCAATACCACTATGAAAATAGGGCAACACGGCAAGTGATATGATCATTTTTTGAAGAATTCAATCACTGTCGATCCAATGACAAGTTATTCCCATCATTGAAATATTGTTGCAACCCTTCCAACAATCGGAAGTTAAAGACATTCTGCAAGTTAAACTTCATAAAATAGCAATCAAACCATCTCTCATTTCGATGTACATTTCAAAACAATCCGACTTCAAAGTATTTTTAGGGATTCTTTTAAAATGCGGGTTTAAAGTGGTTTGATGAAAAGACTCTAAGTTCCTACTCTCTGAATAGGAAAATGGTAACTCTTTCTTAATTACTAGTCGGGCCATTTTCCGACGAACAAGTTCGGGATCATAAGAGTGACTATCAACTAGACCGGTCCTAGGATAGATTTTTTGTTGGCCGGGTAGGTCTACAAGAAGTTCCTTGTGTACATTTTGGATGTGTCTTTTTATTGAGCCCGTCCCCTCACCCTTCTTCCATTTGTATGGCTTGGAACAAGTTTTACAAATTTTTAGATCTACACCCGGATTTTTTTCATACAGAATATAGTCATAAAATTTGTGCCAATCACTTGTTTCCCCTCTAGTTTTTCTACTACTACTCGGTTGTGTTGTTTCGGTTTGTTGTGTTTGTGTTTCCTCTTCTATGTCTATGTCTTGTGGGTACACATAGTGTGTACCAATGCGTCCGGTCGTATGGTACTCTTCGGTAGGCTCAATTTGTGGGACAATAAGAGGCCTACGAGAAGTGCTGGTGGAATCTTGTCCACTTTGGCTACGGCCATTACCTCGTGAACTAGACATGATAATAGTAAATAGTCTATGTGATAAAAAAAATGATTTCTAGTGTTGTACTAGTGTATGTGAAATAATTAAAAAATAATGTTGGAGGTATATGTTAACAAATAAAATCTAAAAAAACAGTATGAGGGTTGAGAGAGAGAAAATAAAAAAACCAACAAAAAAATATGATACAAAAAAAAATTAAGACAATATGAGGTTTATGAAATTTTGATACCGTACTTCGCGGATACTCGTATATAGAACGAGAGTGAAAATAAAAGTAGAAGTAGAAGTAAAAGTCCAGACCGTCCGGTAGTCGTTGTAAGAGAAAGAAAGAGAGTTTCTTTGTTGGAGGAGTTGAAGTAGACGTAGTTGAAAGTTGAATTCGATACGATCAGAATTTTTCGCTTCTATGTTGCTAGCTTCTTTGTTGAAATAATTTGAATGAATTGAGATTGAACTGAGTAGTAGTAGTAGAGAGAGTAAGAGAATAATGTATGAAATTTTTAGAGTAGTTTAAGGGGTATTTATAGGGGGAAAAAACGAAAAAAGGGAAAAAAAAAGGGCTAAAATTACTGTTGGCTTTGTTTTCAGCCGTTTGACCCGCAGGTCAAACGTTCGGCTCGCGCGGGTCGACCGTTCGGTTTAAAGCCCGCGGGTCAACTTGTTGGTTGGCGGGCGGGTTGAGGGTTTTAACCAGTTTGAGCGGGCCGGGTTAAGCGGGTCGGATCTCTATTTTCAGCGACCCGGGTCGACCCGCTTAGACTCGCGAGTTCGACTCGGACCCGAACCGTCATCCTGCGGGCGGGTTGGAGCATACGGGTCGCGGGTCAACCCGGCCCGTTTGCCATCCCTACCTTGGCGTGTGCATTGCACATATTCCTTTCTGTTCTATTCTGTGCAAATCACATCTTAGATCATTCTTGATAGCGTGTGGGTAATTCCAAGCTTATCCGAAGACTGATTCTGATGTATGTTTAACACTATATTTGACAAAAAAGTTCCGATTCTTGCTTGTAACAACCATAGTCACAAATCCGGCATTCGGAAATAATTCAGCAAGATTTAATATTCGGAATTCGGGAAAAAAATCGGAAAATTCGGAAAAAAATCGGCATAAGTTCGGGAATAAAGAAATACAGAATTTAATACATCTTAATAGTTAATACCCATCACCAAAGCAAAATTATATTTATTAGTAATCACATCATGTGTTCTTCTATCATGGATGTTTTTGTCATAGATGTTTCTTTTAATACAATCTTTATCTTTAAACATTTCACATAATTCTTTACAGCCCAAAGAAGAATCGCAAGTGGTTTTGTAAAACCTTTGTAAACCTAATTTTGATCCGCATATTCAGTTTGAAACATAACTTTGGTTTAAAACAAGTTTCCAACAGTGACTCTAAACAAGTGATTGCTTTTGTGCATCACTTAATCAGATTTCTGAAAAATATCAGATCCTTAGAGTGTCTTTGGTACGGGATTACTTCAATCCGCATACCGATTACATTCCTTCCACACAAAAAATGTGATTTTACATTAGTTAGGACCATAAATTGGCACAACATTTCCACATTGACTACTAGCTTCTTGCACAAGCACTATAGGTGTACTTACAGAGGCCGGCCAGCTGATGACATTTCATTATTGAGCTATGACAATATAGGGAGGAAAAGGTTGTTGTCGCTTTGTAGTCATCAAACAACTGTACATAGACAACAGTTTGTTGCTAATTTTGGTCAAATGATGTTTCTTAATTGCGATACCTCCTCCAACGGCTCAAGACCTTAGTATTGCTAGATATGGGACATACTCTAACAGTAGCAGAAATATGTAGTTCTTGTATGATAAATTATTTTCTATTGGAATTAGGAATTTGATCCATGCGGGAATTAATATCGGAGGAGGAACAGAGTACATCTACGAGTACCTAACTGAAACATTAGTTGATGGGCTCATGGGCGTGGAATTGGGAACTGAAGTTGTGAGTTTTGTGACATCTACTTCGGTATTTATTGAACTCACAAGAAAACCCTAATCCCTTCTTGATTCTTCCACTTACTTAACACTACCCAAATTAACACAAACTTGATCCAATGTCTCAAGTATCAAATCTTTTCTCAGTCTTCAGTTCTTCACTGTATATTCTATATACTAACACTGTAACACTAACACATACAAAAATTTCCTAGAAAAAAAAAATAAAACTCACACGAAAACTGGGAAAGAATTCAGAGAAATCAAAATAAGTAAATAAATAATAGTACCTGCAAATAAGCAATAATAGAGATTAGAGACTAGTGAGGGCAGAAGAAAAAAGGAATGACGACGGCTGCGGGCCTGCGACTGTGGCTGATTGGGCGCCTACGCGATTGCGAATTGCAAGAGAAGTTCGATTACGGAGTAGATTGGGAGGCTGCGGCTGATTGGGCGCCTGAGGGAACTGTGCAGCTCGATTACGGAATAGAAAACTGTAAACGAAAACGCAAGAGCGACGGTAGGAAATAGGGTATAAGTTTAACTGAGGTTATTGGGTTCGCGAATCTTTCGTGAATAATGTGCGCACCACGCAAATTATTCGAGAAGAGGTGAATGAATCGCGGATTGAATCGGCTGATTATGAAGTCGCGAATAATTTTGCAAATTATTGCCTCCCTGTGACTATGGTAACAAACGTCTAATGCATCCAGGAAAGGTGATAAAACTCTTATAACACGAACAAGAGGTCTGAAGTTTAATCAGCACTTGCATAGCTAATACGGTATACAGTAATATGTGCATTCCTAGGCTAGAGTCCTATTATAATGTGGCAAATTCTATAATTATGAAACTTGTTACGGACTAATTTGTTAAAATCCGCTTCTGCGCATAGCTAATACGGTATGCAGTAATACGTGTATTCATTACTGTTTTTTTTGATGGATGGAGCCTTTTGGCTCTATCCGATTCATCCAAAAAAAAAAAAAAAGTAATACGTGTATTCATAGGCCAGAATCCTATTATAACGTGGGAAATTCTATAATTACGAAACTTGTTACGGACTAATTTGTTAAAATCTTCTTCTGCTCACGGGATATCGACAACGCTTTTGCAATTACGAGAAGAAACCAAGCCCCTTTTCGCAAATAAAATAATTAGTGGAATCTCATCCATTATATTTATCCCCTATTAAATAAATAAATAAATAAATAAATAAATAAATAAATAAAAAGACTCCAAATTCGATCTAGGGTTCCAAATCTGGATCATCATCTTCTTCCCCCTCCAAATCTCGATCCAAAATCCAAATCGAGAAGATGTACAGTTTTGAGGCGATGACGTTCAACATCCACGGCGGCTATCTCGAAGCCATCGTCCGCGGCCACCGCTCCGGACTGCTCACCGCCGCAGACTACAACAACCTCTGCCAGTGCGAAACCCTGGATGACATTAAGATGCACCTCTCCGCCACCGAGTACGGCCCCTACCTCCAAAACGGTTGGTTAGTCGGACCACCTCAATTTTCGTGTAAACCCTAGATCTAGTGAGTTTTTCGAGATATTGATGAGATGGAGTTGAATTTGGGATCAAATTAGGGTTTTGGAGGAAATTAGGGAGAGGAGAAGGAATTTGCGGTTGCGAAACTGATTTTAATAGTTATGTTGTAGTTACTGAATTTTGGAGAAATTTTACATTTTTCTGCATTGCGAAATTTAAGTCTTTTTTGTGGTTAATTGAGTTCGAAGAGGGCATTGGTTTGGGGGAAATTGGAAAGATTTAGGTTAAAAAATGAATCTTTGTGAATTGTTTGGATGCTATTTGAAAAGGAGTAGTTTTGAATTTGCTAACGTTCTCCGAAAATGTTATTGTTAATAATTTTATTAGTCCTAGAGCATTTAAGTGTGGTTATCCTACTCAGATTCAGCGAATGCATTATAGTTTAATTTGTTAGTACTCCTAGTCTGGTAAAAAAGAACAACAACGCGAATAACAACAACAAAGCCTTTATCCAAAAAATTTGGGGTATCCTACATGAATCATTCTCCTTTACTCAACTAGATTGCGGGCCACCTCCTTCATCAATTAACACTTTTTAAATCCTTAAAAATAGAGTCAACCCAAATCCGTTTGGGTCTAAACCTACTTCTTTTTGATCCCATAACTTCCGTCAGAAGAACAAATTTCCTGATTGGGGTGGTTATTGTTCTTCGTAGTATGTATCTTCTTCTGCACTTTGTTTTCAATTGGGGCAACCTATACTTTCATCTGTTTGCAATAATTTCTTATTTTGTCTTTTAGTGCATTTACACTCATCCACCTTAGCGTCCTCATTTGGTTACACACTTTTTTTTTTGAACATGTTAAATTTTAACTGTCCCACACTCTGAACATTTTTTGAAAATGATGGCAAACCAAAATATCTATTTTGTTGCAGAGCCTTCTCCATTGCATACAACCACTATTGTGGAGAAATGCACTCTCAAACTGGTTGACGAGTACAAGCATATGTTGTGCCAAGCCACAGAGCCATTGTCAACTTTCTTGGAGTATATCACGTAGGTGCTTATGTGTTCAAGCTTTTCATTTTAAAGTTATTTAGTTTCTGAAGAATATTGAGTTTTAATCTACATTCTACAGTTACGGGCATTATACAAGCATAAGCTTAGAAACACAGAAGAAGTCAACTACTTAAGAAATTGCGATGACTTGAAATGAAGTGTTTGTGTCCTATATGTGTGGTTTTAAAATGTCAGTAATAGTGCTTAATGGCTTGTTTGTTATGCTATTTACTTTGCAGTTACGGCCACATGATTGATAATGTTGTCCTTATTGTAACTGGAACCTTGCATGAAAGAGATGTGCAGGAACTGTTGGAGAAATGCCATCCTTTGGGAATGTTTGACAGGTATTTTCTTATATAACTTCAATTTTGTTCATTCTTTGCTTTCTTGATATGTTGTGCAGGATTTTAAGGTCTTACTTTTCTTTTGCAGTATTGCTACCCTTGCAGTGGCTCAGAATATGCGTGAGCTTTACAGGCTCGTCCTTGTTGATACTCCATTGGCTCCATACTTTTCAGAGTGTATCACTTCTGAGGTATTAACACAGTGCATACTAGATCTTGGTCTTTCTCAAATGCAGTGAACTTATTTTTGTTGAGGATTTGATGATATCTGGTGTTATAAGATTGACAAGAGTCCAAAGGTTTTATATGAATATTTTATTGTGAATTTGCTTACAATTTCTTCATTGTGTCTATGGTTGTTGGCCACTCATCTCTAATCTCTAATATTATAACTAGAGTTTGGGTTGTGTGACAGTCTGGAATGTGGGCAACATTTTAATTTTAATTTAAAATTTTATTTTCTTTCTAAAACAACATTGATGTAAGTGAATCCTCTTGAAATTACTTACTTTATCTTCCTGAGCCTTTTCCCAATCTAAACTTTTCAGCTTTCTACGACACTTGGCCCCATCACAATGGTTATTTACCCTTTAACAAGGAGACTATTCTTTTTACAACATACGTCGAGTTAGTTTGGCTGGAAAGAAAAAAGAAAGAAAAAAGAAGAAACAAAAAAAGTGTGATTAAATCACACCTTTATATAGACAAAAAAAAGTTTACTTACAAACATGTGAAACATATACTAAACTTTTAGTTTCTTATAAGACTATAAGAGACAAATGTAGGAACCTCATGCACAAATGTTATGGAAAAATGCAGTACGTCTACAGTAATAATCGTAGAGTAATGCTTTAGCCACTACCAATTTCACTACCATTTTCTTCACTACCTTAGGTGGCATACTCCTATGGGAGAGTTCCCCCACCTACTCTATCTTCCTCTACCTATTCTAGTGTGCCACACAAGGTAGTGAAGAGAAATGTAGTGAAATTGGTAGTGGATGTAGCATTACTCATAATCGTATTCAAATCAAAGTAGGAACCAATATTTATCCATAAAGCACTTGATGTACATAACTATACATCAACATCCTTCTATATCTTTCTATATCTGTTTGAAAATTTTGTATTTTCTGTCATAACTACAACACATTGTGTTCCCACTAAATCACTTGCCACCACCCCCCCCAACCACCAACCACCAACCACCTACTCCGGATTAGTCTTTTATTCCTACCTGGTCTGGTAGGGGGTCAAATCGTGATTTGCTCTCAAGTGTAGAGTATTCGTAGAGAAATCACCCACAATTCACAAATTGGCTGATAATGATATCGAGTGGTGTCAACCATTCATCTCATCATTTTTTTTATAAATATAGCAAAACAACAAATTAAAATATTGGAATCTTAGAATGAATCACTGTCAGCACCCCAACAAATGAAAACGGCAGTTCCTTGAAATTAATCTAAGTAGATATCAAGTGCTGGAAAATCCATTTTATACCAGACCTTAAATCTGCATAATCTATCATATTATGAAAGTTTCACTGTAATCCAATCTAAACATGATTAGCTATATATTACACATTATCAAGATGACATGAATTATCTTTTCTTTAAATTTTGAAGTTCTTTAAGAAGCTGATAGCAAGCAAAAACATCCTATACACCTAGATAAGACACTCAATATTTCCCGTTATACATAATCAACACCAAGCTTTAGAAGTCGTGTATTGAGCCCAATAGCAAGTTTCAGAACAATATTTGGTACGCATAAGTTTATGTTTGTTGAAGGCTTGAACATTACTGTAAAAAGTCATTACAACTGCTTGTAATTATTTGGTACATATACATTTTCATTGATCACTATATGCTTAATGCTTTTAATTTTGTGTCCTTTAATGTCTTACTGTTTGTAGTTTATTATAGAAGCTAGCAAGGCCCTGGTTATTCAAGCTCCTTAAAGTTTATTTTCTATGACTATTTGCTTTGCACTATTTTAATTTGCCTGCTCCCCAGGACCTGGATGACATGAATATTGAAATTATGAGGAACACGCTTTACAAGGCATACCTTGAGGATTTTTATAGATTCTGTCAGGTATGTGCAGTTGTCCCATCTGTAATAGTGAGAAATTTTCACAACACTTTTAATTTTAATTTTAATTCTAATTTTGCTGTTGTTGTTCCTGCTGTTGTTTTTATTAGAAACTTGGTGGTGCAACTGCTGAGATCATGTCTGACCTTCTTGCATTTGAAGCTGATAGAAGAGCCGTCAATATTACCATAAACAGGTTGGCTCTGCCACTCTTTATTCGAAAAAATTATTATTTGTGATGTGCCACTGTTTACATGTGGTTATCATGCTTGCTAGTAGTGGCAAATACAATTGTCATCTATATTAGTCAGTTTCTTGCCATGTATCTTCATGGCAAATACAATTGTCATTTCTTGCCAAGTCAGGATCTTCTCCTTACAGTTGATTGAATAAAATCATGACACATCTATAACTGTTCCATTAATTTGTCTTATATTTTATATTTTACCTATTGCAGTATTGGCACAGAGCTGACCCGTGATGATCGGCGAAAGCTTTATTCGAGCTTTGGTTTGCTGTAAGAGTTTAAATGATCGCATCATTGTTGAATATGATACTGTTTTTTGTTTATCTGAAGGTTACTTTACAGGTATCCCTATGGTCATGAGGAACTTGCTGTTTGTGAGGACATTGATCAGGTATAACACTGGTATTTGGTCGGGCTGTTTGTGAGGACATTGATCAGGTATAACACTGGTATCGGGTCCTGCACTACTTGGACCTGGATCCCTACGGATCCTATATTTGGACCTGGACCCTACCCTATATTATTCGGGTCTGGTCCGGGTCCAACTAAATTTTCGGACCCGACGGGTATCAGGTCCTCACAAAAAATTTCCCTTTTTTTGTGGAAAACGACGGATTTTTCACAAAACCCCTTCAATTTTCACAAAAAATAGTAAATTTAAACAAATCAATCAAGTTGTTGAACTACACAAACAAAGCTTCCATAAATAAACAAATCCGAGAGGAAAAATATTCATTAGGTATTGAGTTGCCTAACAAAACTGGAGAGATTATTATCCTTGAAATATTTGGGCAACGCACTCATCGAAACGCATATGGAAAAATACTCATTAGGTATTGAGTTGCCTAACCAAACTGGAGAAATTATTATGCTTGAAATATTTGGGCAACGCACTCATCGAAAACGCCTATGGATCGCACACTACGAAACTATTCTGCATGCTGCTCCACGACACGATCCGATCTATTCCCGGACCATCCACCACCTTGTACGTCATCGTCAGAAACGATGGCTGTCCCGAATCGTGAAGCCCCTCCTTCGGCCTTAGCGCCATACCTGATGGTCCACATCCGCCCACGCTGCCCGATTCGAAGCACTCCTCCTTCACCGAGTTTAGATTCCGCGGATCCATTTGAAGAATCTAGTGTTCCAAAAAAGGAAATATTCAAGGACGGTAAAAAAGATATTTTTTAGGTAAGAAAAAAATATTTTTGGAAAGAGATGAGGTGAAGAGGGGGTAGTGAAGTATATAAAAGAGGAAAAGAACAAGAAGTATGCCAGCTGGTCTGGGTCCGGGTCCAATTTGATGAGACCTAGACCCGACCCGTATATTTAATTGGGTCTTATTTTTGGACCCAGACCCTACCTGTGAAAGACCGAATCGGGTCGGGTCCAATATCGGGTCCGGGTCTGTTCTGGGCTGCGTTCGGGTATCAGGTGGAAGTGACAATGCTAATCAGGTGGGACTTTGCATCACACCTTATAATTTTGATTTGAAGGGAGTAATTGAAGCTTTGGGTTCATAGAATGCTTATCATACTGGAAGTTTTGGCTGTAGCAGTGTTATTGAAGGCAGTATGTGACATTATGTGTTTCTTGGCCACATACCACAAATGCGGTTAGGTTTTTTTGGATAAAAAACCTTAAAATTAGAAAGAAAAAAAAATCAGAAAAAGACAGGAAAAATCTGACAAAAATCATAAGAAAAGGGAAAAGTCAAAAGGACAGGAAACATATGTAAGAATAGCAAAAGTGCATAATATGATAATACAATTAGACAATTAGTTAAACAGTGACCTAAAACAACTGAAGGAAGTAGTTTGCGATATTCATTAGTTAATCAAAGACATAAAACAAGTTGACAACAAGGAGACAGGAGCAAGAGAAACGGGAAACCCTAATTGAAATTTTTCGTGCTGTCTAAAAATGAAGGAAAGAAGCGGCATCCTGGCCTTTTTTCAATTAAATTTACAAATGTGCGGGGTCTAAAAAACTGTTCATACTATTTTAAATATACCCAATTATCCACTCAAAGTATGCTGGCACATATTATATATTCTACCACATTTTTAAATATGTGATTGCATAATCATTTTTTTAATACAATATAGCGTATAAGCGGCCCAAAGGAGGTGATTTCTCACCACTGCGCTGATGCGGCACATAAATTTGCCACTGCGCTGATGCGGCACATAAATTCGCCTTTTAGAACACTGGGCCTTAGCTGATTGTCAACCTGTGGGTAAATGAGTTGCTATATAAATGAATATGTTTCAACAGTGTCGTTCCTGTTCCAGTACTTTATTAAAAGGACATCTGTCTCTTTTAATTGATTGAACTTCTAATGGAAAAATATTTGATGTTAAGGTCCATCTAGTGGCCGTCTGGTAGTTCAGGTTAGTCTTACCACTAAATGTAAAACCCAGAAATTTTATCATGCCACTAAACACGTGATATTGGAAGATGGATCTTTTGTTTTAAATTTTTTTTGCCCATTTCATTTTGTTTTTGCCTCCTTCATGTCATTTATGGGTCAGCCATGCTCTGGTAGTTATCTGATTGTTGATTCGTTTGCAAACCCTTGGATAATTAACTTGCCCCTGGTCGACGTTTCCATATATTTTATTCTTCTTTTTGAGAGGTGTTATGATGTTTAATTTGTCCTTTACACTCCTTGAATTTGTAAACCTTTGTGGCAATACTTCTGCATATCTTTAATGTAATTGCTGCTTTTTCTAGTAACTTTTTGTATGATGGAAAGATTAGTAGATGTTTTATGCATTGGCAACACCAAACATTCCCGAAACTGATTGCTTCCTTGCAAGAGATGGTGTACTGTGGTGTCATGGATGAGGTTTTTATGTCATGGCACCAAATCGTATGATGAGCCTCTGGTTTCCTGGAGCTTCTTAGAGTGCACACTGCTATCTTAGTAAGGCATTGACCAACACGATCACTTTTAACTGCATGGTTAATTAAATCATCTAGTAGTTATTTTGACAAAGTTTTTACAACAAAGTTGTTAGGTAGTTTGAGACTGTGAAGTGGCTCATTGTACCTTCCATTTTGCTGGACATTTGACTGGCCTTTTCTTGAGTTCATGCATTCACTAAATGAAACATGCCCTAGGCCGGGCGCTTCCCCCTAAAGAAATGGGGTGGCGTGGTATTCCACGGGAGAGGTTATTATCGTGGCACACAAATTGTGTGATGGGCATATATCAAAACCTGGCTTCCTTTAGCCGCTTTACTGTTCGAACTGCAGTGTGAGCGAGAGATTAGCCAACACTATCTGTTCTCCCTTTAATTTTCGAACTTCTGAAAACGCTCATTTGTTGTTTTAACTTTAGAAAATTGTAAGGTTGAGAGCACACAAATTGTGTGATGAGCCTCTGGCTTCCTGTAGCTTCTTAGGGTGCAAACTGGCATCTTAGTGAGGGATTGGCCAACACTAACCACTTGTAGCTTCATGGTACATTAGATCATCTAATAGTTATTTTGACAAAGTTTTTGCTGCAAAGTTGTTAGGTACTTTGAGGCTTTGTAGTTCATTTAATTGCTTTTTTTCGATTGAATTTTACTTGACAACAAAAGTACTAGTTGCGTTGATGCATTTGACCAAATGAAACATGCCCAAGGCCGAGCGCTTCCCCTGGAAGAAATAGGGTGGCGTGGTATTCCACGGGAGAGGTTATTATCGTGGCACACAAATTGTGTGATGGGCATATATCAAAACCTGGCTTCCTTTGGCCGCTGTACTGTTCGAACTGCAGTGTGAGCGAGGGATTAGCTAACATCAACACTTTAATTTTCAATAATCATTGAACCGCTGTATAGATGTTTTTTGACTTTTGACTTTATACAATTGTCACGAGTAAGGTTCACGGCACACAGATTGTGTGATGAGTGTCGGGCTTCCTGTAGCTTCTTAGAGTGCAAACTGCCATCGTAGTGTGGGATTGGCCAACACGATCACTTGTAGGTTCATGGTACATTAGATCATCTAATAGCCGTTTTGACAGTTTTTGCAGCAAAATTGTTAGGTAGTTTAAGGCTTTGTAGTGTTTTGTTGTATAATTCATTTAATTGCTGCATTTTGAATGACTTTTACTTGACAACAAAAAGAACTAATTGTTTTTATGCATTGACCAAATGAAACTTTTTTGTTTTTGTTTTTGATCGTATTGACCAAATGAAACTTGCCCAAGGCCGAGCGCTTCCTCTGGAAGAAATTGGGTGGCGTGGTATTCCGTGGGAGAGGTTGTTACTGTGGCACACAAATTGTGTGATGGGCATATATCAAAACCTGGCTTCTTTTGACCGCTTTACTGTTCGAACTACAGTTTGAGTGAAGGATTAGCCAACACTGTTTTATTTTAAATATGTGGTCTTTTTGACTTTATATAGTCACTTGATAATTTGAAGCTTTGTTAGCATGCCCTCGTGATTTTCAGAGGTACCGTTATCGGACATGGCAGGATACGTGTATAGGACTTGGCAAATTTATAAAAAGTAGGAAATAGGGATACCATATACCCCCATAATGTTTTGTAGATTGCAGGATAATATATTACAATTAAGCATAATCTTAACTCAAATAACATGAGACTGATGAGAATATTATTTGGGCTATATTATCATAATAAGAAATTTGCAGTCCATAGACAAAGTAAAAATAGCTTCAGTCCATACCAAATTACTAATATTAACTAGTATAAAGATGGTTAAATTGTTTTGAAACTGGTGGTTATTTACTCAGTATGTTCTCGTAAAGTCCCTAGGAAGTGTCTGGCCAATAATTGCATGAACTATTAGTGTTGGATAACATATGACACAAGTTTCCATGCTACGCAAGGCATCACTTGTAGGCACATGCTGTATTTTTTTTGTATCTTCTGTAATTGCTGCTTATTTGGATGACTTTTACTTAAAGATACAAGGGTTTGTGTGCATTTGATCTTAACATGAGCTCTCACAGGGTTGATTTGTGTTAGTATGACCTCTTTTAATTTGGAATCCCCTGGTTGTTTGTTGCAGGTTCGTGGTGTAATGGAAAAATATCCTCCATATCAACCAATCTTTGCGAAACTGTCATATGGAGAAACTCAGATGCTGGACAAAGCCTTCTATGAAGAGGAAGTGAAAAGGCTTTGCTTGGCATTTGAACAGCAGGTAATATTGAGTAACACAAATAATTAGTTTTAACTGTTATCATACGTAGTGTTAACTGAGGTACTTAACTCGAATCTTTCATGCATAATATTTTTCTTGTTTTGGGAAAATTGCATGCATAATGTTAAATGTAAGCGATACCGAGTTGATGATGTTGGTTGTCCTCGATGGCTAGGCTGTCTAAGAAATCTTGTTAGGAATGGAAACAGAGAAGATTCTGTAATCTATCTAATACATACATTGTTTACTGCAGTTCCATTATGGTGTTTTCTTTGCGTACATGCGACTGAGGGAGCAGGAGATTAGGAACATGATGTGGATATCAGAATGCGTGGCTCAGAATCAGAAGTCTAGAGTTCATGACAGCGTCGTCTTCATCTTTTAAGCGTGCATCAAACTTTTGCGGATAAACCCATATTACTTTTGTCAAAGTAATAATAATGTGAGCACATAATTTCTAGTATTTGAAGGAAATGATGTATTTTTTACCTGTATCTTGACGTCATCCTTTAAAGAATTGGCATTTTTGTGGTTAATGTTGTAAATTATTATTATACTATATTTGCCTGTGGGCACGTGCCTACGGTACGTCTTCGGAACGATACAAAATACGAAAAGCCCTGTAAACAGTATAAAAAAAATTTTGTAGCTCAAGTTTGAATAATATGATAATAATTAGTTGTAAATAAAAGTTCATTTTTTCATTAGTATATCTTAAAAAATAATTATAAATGGGGGTCTAAAATTTAACTTCTTAGAACTCTAAGTGGAAAATGATTAAATTTAACTGTTGAAGAGATATTTGCAATTTTCAATATAACATGTGCAATATAAAAAAAGCATAAAAATTTAAAAAGTTACAAATCTGAAATGTTAAAATCCGAATTTCTAAGTAAATAAAGAAAGAATGAAATAGAGAGAGATAGGGGAGAGAGAGAGAAACATGAAAAAGTAAAGAGAGAAAAGAGAGATAGTAATAAAATAATGAGTTTTTTAAGTTTTAGGGAGAAAAATTTGGTCTTGGGGTTTGAAATTTTGGGGGGGGGGGGGGGGGGGGGGGAATGTGTTTTGTGTTGTTAGATCCGGGTCTTTGAATTTGGGGGGATTGAAGGTGAGCCACTTGATATCTTTCTTTGTGGTTTATTATATAGATAAATGACATACATATTCTCGCTGTCAGTAACTAAAATAAAAAATGGTTTTATGTACATCACGGGCCTGGCAATTTGTTACGTTGCAATTCAAAATATTCATATACTAGATTTGCCCGTGGGCACGTGCCTACGACACGTTTTCGGAACGATACAACATATGAATGTCTTGTAAACAGTAAAACAACGATTATCTAGCTCAAGTTTGACTAGTAAAACAATAATTATTTGTAAATAAAAGTCTATGTTTCCATTAGTATATGTTGAAAAATAATTATAAATGAGGGTGTAATCCGACTTCTTACTGTTTAAAACAACGATTATCTAGCTCAAGTTTGACTAGTAAAACAATAATTATTTGTAAATAAAAGTCTATGTTTCCATTAGTATATGTTGAAAAATAATTATAAATGAGGGTGTAATCCGACTTCTTAGAACTTTGAGTGTAGAAAATGATGAAATTTAACTGTTGATGAGATATTTGCTATTTTTAATGTAACATGAGCAATAAAAAAACATAAAAAATATGGAAATTTACAAACCTGAAATATAAAAATATAAAATTTTGACTAAATAGAGAGAGAATGAGAGAGAGAGAGAGAAAAAAATAAAAATAAATAGAGGAATTGTTTTGGGGGATTTGAATGAGTTTTGGGGGGAAACTTTTTGGTGGAAAAATATGTTTTGTGGGGTTAGATCTGGACCATTGATTTCAACCCTATTGAATGAGAGCCACTTGATAGCTTTCTTTGTGTTTTATTATATAGATGATCCGATCAAACCTTCTAAGTTGAAAATTTTCCGTATACATCGTTTGCGAAAAAATAAAGTTCTGGTGCAAATGCAATAAATTTTCTTTCCATTTTTCGCGATGTAATCTATTAGGATTGTGTCTTGAATACTCGTTGTTCAGATTAGAAGAAGGTAAGATGAAGCACGGAGGTCGAAGCGTTGAAGTGAGTAGAAGGGAAAATAGCAGCAGCAAGGTGCAGGCATAGTTGCGGTCGACTGTCCCAAGTTGCGGTCGACCGCACCCCCTGATCGCACCCCCCGAACGCTCGTAGTACAGAGATTGTCAGAGAGTGGTAAGGTCGATCAGTCTTGTTGGATGGTCGACCGACCGCGGCGCTGTGTTCGTTTTTTGGGCATCGATTTGTTAGGTCGTTTCAACCCAATCTTCAACTCCAAGTTAGATCGTGCGGCTCCTATTCAATTACTTCTTTTCCAGGTTATATGGGATGACTGAGAATCAAGATTAGACCTAGGTTTCTCTCTATTATTCTATTCTTAAATTAAAAGTATGTTAACTCACTCCATGATTTTCTTCGTCTGGAATATAGTCATAAAATTTGTGCTAATCATTTGTTTCCCCACTAGTTTTTCTACTACTACCTGGTTGTATTGTTTCAGTTGGTTGTGTTTGTGTTTCCTCATCTATGTCTATGTTTTGTGGGAACATATCGTGTGTACCAATGTGTGCGGTCATAGGGCACTCTTCGGCGGGCTCAATTTGTGGGACAATAGGAGGCCTACGAGAAGTGCCGGTGGATTCTTGTCCATTTTGACTATGGCCACTACCTCGTGATCTCGACATATTGATATAGTAGTGTATGTGAAAAAAATAAATACAATCTAGGCGAGATAAGTTTTAAAAAAATCTAGAAAACAATAGGAAGGTTGTGAGAGAGAAGATAAAAAAACCAACAAACAAATATGACACAAAAAGTTATAACTATCTAAAAATATCAAGACAATAAGAGGGTTGTGAAATTTTGATACCGTACTTCACGGATACTCGTATATAGAATGAGAGTGAAAATAAAAGTAGAAGTAGAAGTAGAAGTCCGGACCGTTCAGTAGTCGTTGGAAGAGAAAGAAAGAGAGCTTCTTTGTTGGAGCCTTGGAGGAGTTGAAGTAGACGTAGTTGAAAGTTGAATTCGATACGATCGGAATTTTTCGCTTCTATGCTGCTAGCTTCTTTGCTGAAAATTTTTGAATGAATTGAGATTGAATTAAGTAATAGTAGTAGAAAGAGTAAGAGAGTAAGATGTGAAAATTTTAGAGTGGTTTAAGAGGTATTTATAAGGGGAAAAATAAAAAAAATAAACAAACAGAAAAAAATGGCTAAAACAGCCGTTGGCTATGTTTTCGTCTGTTCGACCCGCACGGGTTGAACGGTTGACCTGTTCGGGTCGACCGTCAAACGGTTCAAAGCTCGCGGATCGACCCGTGGGTTGGTGGGCGGGTTGGGACTTTTAATCGAGTCGAGCTGTCCGGGTTGAACGGGTCGGATCTTCAATTTTGACGACCCGCTTAGACTTGCGGGTTCGGCTCGGACCCGAACCGTTATCTTCCGGGTCGGGTTGGAGCGTGCGGGTTGCGGGTCAAACCGGCCCGTTTGCTGTCCCTTGGACGAAGTCATTGAGACCACGAAGTATGACACCAGCTCCACATCCGCCCTCGCAGGACGATCCATCTACATAAATTTCCCAAGTGGGTTCCTGCTCTGGGATCTCGGGTGCTTCGAAAATGGTACACTCTGTGATAAATTCTGCGAGGGCTTACCCCTTAATGGCTATCCGGGGTTGATAGTTGATGTCATGTTGGATCTGCTCAATCGACCACTTGATTGTTTGCCCTGAATTTTCTGGTTTATTGAGGACGAGCTTGAGTGGCTGATCTGTTAAGACTTGAATGGAGTAAGCTTGGAAGTACGGTTGGAGTTTCTGAGCGGCCATTACCAATGCATAGGCGGATTTTTCCATTCGGGCATATCAGAGTTCAGCGTCGTGCAGGACTTTGCTAACGTAATAGATGAGCTTCTGGATCCCGTCTTCCACCCTGACGAGTAAGGCATTGAGCACGTGTTCATATGCAGCCAGATAGAGGTAGAGTGGCTTGCCCGGTTCTAGTTTGCTAAGGAGCGAAGGGTTGGCCAAGTAGGACTTCAGCTGGTCAAAGGCCTGCTATTGCGGTTCGCCCCATTCAAAGCTATTGGCACTCCTGAGGGCTTTAAAGAATGGGAGCGATTTCTCCCCGGACTTGGTGAGGAAACAGCTGATGGTCGCCAACCGACCCGTGATCCTCTGGACTTCTTTGACATTTCTTGGAGGGGCCATGTCCAGTATGACTTGAATCTTCTCGGTGTTCACCTCATTGCCCTGCTGGCTGACTACGAATTCGAGAAATTTTTCCGAGGTTACGCCGAAGGCGCATTTGGAGGGGTTAAGTCTCATGTTGTTGGACCTTAGGACCCCGAAGGCTTCCTCAAGATCAGTGACATGGTCTTACCCTTGGCAACTTTTGACGAGCATGTCGTCGATATAGACCTCCATGTGCTGACCTATTTTCTCTTTAAAACCTCGATTGACAAGCCTTTGGTAGGTGGCACCAACGTTCTTCAGCCCGAAGGGTATGACCGGTAACAGTATAAGCCCCGGTAGGTCATAAAGGCAGTTTGGGGATGTCAGAGGGGAGCATTCTAATTTGGTTATAGCCTGAAAAGGCATTCATGAAACTTAGCAGTTTGTGACCAGAGGTCGCATCTATTAGGGCGTCGATGCTCGGGAGCGGGAATGGATTTTTGGGGCAGACCTTGTTGAGGTCTGTGAAGTCTATGCAGATCCTCTACTTCCCGCTTGGTTTCTTCACCATCACTACATTGGCCAGCCATTCGGGATAAGTGACCTCCTGGATAAAACGAGATGAGAGGAGCTTTTTTACTTCTTTGGTCGCCTATTGTCTTTCGGGAGCGAACTTGCGACGCTTCTGCTGGAGAGGCTTTGATTCCGAGTGGACGCTCAACATGTGCATAATAAGGTCCTATGAGATTCCTGGCATACCAGAAGGCGTCCAGGCGAAGAGATCAACATTCCGCCTGATGCAGTCAACGAGGGCTAGTTTTAGGTCTGAGGCAAGTAATTGGCTCACTCGGAACCATTTAGTTGTGTTCTCCTCGGAGAAGGAGATTTCTTCCAACTTTTCGACAGGCTCCGAGCCCAATGTGTTTTTGTATGACTAAGTTCGACTGCGTCGAGGGGGGAAACTCCGCTTCCTACTACGGCCATGTAGCAGGACCCGACTGATTCTTGATTGCCTCGTACCATGCTGACTCAGTGGTCGGTAGGGAATTTCATCTTCAAGTGGTAGATGGAGGGCACTGCTTGAAGGGAACGAAGGTCGGGCCGGGCGAGGATCACATCATAGGCGGCTTTGACATTGGCCACCATGAAATCCATGGCTTCTATTTGGATGTTCGGGGCTACTCCGGCTGTGAGATCGATCGTGATGATTTCCTCGATCTGTTCAGAAGAACCTAAAAACCCATGTAGTGTATACTCAGCTGGCTTCAGCATTTCCAGAGAGAGTTTGAGTGCTCCGAATGCTTCCAGGAACATGTTGTTGATGGAGCTTCCATTGTCAACAATGATGTGGCAGATTACCATGCCGAGATTGATCACCAGGGCGTCACAATGAGGCAGTCGGACACCTTCTAGGTCATCATTGGAGAATGAGACTGCCAGACCTTGGTCCCTAGGAGGCGGAGATCATGGACCGAATTAACCTCCCGCACAAAGGCCTTGCGTGAAGTATTCGACTCTCCCCTGATGGGGCCACCGTGAACACAGTGAAGGATGGCAGGCCCCCCGGCCTCATCGGGCTCGGGTTCCACCTCTTGATGCCGACCGGCCATTCTGGAAGGGGGCGAAGCCCGCTGGTCCTGCATGTTAGTTCGAGTGAACTCTCTTAGGTATCCCCTCTGGATGAGGGCATCGATCTCGTCTTTGAGGGCTCGACAAGTATTAGTCTCATGCCTGTGGTCACGATGGAACTGACAGTAAAATCTTTGGTTTCGTTTCTTGTTGTTGTTGAGTAGAGGAGGATGGCGGATGGTTCCCCTATCCTCAATCTCCATTAGGATGGCCGACACACTATGAGTCAGCAGAGTGAATTTTTCGAAGCAAGGAACCAGAGGCGGTCATCTTTGACCGAGTGGATCTTTCTGAGCCTTCTTTGTGGGATCGGGAACATCTACCTTCCTCTTCCCTTTAGCAGGGGCTTCTGCTAGACCTTGAGGGTGTAGCACCTATTCGGCTTGGATATACTTCTCGACCCTGTTGAGAAGGTCGGGAAAATCAATTGGAGGTTTCTTCACCGAAGAGGCCTTCAGCTGACCGTGGCAAACATTGTGTCGGAAGGCCACGAATGCGATGCCAATGTCGAGAGAAGAGACCGCCCTAGCCTTAGCAATGAACCTTTGCACAAAGTTCCGAAGGGACTACCCTTCCTTCTGTTTGAGGTCCAGAAGGGACGCGCTCGTCTTCTCGACCTTGCGACTGGTCACAATGTGAGCGAGAAAATTCATCTCGAGCTGCTCGAATGAGAAGATCGAGTTGGGGGCGAGCTTTAAGAACCATGCCTGTGCCAGGCCACACAGAGTGATGAGGAACGCTCGACAGAGGAGTGGATCCGAGGTGCTATGAATCATCATGAGGGTTTTAAATCACTCCATGTGATCAGCTGGATCACTCTCTCCATTTTTTGTCTCGAACTGAGGTGGTTTGAAATTCTTTGGAATCGAGGCATCGAGGATTCGAGCGGATAATGCGGGTCTAGTAGGGTGGTACCCCCAACTAGATTGGCCTTCGCCCTCGCCGATCTGGGCGAGGCATTTCTCCATCTCCTGTAGTTGCTTAAGGACAACATCATCCCTCCTCGCCGGTCGGGTCAATCCGTGTGACTCGCTACCCAGGTTTTTCTTTTCTTGGAGAGGGTCTTCATATGGATGTTCAGTTCTAGGGGCACCTCAGATGACCTGGAGGACCTCGTTCCTAAACTCCTGGAATTTGGTCCTCGTGACCGCGACTTCTTCAAATTGGACCACCAGAGGTCGTCGATCTCTGGGGGAGTGGCTTTGTCGTTGCTCCCGACCCTTGGTAGGGAGCATATTATGGGTTGGAGCCTGGTTGGAGGGGGTAGCTCCATTCCTAGAGCAGTCGAGCTTGTAACGGCCCGAATTCCAAATACATGTAATTCGTAGCACAACAGGATCTTTTACTTCAATTTATACAAATTTACAAGGAATTTAAAACTTTTTCATTACCCATTGTCTATTACAAAAATACACAGCAGAAGTTACAACAGAATATACATTCAACAACTTTAATCTGGAAATAATCATCAGCACCAATTCATCTTTATGCCTTTTCGCTAATCCAAGTCCTGCACTTGAAAATTATGAGCACGTCAGTTGTATACAACTGACACAATGCTATAATACAGCGATTCTCTTACTTTAGCAACCACAAACTTGAATGCACAATAAAGTATAAAAGTGACTATCCTAAACATGTCACTGTATGATATGAACTTAATGCTTAATGCAGACTTTACACTACGATGACACTAATGCATACTTGTTTGCATTATATGCGTCCCATACTATATAGATCCGAGGGCAAGTACCTACGTACTCCTCATTATAGGGTTTAAATCCCTCGCCATGCAACCTACTACTATGACTACTACAAGATTTAGACAGTCTGCGCATACATAGCCCATGCCCTAATAATTTTGGAGGTCAATATCTATTCACAGATAATTCCGAATATTATTTCACTCACACCTGGGAATCTTCGAGAATAACCCACACCGCAAGCAATGGCGCCTTACTACACATAGACATCCAATGAGCGTCGCCTCAATCCTAACAATTTCGGAGATCAATCCTACACCACAGATAATTTCGAAGACTATTTCACTCACACCTCGATAATTCCGGAGATTATCTCACACCGCAGATCATCCTGGGGCCCTCATACTCATGTTTACCCTTGTTTCATCATATCTCCAACTAGTGCATGTCCTTAAGTTTAATTATAGTTATTGAGACCTAGAGTTTGCTTACCCACCAGGCTTAAACAAAACACTGAGTGAGTTATCCCACACTGGTTACTCCTCAAGAGAAAGTTAACCACACTGGTTACTTCTCAAATTCTACCACAACTGCTGGTATTCTGGGTCTCGCTCACTCTGGAATAACCAACCGTCTCAAAAGAGACCAACTAGGTTACATATAACCTCATCATAACCAATCCATTTAGTATTCAAGTATTCAACTTCTTATAACAACTTTCAATACAAATTTATCGAGTCAAATTCTTGAAAACTTTTACTTGGTTAACTCACCAAATTATTCACTTCAATAATTATCAATATTCTTTTGATTAATGTAATCTTCCTCATGTTGTCTAAGCATATTTCAAGTACATTTCCTAGTACAAAAGTTCTTCAAACCACTATCTCTTAATACAAAAGTCTTTTTATGATTAATTCGCTAGAACCTCGATTTTAATTTCATAATCATGCTTGATTTTATTAACAACCACCTCAACCATTTCCCTAACTCAATGAATTAGTATTCATGAAATTCCACAATGAAGTGTTTTAAATTTGTATTCTACAATCAATTTTTAATTCGTATGCATTTCCCATTTTTAATATTAATTCACAACTTATTAACATGAATATGATTTTTAATTCCCAAACATTTAACTTAAAATAGTGAGAAATTATTCTCAGTTTCTCTAATAATATTTTTAAACAATTATATAAAACTTCCCGAATTTAAAAAACTCAAAGAAAACCCAAAAAAAATAAATAAAGACACATTCATGTGCCCAGCAGGAATCAAACCCGAGACCCCAAAGCCTCAAGCATGTGACACGTGGCAGCGCCAAGCGCGCTAGCGCCTGTGCTAGCCACAAGAGCCAAGTGCTTGCTTGTCTATATAGGGGTTTAATTACTTTTAACCCAATTCTCTGTTCCTCTTTACCTTTTTAACTTCTCATTCATTTTTTCAATTTCTATTTGTTTCTCTCAAATTAATAGCTCACAAAATATACTCATACATTTTCAGAAACGATTTCTCATTAATTTTAACTATATTTGAGTGAAGTTATACTCAATTTATTAAAAAGTAATTTTTCTAAGAACTTTTATACATAATGCTTTAAATTGTAAAATTGACTACTCTTTTTAAAAGACTAACATGAATATATTATTCTTTTAGTCAATTATTTTGAATTTATGGAAAATAATATCACTTCCCATGGAGTTATAATCTACCCCAATTTTACACAATTTGTTAGATACAACTTTTGACTTTTTATACACATACAATTTTATATGCATAATCTAATCATGCATACAACAATACACATGACACCACTATAACATGCCCTAAATAAAATTTTTATTCAACAATATAACCATTCTACATTGAAATTTCCAATTAGCATGCATTAATTACTCATATGTCATCTACTACTAAAATTCTAGATGTCAACACACTATGAAACATATCAAGTTTAGAAATCAAAGAATTCATGCCAAACTTTTCATTTCAACATAATTTAACTAATCATGCATACTGCAAAACAACTAGAAAGTAAGAGAAGTGCCCACCTCTTTCTTGATGGAAATGTAAGAAAACTCCTAGAAAAATTGCTCCAAGCTACAACACAAAAGCCTTGTCCTCCTTTGCAAAAATGAAAACCAAAAATTCTCTATAGCCAAAATCTGAGCTCTCTCTTTTCTCTTCTCTTCTCTTTTTAATTTTTGTTTGATTCTAAGTGTGCGTTCATGTTTAAGGAGGGAGGTATTTATAGGGGGGTATTGTGTGGTTGAGATGACTCCTACTACTCAGATAACTACCCACTCTATCAACCCACACTCCCACTCCCCCCTCTCTCTTGAATGGCCGACCAGCATCCCTTGTGCACACCACGTACACGTGCACCCTATGTGCACACTACTTCTCGTTCTATTATTAATTTTTATTAGCTTATTATTAGTCTAGATGTATGTTACATGACAAGTGTGCTAGAGTTTAAAATGTGTATTTAAATGTAGAATTATTTGTGGACCTCTATTTTGTAATTCATTGCTAGTGGGCTAAAAACAGATTAGGCCTAATGGATCTAATTAAAAATAAAATGACACAAATGTGACAAATCAAATGAGAAGAAAAATGTGCATTACTCTAAAAAATTTTGGGACTAAAATGCATAAAATGTTACGTGCAATGCACATGCAAAAATATTTTAAAATTAATTTATTTTTCTGGGATGTTACAGGGTTGTTTTCGGAGTTCGTCCTTAGGTTTTCGATGATTGATGACGTTTCGAAGGTCATCGACTTCCTGGCGCTCGGGTTGCCTAGCGGCTGAGCATGAGGCGCTCGAACCTGGAACAGATGGATCCTCGAGTTGGTGCCTTCGAGAACTTGGGGTTTCTGCATGACTGTGAGTCGGGTGATGATGGTCGGCATACCGTTCTTCCGTGGCTGCCTTCCTGGGTTTGGGTGCCATGGAAGGAAGGAGCGGAAGGAGACCGGAAGCTGGTGCTGGATCTGTCAAGTTTTCATAGACGGCGCTAACCTGATGCTGCTTGTTTTTGGTGTGGGAGCAACTTGTGTGTGTTCTTGTAATTTGTATAGGAAGAGACAGATCTCAACAGCAAATCCGGATCGGAGGAAAGGATCTCCTGGGGAGCTAAAGAGGAGGTGCTGCTGGAAGATGGCCGACCGGAGCACCTGCAAGAGGCCTAGAAATACCGAGAGAGATCCCGGCAACAAGCCCTCAGACGATCTACTCAGACATTGTAGGAAAGGAATGCTAGGATTCAGGTGAAAAGAAAGTTATTACCTGCAAAAAGGGGAAGGGGATCTGCTATTTATAGGCAGAGAGAGTGGGAGGCCTAACTCTGATGGGCCGGGTTGACCCATTCCTCTGTGGGTCTGAACAAGCAGAAGGCCCATTGGATCCCCTGGCCCGATGATCAGCGATGAGCTAATTTTGAGGGGATCAGACGGCTGTGATCGCACTAGATTATTTACCCACATTAGTAAGTATGATAATTTTCTTGTCAATTGAGGTTCATTAGAGCATCTGTAGTCTTTGGCCATTTTCCCAAAATTTTCAAATTTTGGCAAAATGGCCGCTGTAGTCGTTGGCCAAATACTCAAAAATTGGGTTTAGCTGCTACAGTATTGAGCTATATTTGGCAGACGAAATGGCAATTGCCAAAATATAGCTCACAAAAGATAATCTTTCGTCCGCGAGATTTTTTTTACGCGTACTCATCGGACGAAGGATTATTCCCCATCCCTTAAATTTTTATATTTAAAAAAAAAAAACAGTTGGACGGAAAATAGTATCCCGTCCGTTCCATTTCAAAAAAAAAACAAAAACCCTCAAACAACATATGATCCGATCCTCCGTCCCACACATCAGGGAATTTTTTTGAGTTTTTTTGTTTTTCAAACGTCACTATCAAACATTCCATTCCCACTTTTTAATATTTTTTTTTGTTTTTTTTTTCTAACGTCGAACGGAATATTATCATTCGTCCGTCCTATTTAGATTTCGTAGAAAACCAAATTTTAGCTTACAACGACTACAGAACACTGCCATTTTTTATATTTTTATTTGCCAAATATCTAAATTGGGTGTCAACGACTACAGATGCTCTTACACACCTTTAACAATTTCCCAATAAAAGATGGTTAGTGTAATCTCAACCATTCGGGTGAACTTGAACCGGACCGGTTTAGCGTCCGGTTCCTGTTGAATCCAATCTGAAGGGGTCCAGTTCGGTTCTTACAACATTATTAACTGTTCTAACTGTCCCCATTTTGCAATTGGGTCTACATGGGTACAATAAAACAATTGGTATCTTCGCCCACAACAACCAGTATACCTTCTCTCATCTTCAAGGGGCCATTTGCTTGACGTATGTTTGACTAATCCCATATCTCACATGGCTAAGTAAGAGCTTCGTCCTAATTTTAAACAAGAAATTAATTTCTCAAGTCAAATTAACTCATCTACTCCATCCTTTCTTTAATCAAACAAACTTCTTTTAAAAAACTCAAAGTCACTGGCGTGATCACCTATGAGGCTCACACCCCTCCAATGGAAGAGAATTTAAGATACAAATCATGACATATGTTTCCTATATTTTAGGGCATATTTAATGATTCAAATAGCTATATAAATATTCTTACATGATGTAATAACTTTGTATGTGTATATTCCAAATCTTAGTTTCTACAATTTGGCTTATAAAATACCTAAGTGAGACTTTTTCTTTGTCCTTTGTGTAAATTAATTTTGTGCTAGTTGAAACTTCACAAGCTACAAAATTTTAAAATATCCAAAGTTTCCTCAAACTGTGTCAATGGAAGTACTTTCTTATCTTAATTTTGAAAGGAAGTTAATGATACATATATACATAAGGATTCCTCAGTCGTTATCTGTAAACTAAATTATCTATCAACTTTTTGAGTATAAACTTTCTGCTGAACCTACTTGAACCCTAGAAAAAAGGTTTGGTCATCTCTTCGACTCAATGGCCGGTTCTGTTTTTACAACATTGGTGTAGCTGATATGCGTATATCTCTTAATTTAGTAATTTGCAGGGGAAGTACCCAACAATATTATTTTTTCCCTAAAGTGGAAATTGCTAATCTACTTAATTGATTATAAGTAGGTTGACTTTATGTTTTTAAATTGCTATCAAGGGGTACATCTTTTAGGTTTACTTGTTTACCTACAAGTAGGTTGAAATTAATTATATTTACATAAAAATTGACACTAGTTTTTGTTGTTTAAGCCTCATTTAATCAGTTTAGGCTTAAAATATTAGTTAACCTCAACTGATCATAAGCTGAAATATCAATGTATATAGTATAACAGAAGTATTCTTGGAAGATCCCTTTTCCCTCTAGGGTCTTAGCTGTCAATTTGTTTAGGTCAACAATCAAAGTATAATCAATGTACCCTCAATGCTTAGACCTAAAAAGATCATGCATCATAGTGTGTATAATTTTATTATCCTTCAAGTCTATTAGCTGGTGGTGACTTAGTTTCTTTCTAGGGATTGGGTATAACTAATAAACAAAAGAATAAAAACCTATCAACAAGTGTTTATGGGACATCTTATGGACCTTTACTTCAACTGAGGACACTTTGAGAGACGTACTTCTACACGATTAATTCAAATTTTGATGAGATCGATCATACCGGAGATGCTTTGGGATCCAAGGGTATAATCAACCACTTGTTCAGCTATATCATGGTTTCAAAACCCTGCAGGTACCAGTGTCATCACCTGTGCCATTTATCGAAAGTATATATATATATATATATATATATATATATATATATATATATATATATATATATATGAGATTTGATTCCACGGTTAATATATACGATATCCTATAAACTAAATGCTTGATAGGATATTTCTCTCATTATTAATGGAGTATATTGTTTTACATGTTGATGTATGTTCCTTGTTAGGTGATATAACAACAAAGAAGTCAAATTACTCTTTGAATTAAGCGAGCATATGGATCATGCCCCTTCAAACACAAGTACTATATATATCTAAGGTCAATCTCAATAGGTAGAGCCCTTTTTACCACCCAAAAAAAAAGGTAGAGCCAAAATCATTGTTTAATTAAGAGTTTTTTCGGTTGGCAATGGTGAGGCAAGTCTGACTTGTAGTAGATTGAAAACAAATAAAGGACCACGTACAAAACAGTACCTTAAATAAAAGAGCTCAATTCTAAGTATTGACCCTTCTACAGAATATAAGTACTACTTGGGCCCCATTTTCGAAACTACTAAAAGTCAAGAGTTCACGTGGTGTTTGGCAGCAATAAAAACCCTAACTAATTAGAGTTAATTGTGGTGTATGTATATTTTCTTAACTGAATCATATGTAAGTGTTAGACATTGTGGTCCCACGTTGGGTATTGTGCTAGTTTTGTATTTAGTTTACTCTTATATATAGAAGATATTGTACTCAGTTATTTCTCAATTCAATATTCAGTATTGTTTTCATCTCTCTGATTTATCTTAACATGGTATCAGAGTCAATTATACAAATTTTATTCTCTTAAATTTCTTCATCCATCGTCATCTTCAACAAATCAACAGCAGCCATCGTCATCTTCAACAAATCCTCGTCGGAATCACTGTGTTGTGAAATCTAGATACCTAAATATATAGATAAACTAGACACAAATTATAAAACCTCGCAAGTGCACGAATCGTTTGAAGAAGCGTAGCGGCAAGCAAGGGTCGATCCCACAAAGATTGTAGATTCTAACTTACTAATCAATAAAATCTAAGAAAATACTAATCATAAAGTTTTGTTCTAAAAGTCTAAAAGAAATGAAAAGATTAAAACTAAATTAAGAAGTGTCACGATTTGAGTCACTAATATCTATTTAAGTAGTTGGGCATTGATTTCCACCTATAGTCAGTAATGCGAAGTTATCCACTACTCTTATTACTCATGTTTGTTCCCTTCAAGAGCATGGTATCTACTCCTTAAAGTACTGTTTCCCTAAGCCAAGAATTAGGCATGGTATCTACTCTAATTCGTTTCTTTCATCAAGTGTTTAGCATGGTATCTACTAAGTTGCACTTAAAGAAAACATAAGATCAGTGGAAACGAACAAACACTCAAGATCCTAGAAAATGGTATCAGATCTAGATCCCTTAAGTTGATTAAACCGAGAACCCTTAAAGATTCCCTTGTTACAAGTTATGAACACGAGATACGGTCGTCTCAATATGCTCACATAACAGATTCAGATTTACAATACACAAACTTATAATCCCAGGTTCGGACCAGTCGACTGGCTGTCACTTCAGTCGACTGCAGTCTACTGGCTGTCACTTCAGTCGACTGCCCTAGGTTTCTGAACTAGTTTGATTACTATAAATCTATTCCAATACTCTCAGATTTAATCAATAAGCAATAAAGTAGCACTTAGAAAAATACAAGCATCACATGACTACGGTTTCAATCTACCCAACTATTAAATTAGTTGCACATAATACAACCTTTATTGATTAATATAATAGAGTTCATGACTACAATGAAAATAAAGAGAAGAATAGAAGAACACTGATTTGTATGATATTGATCTTGAGCCCAATCAGCAATCGTCTTCCTTCTTTGATGCTAGCTGTTGATGGCCTTTCTTGGTCGGTCCAGCCGTCTTGAGATATTCCGAGCATAGCGCATCCCCTGCATCTTGGTTGGTATTTATAGAACACGGCTAGAGATTTAGGGTTTTTTTACCCTTTTGCATAAACGTCCTCTTCTTTTATTTATTTCTTTCCTTATCTGATTGGCGATATATATATCTTTCTCTTTTCTTCTTTCTTTCCGTATCTGCTTTGATTTGTATTTGGATTTGGATGAATCTTTAATTATCTTATCTGTTGACTCTGCCGCCGATCAGTCGACTGGTGTTTGATATAAGTCGACTGTGTCGAGACTTCAGTAGTTTCATGATTCATCAGCCCAGTCGACTGTTGTTGGAGGAGTCGACTGTGCCGAGCAGCTTCAGCTTCTCTGTCCAGTCGCCTGTTAGCATAATCAGTCGACTGATCTCTTCAGTTCCTTATGTATCATGCTTAAAATCCTGAATTTGCTTCGTTTCGCACTTTTATGCTGTTTCCTGTGAAAAAGAGAAAAGGAGAGTAAAATACCATATATAGAGCATTTAAATGTCTAATTGCACTAAAGTTATTGCTCTAAAATGTGAATAATATTGTGTTCATCAAATAGCAGCAACTCCTCCGGCGTACCCACCTCATCTCCGAAACCCAACACCGATCAAACCCATCGACTTCAGCAACTCCTAGCCGACTCCAGTGCCTCGCCTCCTCTCCCAAAACTCGTCATCGTCCAAATCCCCTTCTACTAGCTGCCTTCCTCCAATACGAAAACCCTAGCTATCCGATTTTTTCCCCTTTTCCTCTCAAACCCTAGCTGCCATCTACCATTGTTCAGATCCAATTTTTTTAACCCTAAACCCACAAACCCAATACCCTATATTTCAAACCCGACCCGAACCCATTTTCAATACATACCTAAAACCCTATTACTCTCTTACACTAAACCCAAAAAATCCAAATACCCATATCTCCTAACCCTAAACCCACAAACCCACAAACCCAATACCCTATTTTTTTCCTTGTTTTTTCAACAAAAAAAAATCCCATATATATATATATATATATTACAGGTACTTCTACTTGATGGAATCTCAGTCTCTCCCACACATTTCCGCCTCCACCGACTTTCCCAATGCAACTGCCTCTCGTTCCTCCTCCAGATTCAAACAGCAGCAGCGCCACCTTCAGTCTGCCTCCGGCTTCCTACCATCTCCTAACATAATTCCTACCCTACCTCTACTTCCGATACCGGTAGCCCTGCCCTGCCCCCAACCCCGATCCAGACACCACCAGCATCTTCCTCCTCGCAGTGCTTCTTCCTTTACATCCTTGGCAATGCCTGTTACTTCACCCTTGTCGTATCCTGCTGATTGGGCTAATCTTCAGCAACGCCCCACACAGCTGGAACTACAGCTCATAGGTCAGTCTATCAATACTGGCTCATCTGCTCCTACATTCTCTGCCACTCCCAGTATGAATTCGTTCTGAATTTTAGATTCTGGTGCATCACATCATCTCATTAGTAATCAAACACTGTTCACCACCTGCACTGCACTTCACTCTCACTCTCAATCTCTACACACAGCTGATGGCTCACACTTCTCGTTACACACTCAGGGGCAATTAGTTCTCCCACTCTTACATTATCATATGTTCTTTATGCTCCTCATTTATCCATAAATCTTATTTCTAATAGTGCGTTGTGTGATAGTGGTATTGTTGTTACTTTTGACTCTTTCGGTTGTTCTATTACTGATTCATGCACCGGTGAGGAGTTTGGGCATGCTACTCGTCATGGTCTTCTATATCATCTAGATTTTCTTCGAGCACATCACTCTACTTCTAGTTTTGCTGGTATTGTTTTTTCTGATGCTGATCTGTGACATAGACGTTCAGGTCATATTAGTGTGTCTCATCTTCAGACTTTAGCTCATGGTGGTGGCCTTGGTTCTCTTACTTTTAAACATTTATCTAATTGTTAGGGTTTTCATTCGGCCAAACATATCGCTCTACGCTTTAGTCACAAAAGCACCTCTCAAACCACCCATCCTTTTCAACTTGTTCATTCTGAAAAATGGGGACCCTCTCCTGTACCTTCGTGGAAAGGCTATCTTTATTATGTTGCCTTCATTGATGACTTCACTAGATATACATGAATTTTTTTTATGCATCAGCGATCTGAGATACCTGATATTTATCGGTTCCTTACGACTATGATTCACACTCAGTTCGGTGTGCGCATTAAGCATTTCCGATCGGACGGTGCTCGTGAGTACACTCCACCACTATGAGATCGATCCTTCAGTCTTACGGCACCCTTTTTTCAGCAATCATGCCCTCACACACATGAGCAGAATGGTGTAGCTGAACGCAAGCATCGTCACATTCTTAAGACGGCTCGCACACTTTTACTCTCCTCTTCGGCTCCTCGTACTTTCTGGGCTCACTACAATACATGTGCGATTTACCGGCATATATTCCCCGACGTTTTACCATTTGCGCCGGGGTAGGGAGTTACCAGGAATGGGGCATCAGATTGGATGGTTATACACCGGCGGCCTTTATAAAACGCTGGGAAATCATGATATTCACCGGCATGTTATTTAGAAACGCCGGTGAATGGTATTATTCACCGGCATTTTAATAACACATGCCGGGAAATATATAGATACATTCACCGGCGTGTGTAATTTCAAATGCCGGTGAATTAACTGAGATAAATCCCCGCGTACCCTAACATTTCGCTCGCTAATTTCCCAAATCCAATTTGGCCGCCTTCGTTTTCCCTCCTCCCTCTCTTTATTTCGCGCGCTTCACCTCCGTCCCTTCGTCATCTTTGACAGCCCAATTCGATTTCCCTCCTCCCTCTCTCTATTTCGCAGTGAATTTGCGATTGAAAACCACCGCTCGTCGCCCCGCTCTCTCTATCCCCTATGCCACCGCTCATCGCCCCGCTCGTCGCCCCCCTCTCTCTCTTCGGTAATTTCTCTTGATTTCTCGCCTTTTCACTGTCAAAGATGCTGAATTCATGCATCTGATTGTCATCTTAGCATGATTTTTTTACCAAAATGGGTTCACTATCAACTAAGGATGCAAGCTGTATACCAAAATCCTCCAAATCTGTACAAGAATTGGGCGGAACAAACCTTGTGCAGGTTTCTTTTGTAGCCACAAACATCAATGGTTTAGTTGGGATGAAGAATTAATAGAGAAACATATATGCTTATATACTGAAAATTTTCATTTTCTTTCACTATCAAAGATGCTGAATTCATGCATCTGATTGTCATCTTAGCATGAATTTTTTACCAAAATGGGTTGACTGTCAACTAAGGATGCTGTATGTATACCAAAATCCTCCAAATATGTACATGAATTGGGTGAGAACAAACCCTGTGCAGGCTTCTTTTGTAGCCACAAACATTATGATTTAGTTGGGATGAAGAATTAATAGAGAAACATATATGCTTAGATACCGGAAATTTTCATTTTCTTTCACTGTTAAAGATGCTGAATTCATGCATCTGATTGCCATCTTAGCATGATTTTTTTACCAAAATGGGTTAACTGTCAACTAAGGATGTTGTATGTATACCAAAATCCTCCAAATTAATCTGTACAAGAATTGGGTGAGAACAAACCTTGTGCAGGCTTCTTTTGGAGCCACAAACATGATTGATTTAGTTGGGATGAAGAATTAATAGAGAAACATATATGCTTATATACTGGAAATTTTCATTTTCTTTCACTGTTAAAGAAGCTGAATTCATGCATCTGATTGCCATCTTAGCATGATTTTTTTACCAAAATGGGTTAACTGTCAACTAAGGATGCTGTATGTATACCAAAATCCTCCAAATTAATCTGTACAAGAATTGGGTGAGAACAAACCTTGTGCAGGCTTCTTTTGGAGCCACAAACATGAATGATTTAGTTCGGATGAAGAATTAATAGAGAAACATATATGCTTATATACTGGAAATTTTCAATTTTCTTTTACTGTTAAAGAAGCTGAATTCATGCATCTGATTGCCATCTTAGCATGATTTTTTTACCAAAATGGGTTCACTGTCAACTAAGGATACTGTATGTATACCAAAATCCTCCAAATCTGTACAAAAAGTGGGTGAGAACAAACCTTGTGCAGGCTTCTTTTGTAGCGACAAACATCATGATTTAGTTGGGATGAAGAATTAATAGAGAAACATATATGCTTATATACTGGAAATTTTCATTTTCTTTCACTGTTAAAGAAGCTGAATTCATGCATCTGATTGTCATCATAGCATGATTATTTACCAAAATGGGTTAACTGTCAACTAAGGATGCTGTATGTATACCAAAATCCTAAAAATTAATCTGTACAAGAAGTGGGTGAGAACCCATACTTGTGCAGGCTTCTTTTGTAGCCACAAACATCATGATTTAGTTGGGATGAAGAATTAATAGAGAAACATATATGCTTAGATACTGGAAATTTTCATTTTCTTTCACTGTTAAAGAAGCTGAATTCATGCATCTGATTGCCATCTTAGCATGATTTTTTTACCAAAATGGGTTAACTGTCAACTAAGGATGCTGTATGTATACCAAAATTCTCCAAATTAATCTGTACAAGAATTGGGTGAGAACAAGCCTTCTGCAGGCTTCTTTTGTAGCCACAAACATCATGATTTAGTTGAGATGAAGAATTAATAGAGAAACATATATGCTTAGATACCAGAAATTTTCATTTTCTTTTACTGTTAAAGAAGCTGAATTCATGCATCTGATTGCCATCTTGGCATGATTTTTTTACCAAAATGGGTTAACTGTCAAGTAAGGATGCTGTATGTATACCAAAATCCTCCAAATTAATCTGTATAAGAATTGGGTGAGAACTAACCTTGTGCAGGTTTCTTTTGTAGCCACAAACATCATGATTTAGTTGGGATGAAGAATTAATAGAGAAACATATATGCTTATATACTGGAAATTTTCATTTTCTTTCACTGTTAAAGAAGCTGAATTCATGCATCTGATTACCATCTTCATGATTTTTTTACCAAAATGGGTTCACTGTCAACTAAGGATACTGTATATATACCAAAATCCTCCAAATCTGTACAAAAAGTGGGTGAGAACAAACCTTGTGCAGGCTTCTTTTGTAGCCACAAACTGAATGATTTAGTTGGGATGAAGAATTAATAGAGAAACATATATGCTTATATACTGGAAATTTTCATTTTCTTTCACTGTTAAAGAAGCTGAATTCATGCATCTGATTGCCATCTTAGCATGATCTTTTTACCAAAATGGGTTCACTGTCAACTAAGGATACTGTATATATACCAAAATCCTCCAAATCTGTACAAAAAGTGGGTGAGAACAAACCTTGTGCAGGCTTCTTTTGTAGCCACAAACTGAATGATTTAGTTGGGATGAAGAATTAATAGAGAAACATATATGCTTATATACTGGAAATTTTCATTTTCTTTCACTGTTAAAGAAGCTGAATTCATGCATCTGATTGTCATCATAGCATGATTTTTTTACCAAAATGGGTTAACTGTCAACTAAGGATGCTGTATGTATACCAAAATCCTAAAAATTAATCTGTACAAGAATTGGGTGAGAACAAATCTTGTGCATTCTTCTTTTGGAGCCACAGACATGAATGATTTAGTTGGGATGAAGAATTAATAGAGAAACATATATGCTTATGTACAGGAAATTTTTATTTTTTTCACTGTTAAAGAAGCTGAATTCATGCATCTGATTGTCATCTTAGCATGATTTTTTTACCAAAATGGGTTAACTGTCAACTAAGGATGCTGTATGTATACCAAAATCCTCCAAATTAATCTGTACCAGAATTGGGTGAGAATAAACCTTGTGCAGGCTTCTTTTGGAGCCACAAACATGAATGATTTAGTTGGAATGAAGAATTAATAGAGAAACATATATGCTTAGATACTGGAAATTTTTATTTTCTTTTACTGTTAAAGAAGCTGAATTCATGCATCTGATTGCCATCTTAGCATGATTTTTTTACCAAAATGGGTTCACTGTCAACTAAGGATACTGTATGTATACCAAAGTCCTCTAAATCTGTACAAGAAGTGGGTGAGAACAAACCTTGTGCAGGGTTCTTTTGTAGCCACAAACATCATGGTTTAGTTGGGATGAAGAATTAATAGAGAAACATATATGCTTATATACTGAAAATTTTCATTTTCTTTTACTGTTAAAGAAGCTGAATTCATGCATCTGATTGTCATCTTAGCATGATTTTTTTACCAAAATGGGTTAACTGTCAACTAATGATGCTGTATGTATACCAAAATCCTCCAAATTAATCTGTACAAGAATTGGGTGAGAACAAACCTTGTGCAGGTTTCTTTTGTAGCCACAAACATCATGATTTAGTTGGGATGAAGAATTAATAGAGAAACATATATGCTTATATACTGAAAATTTTCGTTGGGCTGTGATTGGATTGTTTAGTGACCGTCGTCTATGTTCTTAATTGGGCTGTGATTAGAAAGAGAAGGCTTGAGTGGAGATCAGGAAACCTATATAGAGACATCTCGTTTATAATAATTTATTATTATTATTGTTCTTGTCGCTCTTGCTGTTGTTGCTGATGTCTCTTTGTGTGCATATGCTGAAGGGAAAGAAGGGATGAGAGCGGGATGAGGAAAATGCGGCTATGTTAGCCTGGTGTATCCTTATTCTCTACCATTTTCTGTTTTCATTTCTGGCTTCTATATTTGGTTTCCTTCCACGATGAAAGTTCCTTAAAACTACACTTGATATGAGCCCCTTCTTATTTTTCTTAAATTTGATTTCCTTCCACGATGACAGTTTCATGGATTGTCTGAACAATCCACGAAAGACATGCTTAGATACTGGATTTTCATTTGTTTTACTATTTTAGATACTGGATATTCCCAATCAGAGCAGAATATAAAGGTTTTAAGTTAGATACTTGATTTTCATTTGTTTGGCTGTTTTAGATATATTCAAAAATAAAATTAAGTACTAGCTTTTTAGCACTGCAATATAATTATTTTACCTCTCTATATATCATTAACAATTCCAATTGCAATTGGCACTTTGATCTTAGAATTTATGAATTGGGTAGATCTTTTTGCAAGCTTAAAAAATATGTATATTCTGTATTGTGGTCTATTGTTGAACTAAATTATTGTTTTTTTTTCATAGAGCGGTTTCCAAGATGAAGGAAATTCTGATGATCAGAACTGAAGCTACTCGAGGGGTATGAATCTGTGGTCGGCCTATCCTTGCTGTTGTTATGTCCTCCTTGCTGTTGTTATGTCTTGTATTGTTGTTTTAAGTTTTCGTTGGGATATTTGGAATGTTCGTTACTATATTTGTATTTGTTAATTATGACACTGTGTTAATTTTGTGGTGGATTTGGACGATGATATAACACGTGTGAAACTTTATTATCTTTAATTCTTGTATTTGGTTGTGATTTGCGCATTAATATGCCTGAAATTGGTTGAATCAGTTGTAAATTAGTTTACAGGTTTTTTTAAATGAAATTGTGAATTGAAATCGAATGGAAAAATGAAGCAGGAAAAACAAACGGGCATACACTGGCGTATGAAATTGTGAATTGAAATCGAATGGAAAACTGGAGCAGGAAAAACAAATGGACATACACCGGCGTTTCATAAAACGCCGGTGTATCTAATTGTTTAGTTGAAAATTTTGTTAGAGAGGCATTTCCACACACGCCGGTGTACCCATAAGTTGCAACAGTCCTAAGAAACACCGGCGGCGTTTTATAAAACGCCAGTGTATAACTCTATAGCGGCATTTTATGACACGCCGGTGCTTGTAAGTAGGAAAAGAAGGGCGCTCAAAAACAAGCATATACCGGCGTTCTATGACCGCCGGTAAATATTACCCATTCACCGGCGTTTGTACAATCGCCGATGAAAAGATATATACCGGCAGTATGTGACCGCCGGTGAATGTATATTGGGGGAAAGAACGGCACCCAGAAATTGCCATATACTGGCGTTTGTCTGGCCGCCGGTGTATTTTGAAGATATACCAGCGTCCAGTATAAACGCCGGTGAATACGCCTATCTTTCCGCGACGCTCGATTCGGAGGCATTTGCACCGGCATTTTTATAAATGCCGGTAAATGTTTTACCAGCGTAAAAAACTGCCAGTGAAGGTCTAAAAAAATGCCGGCAAATAGCTTTTGTGTTGTAGTAGCTGAAGCTATCATGACCTCTGTTAGTCTCATTAATATTACTCTCTTGTCTGCTCTAACTGGTACGACACCTTATGAGGCTCTTTATCACTCACTTTCCGACTACAGTATGCTCCGTACCTTTGGGTGTACCTGTTACGTTCTTCTCCCTTCTACTAAGCACACGAAGCTCTCCACTCATGCTGCTAAGTGCATTCACCTAGGTCTCAGTCCCGAACACAAAGGTTATCGTTGTTTTGATCCATCGGCGGGTCGTGTCCATATTTCTCGACATGTAATCTTTGTGGAAGACTCTCCTTACTACCTAAATCCCCCCGAGGATGCTAGATTTCTCGATTGCCCCGTTGTTTCTAGCTCCCCGACTTTATCTTTCCACATTCCTTTTGATCCCACTCCTCTAGCTCCATTCACATCTTCTGCAGTGCTTACACCTATTGTTTCCCCTACCGAAACACCACCTGCATCCCCACAGCTGCCAGCACCCACCCCACCTACTTCCTCGCCGACACATGCACCAACTCCATCGTCCTCACCCCCACACCCTGTCAGTCCACCACCGCTTCGTCAGTCTACACATTCCACTTCTGGTATTCCTCCAGCACGTTATACACCTGATGCCACTGGTCCCTCTAACCAGTTTGATTTTGCCACCATAGCTTTCTACTCACCACATTTTCATGCATATCTCACTGCTATACACTCTACATGTGAGCCCAAAACCTATCAAGATGCAATTCAATATCCCGAGTAGAGGAAAGCTATTGCAGAAGAATTCAGTGCATTTGATCAGACTGACACTTGGGATGTCGTTCCTCTGCCAGAGGGAGTTCAACTTATTAGCTGCAAGTGGATCTTCAAGGTCAAATATCAATCTGATGGATCTATTGAACGGCACAAGGCTCGTCTAGTAGTCCGAGGATTCACTCAGGAGCATGGCATTGATTATGATGAGACATTTTCTCCGGTTGCACAGATGACTACTGTTCGCACTCTTCTTGCTGTTGCAGCCATCCGTCAGTGGCCATTATACCAGATGGACGTGAAGAATGCTTTTCTTTATGGTACCTTATCTGAGGTTGTTTATATAGATCCTCTTCCTGGCCTCCCTACTCCTCGTCATGTTTGCCGACTGCGTTGAGCTATATATGGTTTGAAGCAGGCCCCTGGAGCCTGGTTTGAGTGTTTTTGCCTTGTCATCACCATGACTGATTTAGTCAGAGTTCTCAGGACCATTCTATGTTTATGCGGTCATCACTGTAAGGGAGGGTACTTCTACTACTCTATATTGATGATATGATCATTACTGGGGATGACTCCGCAGGCATTACATCCACCTAGAAATACCTTCATCAACAGTTCCATATGAAAGACCTTGGCTGACTACGTTATTTTCTGGGTCTCGAGATTTCTCATGGATCTCGGGGGATACTTATTTCTCAACAAAAATACACATCAGATATTATCTTTGCTTCATGCCTCTCTGATAGTCGATCAGCCAATACATCCTTAGAGCTTCATGTGAAGCTTCGTCCCACTGATGGTGAGCTCCTTCCTGATCCCACT
This sequence comes from Hemerocallis citrina, assembly GCA_017893485.1. NCBI lineage: Eukaryota > Viridiplantae > Streptophyta > Magnoliopsida > Asparagales > Asphodelaceae > Hemerocallis > Hemerocallis citrina. The sequence continues at coordinate 426,490,952 of CM030359.1, read as the reverse complement.
AGATATAGACAGATTGTTGGACAGCTTGTCTACTTATGCATGACCAGACCCGATATTACTCACGCAGTCAGTGTTGTCAGTCAATTTGTTTCCGCTCCTACGTCAGTTCACTACGGTGCTCTTCTTCGGATTCTCAGATATCTTCGGGACACTATTACTCGCTCATTATTCATGTCTGCTACATCCAAATTAGATCAGCTGAGTGCATATCCTGATTCAGATTGGGCAGGTGATCCTACTACCAGATGGTCTACCACAGATTTCTATCTATTTCTTGGTGATTTGCTGATCTCATGGCGAAGTAAGAAATAAGCACTTGCTGCATGTTCTTCGACCGAAGCTGAGTACAGAGCAATGACAGCTACTACTAGAGAGATTATTCATGTTCGTTGGCTGCTATCAGATATGGGTATCACTCTTTTAGGAGCTACTCCTCTTCATTGTGATAACCAGAGTGCACTACACATTGCAAGCAACCCGGTCTTCCATGAGCGAACAAAGCATATAGAGATTGATTGTCATTATATTTGTGAGCGCTTTGAAGCAGGGACCATTTCACTTCATTCTATTACCTCGTCATAGCAGACGGCAGACTTCTTCACCAAATCTCATACTGTTCAGAGATTTCGATATTTATTAGGCAAAATCACACTGTTTGACCCACTGTGAGTTTGAGAGGGAATGTTAGATATTATAGTCCCACATTGGGTATTGTTGCTACTTTTTTTGGTGTGGGAGCAAACAGATGGTGAGTTAATAATGGATGGAAACTACTAAAATTCAAACCTTTGCCTTGGCCGTTAAAAGTCATTAAAGCTCCTGAGATTGAATCTGGACCGTTGATTGACCTCCTGTGATATGAATTCGACGGTTGGTGATGCGGCCAATGGACCTGCAAAATGTCTGAAACACCGGGGGGTGGCCCCCGATGACAGACCTTCCGACGCTCAAGTCAGAACCAGAAAGAGAGAGAGAGAGAGAGAGAGAGAGAGAGAGAGAGTAAAAACTGGTGTATTGTTGATTACCTGGAGACTGAGGAGGGGGAGGAGTATTTATAGGCCTGAGAGACATTCTAGAAGCCGAATCGTGACTGTTGGATCTTTCATGTCTCCCCCTGAAGAGATAAGATATCATTGTGAGAGGATAAGAGATGAGACTCCTAGCCATCATGGGCTGGGTATCTATCTCTCTTTGTGGGCATAGTCCGTCACTTTTTATGGGCTTGAGAGAAGCCCATGTCTTGGAGTGGGCCCAGGCCTGTAAAATAGGCATGTGATGGCTAATCTGCCTGTAGATGCTTTGAGATGCATGCAGGGATCGTACAACTCTGATCTGCTATAATTTTCACCATCATCATAAGCCCCCCACTCCTGGAAGGCGATTTTCATTGCTTTCGAGAAGTAGTACGTCTTATTTTTAGAATCTAGCGAATAATCTTGGCAGTCGGAGTGTTCGAAGATACCTGGAACTGATCTGTGGCTTCTAAAGACAGTGAATATTTTTATGGATTTTTCCATATTTTTTCGGATTTTCCCAAATTTTCTGAAATTTCCTTGTAATTTCTCCATAGTTCTTCAGATTTCTCCAAATTTTATAGAATTTTCTACAATCTCAAAATCACTTTTTCGAATTTTATAATTAATAAATTAAAATTTTAATTATTTTTTTTGGATTTTTAAAATTATTTTTCCAAATTTAAATAATTATTTTTGAATTTTTAATCAATTTTTCGAATTAAAAATAATCTTTAATTGATTTTTTGATTTATCAGATCTGGGCGCGCTTTTTGGGGTGATCTGAAGTGCTCATCATGGATTGACTCGTGCGCTGAGGCGATCAGACGGCTAAGAGGCTTTTTGATCAGGCCGAAAAATTCTGAGGCATTGATCATGGGGTAGCGCGCCGATCTTGGAGATCAGACGGTGCCCAGATCGTCTTCTTCACCCCCTAGCTCGGCGAACAATTTCACCAAGCTATCGCTCTGATCGTCGTGTCGCCGAGCTATAGGAATTTTGCCGAGCTATCACGCTCTCGTCGACCTGCGAGAGTGTCAAAATGGCTATCCCAACTTAGGATCGAGGTGATTCGGTGCTCCGTCGAGTCATCAAGCTTTTGGCAGAGCTATGGGCGAGGTGGAGGAGAGCCTTTCGATCAATCTCTGTTTCATGGCGATGTGCTCTCAGCGTGGTGGAGTGTTGGTCGAGAGAGGCTTTCGCTGAGCTATCAAACTCGAACTTCGTTGCCAAGCTATGGAAACTCACCGAGCCATGGGTTCCTTTCTCTTGCCGATCCATGAAGCTCGAGCTCTCGCTGAGCTTTGGAGCTATGATTCTTGCCGAGCTACGGGGCGTAGTCACCTCGCCGAGCTATGGTTGCTCGTTCTTACCGAGCTATGGTGAGCTCGTCCCTGCCGAGCTACAGGGGTCGTGAATCCGCTGAGCTATGGGTTTCGACGAATTCACCGAGCTACGGGAGTTTAGAATCTGCCGAGCTACGACTTCAAGGTCTCGCCGAGCTATGGGACTCTGTTTCACCGAGCTATGGGACTCTGTCTCACCGAGCTATGGCCTTCGAGAGGCTCGCCGAGCTACGGGAATTTTGAATCCGCCGAGCTACAAACTCGAGGTCTCGCCGAGCTACGGGTTCACCGAGCTACGGGGCTCTCTTGCTGAGCTATGGGTTTGCCGAGCTATGGAGCTCTATCGCCGAGCAACTAAATTCCGTTTTGCCGAGCTACAAAGTTAGAGGAATATTTGGGTTCGAGCTCTGTTTTCGGTCGAGTTTGGCGAGTGCTCGAAGTTGGCGACACCCATGAGGAGGTGAGAACTCGACGTCGATGGCGAGGAGACATGGAGCTCGCCTTCGGTGCGAGAAGACGAATCGGAGCTCTTCAGGCGAGCGGTGGTCTCCGAATTTTCGAAGAAATTATTTTTTGGCGGGAAACTTTCGAGAAGACGAGAAGAGTTAAGGTGGAGTGGGTTGAGAAGTGGAGCCAGGTTTTGGATCCGACCTGTTAATGCCCCTTGGGCTGTTTTGTTTGATTTTGTATGCGGGTTTGGGTCACGGATCCGACCTGTTAAGCCTTTGATTCTCTTGAGCTATTTTTTGGAGATTTTTTGAAGCTTCTTGGGCTTGGGTGTGCATATAATTTTTATACATATATTTATTATCGTGTATATGCAACAACTTATAAATATACGTATAATTACTTATATGTGTATACCCAGCTTTTTACTCCATCACCGTCGATTGGTGGATCTTGCACGTATATTACCAGTTGTGATAGGAGAGTTGTTGCAGACTTGCCGTTTGATCCCGAAAAATTGTTGTGGCATATCCAGGACAAAGTTGAACATTTTGAGCTTGCCGTTTGTGCCCGGCAAGTTTGTAGAGAGCTAACTCTTTGGCTACGTTGGCGTGGAGCTCGCTGTTTGATCCCAGCGAGTTTGTGGAGACAACTCTGTGGTAGAATTGTTGTAAAACCCGTCGTTGGATCCCGATGAGTTTAGAGACAACCCTGAGAGATAGTTGATGTAGAAACTGCCGTTTGATCTCGGCGAGTTTGTAGGGGAGACTCCATGATGGAGTTGATGCAGAAACCGCCGTTTGATCCCGGTGAGTTTGTAGGGAGACTCCGTGATGGAGTTGATGTAGAAATTGCCGTTTGATTCTGGCAAGTTTGTAGGGAGAGCTATGAGATGCACTTAAGCTTGAACTTGTTGTTTGGCCCTGGAAAGTTTGGAGAGGACTCTATGAAAGAGTTGAATATTGCACCTGCTGTTTGCACCCCGCAAGCGTGTAGAGGCAACTCGTTGATTGAGTTGGTCCAGAAACTTCCGTTAGACTCCGGCGAGTTTAGAGACAACTCTAAGATAGAGCTGATGCAGAAACTCCCATTTGGTCCCGACAAGCTTGTAGGGGAGACTCCGTGATGGACTTGAGCTTGAACTTGTTGTTGGGCCCCGACAAGTTGTCAATGATGCTTGGGCAAAAACCAAGACGTTGAACTCATTGTTTGGGACCAATAAGTTTTTGATGGTGCTAAAGTGGCAATCAAAGCCTAGAACCTACCCTTTGGAGTCAATGGGCTGTTTGGTGAGGCTTGGGGGAAGACCAAGGCATTGCACTCGTTGTTTGGAGCCAACGAGCTATTTGGTGGAGCTTGAGCGAAGGCCAATGTATTGAACTCATTGTTTGGGACAAACGAATTATTGAGGGAGCTCAAGTGGCGAACCGAGCGCTGAACTTGTTGTTTGGGACAAACAAGTTGTTGATGGAGCTCAAGCGACGAGCGGAGCACTGAACTCGTTGTTTGGGATAGACGAGTTGTTTGGTAGAGCTTGAGCGAAGACCAAGGCATTGGACTCGTTGCGTGGAGCCAACAAGTTGTTGATGGAGCCCAGGGAAAGTGCGGAGCACTGAACCGTTTGTTTGGGACCAACGAGTTGTTGATGGAGCTCAAGCAGCGAGCAGAGCACTGAACTCATTGTTTGGGACAAACGAGTTGTTGATGGAGCTCAAGCGGCGAGCAGAGCATTGAACTCGTTGTTGATGGAGCTCCAGCGGCAAGCGGAGCACTGAACTTGTTGTTTGGGACAAATGAGTTGTTGATGGAGCTCAAGCGGCGAGCAGAGATCGGGGTGTTGGACCCGTTGCTCGATGTTGACGAGTGACTGGCCAGAGGAACTCAAGTGTCGTGCGGAGCACCAAACTCATTTTTTGAGCAGACGAGTTGTGGGTATTCTGAATCTTCTTAGTGTGGAAGTGAAGTCACTTGTGTTTATTCAGCATTGGGATGATTCCATTCTTCTCTTTACTGACAAGTAGTTGCGTACATCGAATGAGGTTCCCCGGGGCACTGAGCTTGTCCTCCTTCGTGATACGCGATTCTTGACGGAGTTGGAACTCTCTCGTTTGCACGGCGCTTCAAGTGAGATGGAGTTGGAGCTTGCTCAAGTGAAGGTGGTCGGATAAATCTGAAGTTTGCTCATCTAAGGAAGGCTGGTTTTGAACACCATAATCAAGGGTTGAGGCAACCCTATGGAGCTGTTAGCTGGTAGGAGGCCAGCGAGGAGTTTTGTTTCTCTTAGGTAGAGCATCTCTGCAGTGTGTATAGCTGGAAGAACACCTTTCATGACAGTTTGCTATACAGTGTTCACAGGACTTTCAGTAGCGATTCTTAGATGTGAATCGTGAAGTCATTGTAACTTTGCTATTGTAATGAGACTTGTAGTTTTTGGAATGAGAAGTCTTCTACATGTTGGTGTCTTGTCCTGTGATACATCGTCTTGGGGGTTGGCTAGTCGTATGAGCTGCTCTTGGGAGAGTTAGACTTTGGAATAGCCGTTTTGTATTTGCAGAAGTCTGTAGTGCTACTGGATCTGAACATATGAGTTGGTGATAGTTCTGTGACTTGCAGGATTCATTTCACATGCTTGATCCTTGTTGTCATGGTTGAGGTGTCATCAACGGGTTCTCTGTCGCTAAATAACAGGACCTCAAGTCTGTTATGTATAGCTTAGAGAGCGGTTAACGGTATATGACGGAGTGTAGCATTTCTCCATCTTGAACCCAGCTAGTTGTAGGGAAAACTCTGAAGGAGAGTTGTTTTCCAAACTTGCTGTATGGGGCCTCGGACAGATTGTGAGAGTCACATCGAATGGAGAGTTGAACCCCAAGTGCGGCTTTTTACAAGTGTTGCTAGGGTAACTTCGATCCATGATTTTGGACCTATTAATCTTTTGTTGAAGAAATTTAACTAGTTGCAAGAACAGATCAAATTACGAGTTGAAATCTGAACATGTGTCATTACAGGTTGCGAGAGTAACTTTGAACCATGAACATGGATTCCAAACTTGTTAGTTTAAGTATGAATAGGTTGCAAGAGCAACTCGAATGGCAAAGCGCACTCTGAACTTGCTTCTTTGCAAATTGACAGGGTCACTTTTGAACCATGAACTGGACTCCGAACCGGTCATCGAGGCGTTGATGGATTACAGGAGCAGATCGAATAGCAAAGTGCACTGTAAATTTGCATTATTGCAAATTGTTTAGAGTTCCTGTCGAGCCATGGGTATGGACTCTGAATCCGTCTTACGGGGAGACTCTGAACTAGTGTTTGGTGCTGCTTAAGTGTTTAAGTGTGGCACTCAACTTGTTGTTTCCGAGCCTCCAAAGAAGTTCAACTAGTTGCAGGAACAGATCGATCGGTGAATTGTGTTCTAAGCGTGCGAGGTTTCATGTCGCAAATCCCGAGTTCTGGATTCCGAACTTGCGTTGTAGAAAGCTTGTAACGAGTGTTTAGCGCCACTTTGAATGTAAGTTAAGCATGTAGCTCATTGTTTGCTTTGATGAATTAACATGTTGTAGGAGCAGATCGATTGGCCAAGCTCACTCTGAACTTGATTCATTGTAGATTGCTGTAGTAACTTCGCACTATGGATGTGGGCTCCGAACCCATCTCGTAGAAAGCTTTTAACGATTTTGGTGCCATTTTTATGTACAAGTTTGGCACTCAACTCGTTGTACTTCACAAGGTGTTCTACTTTCCAAGTCTCTGCTGATATCTCCTTGCCCCCTGGGTCTTCAAGTTGATGAGCCGTCAGGCGAACAACTTGGTAGACCTTGCCTGGACTTGCTTGTTTTGGAGGGAGCCACCCATTGTTTTGCATGGAGAAAGAGAAATCTTTCGATGCACCAATGTGTTTAGGCATGACTATTTATCTTCGTTGAATAAGTGGAGTGGCTTCGGGCGAGAGATTCAAGTTCATTATTGTGACATGATGAGAAATAGTTTGGACCTGGTGAAAGATGATGCGGCAGATTTGGAAGTTCGTGGTAGAGTTGGTTATGGCAGAGGCTTCAAGCTCGTTTACAGTTTTTGAATTGTTGTGACTGCTTTTTGGCGGTGACTCTATGGCGTGAGGGGGATAATGGAGCCCCCCATTGTAGCTGTGGAGCATGCTCGTGCCGCCTGTTGGCTTCCTACAGCTTGGCCTATGCCAGCTGTTGTTAGGAACTTCATTTTCATGTAAAATGCGGAGGTAACTGCATGGAATGCCGCTAGGCTAGGATGGACGAATATAGCATTGTATGCAGCTTTGAAATCGATTACCATAAAGACCAGTGCTTCTGTTTGAATAGCGGGGGCTTGCCTGCTATTACGTCGAGTGCGACAATTCCCTCGACTTTGACAGGTGCACCAGAGGGGTCATGAAGTGTATAACCGGCTGGCTTGAGTCGGTCTTGAGAGAGCTTGAGAGCCAAAATGTGGCCATGAAGAGAATGTTTACTGAGCTGTCATTGTCCACCAGGATGCAGCGTATCTCATGATTTAGCATGCAAAGGTTAATGATCAATGCGTCGCAATGAGGTATTTGGGACGCCTTCTAAGTCCTTGTCAGAGAAAGATATCGGGATCCTGGTGCGTTTGGTAGGAGGAATGTTATCTATGGAGTTGACTTTGCAGAATAAAGCTTTGCAGGAGGAGTTGGAATCTCCCCCCCATCAAGTCATTATGAATGGAGTGGAGGACAATCATGTGTTCAGAGTCTTGCGACTCATATGACCTTTGCTGACGCTTATTAGCCCTCCGGGACGAAGGATTTTCAGCGTCGTTGTCTCTTTGAACGAAGTTGGACAGATAGCCCCTGCGAATCAGGGCTTTCGGTTCTTCTTTAAGGGTTTGGCAGTTGTCTGTAGTGTTTCCATGATCTCTGTGAAATGTGTACCACTTGTTTTTGTCTTTTCTTCTGCTAGATGTTGACATCGTGGGGGGAGGGTGGATTATTCTGTCCTTCTCCACCTCCATGAGGATGGCTGATATGCTTGCATTGAGAAGAGAAAACTTGTCGAAGCATGGTGCTAGAGTTGGACGGCATGAACTTGCATCGTTTTTTTGTAACTTCTTGTGTTCTTCCTCGCTTGTGTTCTTTCGTTTGTTCCTGGAAGATGAATCATTCTCGCCTTGAGGATAGAAAGCTTCCTCGAACCCTGGTGTATCTGTCACTCCTTTCCAGGAGCTCAATGACACCTTTGGGAGGCCTTTTTGCGAGGGAGGTTTTCAAGTCTTTGTTAGTGATGTTGTGGCGAAAGAGTTGCAGTTGCGACTGAAGTGTTCAAGGCAGAAATTAACCTTTCTTCAATTGTTAAATGCTTGACGAAGTCCTTTGGCAGTTCTCCACCTTCTTGCTTCAGTTCTAGCCAGGACACACTGGTTTTTTCAGTTCTCTGGCTAGTAACGAAGTGTGCAATGAAGAGTTCCTCGAGATGATCGAAAGAAGATGTGGATTCGGGTGTCAGACGTGAATACCATTCCCTAGCTGATCATTTCAGTGTAGCGAGAAATGTCCGACACATGAGTGCATCGGTGGCGTTATAGAACATTATAAGTGTTTTAAAGCTCCTGATGTGGTCCGTTGGGTCTGATTCCCCGTTGTAGGATTTGAATTGAGGAGCTTTGAAGTTCCTTGGAACGGGTGCATCGAGGATGGTTATGCTGAGGGGACGTTGATTTGGGTGGTAGGCCCTACTGAACCAGTTTCTCTCATTCTTCATCTGTTCTAGGCGATCTTCTACTTCTTGGATACGGCAAAGGACTTGGTCGTCCTTCTTCTGGGATCTAGTTGAAGCATTGTGGACTGAGATGTGGTCGTTAGGAGGATGTTGTTCAGGACGGTTTTGTCAGGAGCCCCCCGGTGCCTCTCCATTGGAAGGAGCGTGATTAGACTGTTGGGGTGACTGTTGAGGATGAATCTGATCTTCCATAGGAGCTGGTTGACGAAGAGTGGTAGCGCGACGACTGGGGGCCGCCCCTTTACCTCTTAGTCTTTGTAACATGGCGATAAGTCTCACTTGTGTAGTTTTCCACAGACGGCGCCAATCTGTTGCTGCTTTTTTCGGTGTGGGTGCAAACAGATAGTGAGTTAATAATGGATGGAAACTATTAAAAGTCAAACATGTGCCTTGGCCGTTAAAAGACGTTAGAGCTCCTGAGATTGAATCTGGATCGTTGATTGACCTCTTGTGATATGAATTCGACGGTTGGTGATGCGGCCGATGGACCGGCAAAACGTCTGAAACACCGGGGGGTGGCCCCCGGTGATAGACCCTCCGACGCTCAAGTCAGAACCAGAAAGAGAGAGAGAGAGTAAAAACTGGTGATTTGTTGATTACCTGTAGATTGAGGAGGGGGAGGAGTATTTATAGGCCTGAGAGACATTCTAGAAACCGAATCGTGACCGTCAGATCTTTCATGTCTCCCCCCCTGAAGAGATAAGATATCCCTGTGAGAGGATAAGAGATGAGACTCCTAGGCATCATGGACTGGGTGTCTCTCTTAGTGGGTCTAGTCTGTCACATTTTATGGGTTTGAGAGAAGCCCATGTCTTGGAATGGGCCCAGGCCTGTAAAATAGGCTTGCGATGGCTAATCTGCCCGTAGATGCTTTGAGATGCGTGCAGGGATCGTACGGCTCTGATCTACTGCGATTTTTACCATCATCAGGTATTGTGCTAGTTTTGTATTTGGTTCACTCATATATATAGGAGATATTGTACTCAATTATTTCTCAATTTAATATTCAGTATTGTTTTCATTTTTCTGATTTATCTTAACAGTGAGTAATCAGCTATCATTTATCAATAATATTGGACTTATCAGAAACATCGATACTCGTAGGCAATTTTCAGCCCGACTCAGCTGGTGCATCACAGTATACCGGCTGAGATTTGGTAGCATAGTTTGGAAAGCATCTCTTTCGCAATAGCAATAAGATAGATGCAATTGCCATTATTAAACTGTTATTGTATGTAATACAACAATACAACACAATAATTGCATCATAATTATGGTTACTGGCACATGCTCAAAAAATGTTAATATTATAACTATATCAACAAATTTTGAGGTAATATTCAAAACCTCATTTTGTCAACCAATTAGCCCTAATCACTTGTGAATGCATTCGTTGAGAATGCATCATGCCACTAATTTGAGTTCTTTAAAAAATGTCCACATGATGTGATGATCAGTTAAAGATTAATTATGGTTATTTTACTGCAAAGAGTTGAAGGAGAAGTAATTAAGTGAAATAAAATTATGATCAAGTTTCAACAACAAATGGATAAAGTAATTATTATCATTGACTAGGAAATGATTGACAAAGTATTTCAACTTTTTAAGTTACATTAAATTAATTATTACTTTTAATTACTTAGTAACCTAGTTAAGAATACTTGGTCATACTTGTTGATTAATTAATTACATCTATAGTAGTAGGTATTAGTTGTAGCTTATTACATCTCTATCTTTCTCACATATTTGACCGCAAAGAGTTGAGAAATAAAAGTTGAAACTGAAGCCAAAAGTCTCTTTGTTTCACAGTATATTATTAAAACTGTAAGAGATTCAAGGGACTGTAATTGTTTAAACAGTAATTTCTTGCTGCTTTATATTTCATGAAGAGTTCCAAGTTGCTCTAATTAATACGATCCACTCCGATAGTCCTATAACATCAGCATATTTATATGGATGCACATTAAGATCTTAATTAAGGATTAACTAATCCTGTTTAATGGTTGAACTTGTACATGTTGTTGGTTTAAGTAATTAAGTTGCTACTTTTTAGGATCCCAATTACCACTTGCTCGATGTGCTTGCTAAGGAGAAGGATTAATGAAATAGTCCCACTTGAGACATAATGACTTTGATGAAATGCATCATATTGATGGTTACACCTAGGATTAATTCTATGTTAAACTTACTGCTTCGCTAGGTAACTATCAACAAAATCCAAGACCTTCAAGTTGAAGGATTAGAATGTCTAATTTCTCAATTGGAGTAGATGTCTAACGCCAATACATGATATAGTGTTGATATTATGTATATTTGTGACTTATGTCATTTTAGTTTGAGAATAAGGGCCGGGGCAGTGTGTCACCCTAACCAACTTTGCTTCGTACCTTTTTTTGTTGTTGTTGGTTAAACAGCCCTAGTCAAACTCGAATATGTAAGGACATCTAGGGAGTTCATAATTAAGTTGATTATAGTTTGAGATAGAAGAAAAGTTTCCTCAAGACTCCACTGTTTAGGGTATCTAATGTTTTCGAGAGAATGCCTAAAAAATTATATGCATATGCTTGTTGCCAAAACATCCTGAATTCTTAATGCTTAGGTAATTCTAGTTAAACCCGAATACCCAAAAAAAAAAAAAGAACTTTAAAAACTTTTTCTACTAAAATATACCAACGAACTTATCAAAACAATATGTAAACTAGTTAGACCTATTACTTTAAGAAAAATATAGACTCAAAAAGACAAAGGTGCAGTGATCCCCATTATATACATTCTTTTGTATCTCTCTAATTTATACTGAAAACAAATTATAAATCTAAAAAACCTAACCATGTTACTTCATAAAACTAGCCAAATAGCAATTATTTAATTAGTACCAACTACGTACCAAAGTAGAGATTTGCCTGACGACCAGATCCTTACGATCGTTAACTTGCCCACTATCAAAATCCAAGCATTTTAAAATTGAAATTTCGTCCTAAATTATAGGATCTATGATGTATATTATGATCATTAACAATCTTATTGCTTTGTTTATATATTTATGAGTGCCATTGAAGACTGGGACGAAGAGGAAGATTTAAAAAATTAATATAGCACTGACAAGCAAAAAATTTATTAAGTTTAAGGTGCAATTGCTTAGACGCATCAACTGCTTTGTGAGATGCTTTTTCTTTATAACTTACGTCGATATTTTCTTGATAAATTTGATTATTTGCCCCTGTTTTGAATATTATGTTTTTTAGCCACTTAATTTCAAACTTGTTAATAAAATTCCATACACATAATTTTATTTTATTTTTTGAAGAAAAAAGTGAAGTATAGCCTCCATGTTTCATTAATAAGACATTAAAAAAACAATCCCGCATAACCGGAAAAATGTACACAAACACAAACGGCATATATGAAATAAAACATATAACCTCCAACTACATAGGAGGGTGGGACCAGTGGTCAAAATAGTAAAAGTAAACTATATAACGAATACAAAGTTATGCAGGGAAAATACATAATAAGAGGCTCCCTCCAACATGTCCCTGGAGGGTGGAAAAAAAAAGCGTGTTCCTCAATCCAGCGAAGGACCGATCACACTCTCCTCGTCGTTGTACTCATCCACCTGGAAAGTCTTGACAATCCTGCCCCTAGGACCCGGTGCTGCTGTACTAGCCCAAAGAGAAATCAGATGCACTATAAGAGTTAAATTACCAGAAATACTATCACGAGTCTCACGAAAGTCAAACTTATTTCTGTCAAGCCATAAAATCTAGGTAGTAGCGGCGATGACAATGTATCATGCCTCATTCATATTGTTCCTTTCGTTAGCGAATCAATGGCCAATCCAGAATTCCTCATACAACTTGGGGTAGGTGGTCATACCTAGGGCTCTCAGAATCTCCACTAGTACCGCTTTGCTTTTAAGGCAGTCCACAAATAGGTAGTTTCTTGTCTCCAGGTGTAAAGAGCAAAAACCACATTCGGTAGCGATGTCCAGCTGTCTTTTAGCGAGATTTTCTGGTATAAGTGTAACATTATTTATGACCAACAGGAGAAAGACTCTAACCTTAAGTGGAGCATTTGCCTTCTAGAGGATAGATGACCATTTCGTAGTACACCATCTGAAGTGTATAGGTCGTAGAGCGACCGCATTGAGAAAGAGCCATTCTTTTCCAATTTCCAGGCTTTACGGTCGGGGCCTTGAGAGCATCTAACCATAGATTGTGAAATGTAAGTCTGCAGCTCCACAAGTTTCTCCTGTGAGTCCAATGAGAGTCACGATTTAAAGGGATGTCTCCAATATCGTCTTTTCCAACATTGGGCTACTGTGACATGGGGGTGAGATGTCTACTCATAGAGGTCTGCGAACAGATCTTTGAGAGGGTGTGCACCACACCACTTGTCCCACCAAAACTTAGTCGTAAAGCCATTGCCTATGAAGGATGTAACACAACTATCGTGTACACTCTCTTCCAAAACCATGATACTTCCGGCCTTACCCAGAAACCCAGATTACGTGCCCCTCTAACGTGAAGATAGGGTCAAACGAAATTCTGCCAGCCTTCCCCTTTCGAGTGAAACACTTTCCACCACCACTTGTCGAAGAGAGCAAGATTCATGACTCTCAAGTCTATAATACCCAGGGCCCCATGTATTTTCTTTATGCATGCTTTCTCCCATCTGATGAGGTGATATCCCCCCCCTTCATTTCTGCACTTTTCCACAAGAATATTTTTTCAGATTCGATCGATCCTCTGGATCACCCACTTAGGTATTTCAAAGAAAGACATGCAATACGTCGATAGGTTGGACAGTACTGAGTTAATCAAAGTCACTCTCCCTTCCAAGAAGAGTGACTTACCTTTCCATCCTGGCAGTCTAGTCTCCACTCTGTCGATGATCGACAGCCAATCAGACTTCAATAATCTTCCAGGCCTAAGAGGTAAGTCTAGGTACTTTATAGGGAAGTTCTTAGATTTGCAGCTTAGGATGTCTGCATGCGTCTTGGCCTTAAGGGTGGCAATTGGCACGAACCCGACCTAGGCCCACCTAGGTCCGACCCGATAATTAGCAGGCTTGGGCTAATAATTCTCATTTCGGGTTGGTCTTGGGCTTAATTTTTTAGGCCTGAGAAAAATTCGGGCAGGGCTCGTGCCCAATTGCTTAGGCCCAATGAGCCCGAATCAAATTTTTATACGTGCATGTGTATGTTTATACATTATGTATATTCATGTATGATTTTTTTTAAACGAGAATATTCATGTAAGTTGTTGATTCTTGATTTTGATGATCACAACACACTGCACATGTATCTATGCTAAACTTACAGGTGCTATGCACAAAGGACTTACTACTATACAGCTGAACAAATGAACAAGCACAAAAGCTCCAGATAAAGACAATGGTTAAAGCTTCATTCAAGACTCAAGACTCAAGACTCAAGACTCGAGACTCAAGCTCAAATGTGTCAATAAATTGTCATGTCTTGTAAACAATGTAATTTTACTTTTGTTGAGTCTTAGTATGTTGTAAAGCCTTGTCACACACACATACACTCACTATTTTATAAATGTGTGTTTTTCAAAAACATCAAAAAGAGTCAAAACAGTTTGAAATAATTTAACTGTTGAGTACCAGTCGACTGATGCTTCTAGCAGTCGACTGGCAGTACAAAACTGTTTAAATTTATTCAAACTCTGACCAGTCGACTCATTATGGCAACCCAGTCGACTGTTCGAGTGCTTTTGACCGTTTTCTGTTTTCAAAATTGATTTTCAAATTCAAAAGCTTTTAAGATCCGTTGGTTGATAGTTGGAATAACTGTCTCCCAACGTCCAGGAGTTCTAACTCTATAAATAGAGTTCAGAACTCACTGAAAAGATCTTACAACACTTTTTAAGATCTCCAAGCATTCTTGAGCATTTCTAAGTGAAAAAGAGAAAAAGCTTTCAAGTTTCAAAATCTCTGGTTCTCTACACTCAGTCCAGTATAACATCGGAATTCGTTCTGGACTGGGTATAGAAGTCGACCTTTGTTTAGCCACGTTCTACAACACATAACACCAACAAGGCTATAGGTTGACTGTAAAGTTTTACTGTTTTCTTTTTGCTCTCGGTTGGAGAGTTAGACTCTAGGGTGTAGAGTCGGTCGTTTCACTCTTGGTAGTAGAGTGGGTCTGCTTTCTCTGGTTGAGAGAAAGGACTACGGGTTAGACAAGGTTGTTGTCTTAACGCCATAGGGTATTCTTGTAAACTTGTTTTTCAAGAATAGTGGAAATCTCAAGTGGGTTGCTTGGGGACTGGATGTAGGTCGGAAGGACCGAACCAGGATATATCGTGTGTACTCTGTGATTGCTTCTCTTGATCTTGCATTTACTTTTTGTTTACTTAAGTTCTGTGAAACTTGTCTGGACAGTCGACTCCTTACATTATCAGTCGACTGGTCAGTCTCGTATAAGTTGTATATTCACTGTGTCTTCAGTCGCCTGTCTCAACTTTAAGTCGACTGCACATAGTTGTTTGTATTTGCTTTTGTTTGGTCATATCAGTCGATTGGCTCACAATTAAGTCGACTGCACCGAGAAAAAATTATTTATTCCGCAGTTTTTTTTATTAACACTATTCACCCCCCCTCTAGTGTTTGTTGCCTCGCCTACAGGATCCAACATAAGTAAGTTGAAATGAGTGTTAATGTTTATAGATAGAGAAATTATGCCTTGTATATAAAATTAAATGAAAATAGATAAATTAGGTGTGAATTACTCAAAAGTTTGTATTATTCCTATTATTATTATTTTTTATCACATATTATTCTTGATATAGTTTTATTTTATGAAAAAATTTATATATTAGAACATGCATAAGTAGTTTGGGCCTAATTCAGGCCCGGGCTCGGGCCTAATTTGTTAAGCCCGAAGAAAAGTCGGGTCAGGTTCGGGCCAATGTTTTCAACTTCGGGCTCAGGCCTGGGCCTATATGGGTCCGTCCCAAACCCTTCTCGTTGTTAGCCCTATTTGGCCTCCTCTTCCTCCATTGCAATAGGGATGATGGTACTTTTGTGAAAATTTACTTGTAGCCCAGACCATGACTCAAACGGTAGAGAGCTCCCTTAAATGCGATTGTTTTGCCCATGTTCTCATTTCCAAAGAGCAAGGTGTCATCGGCATACTGCAAAATCGTACAACCAAAGTGATTTCTTCCTTTAGCCACTGGTGTATCCAACCTGCACGTGTACAGTTGTCCATCATGGATTTAAGAATGTCTGCTACGACAGTAAATAATAGGGGAGAGAGCAGGTCCCCTTGTCTCAAACTCCTTCTGCAGGAGAAGGGGCATTCGACTGTACCATTCACATTGTTATATGTCCACCTCGTAGTCAAGCAATGGCTCACCCATCGGATCCATATAACTCCAAAGCCTCTGCCTCTAAGTGCTTCAAGGAGATAGTCCCACTAGACCGAATCATAGGCTTATTCGAAATCCAGCTTGAGTAAGTAGCTACTGATATTCGATATATGGCACTGGTGTATTGTTTCCTGAGCCGTGGCTACGCAGTCCAAAATGCAGCATCCTTTAATAAAATATGTTTGTTCTCGACTGGTCAGACCATCAGTCACCTTCCCTAACCTGTTGGTGAGAATCTTTGTGATGATCTTAACCGAACAATTAAGCAGACTAATAGGCCGAAAGTCTCCCACATGGAGCGAATCCCCCTTCTTTGCAATACGAACTACTTTCGCAAAATTTAGACTACCCAGTTTCATTTTGTGATCATAGAACTCGGCCATGACTTCTATAAGGTCATCTTTAATCTCCTCCAAGAATACTTGGTAAAACATAACAGGAAAACCATCTGGACCTGGAGCTTTCTCCTTGCCCATATGGAGGACTGCCTCCTTCACCTCCATCTCCGTGAAAGGCTCTTATATGGCCTGTAGTGGTTGCCCCGAGTACGGTGGGATGTGGTTTCAAAATTCATCGCTGAGAGCCGCCCGATATTCAGCCTTGTTTCTGAGAAGTTTTTTGTAGTGAGAATGAAACATAGTCTTAATTTGGTCCTCTTCTAGTACCACCCCCGACTCTGACTGGAATGAGAGTATGATATTAGACCTCCGCCGATCACTGACAACTCTGCGGAAGAAGGCCGTATTTGCATCTCCCTCTTTGAGCCATGAGATTCTGGATCTTTGCTGCCACTTGATTTCATTCAGTTTATAGAGTTGAGAAATTTCCTTCCTTAAACTAAGAAGCCAGTTTCTCTCATCTTGTATGAGATCTTTAGTCTTCTCCATTCTTTCTAATACCTCAATATGCTCCAGAATGATTTCTTTGGCACGTCAGATTGTAGAGAATATGAAGTGTTTCCTGTTAGGTTTTGAGGGTAATCTCAGATTAAAAAAACAACGGAAAAATTACAGCAACAAAAAATAAAAAATCGAAACCTAGCCATGGATCCATGCCATTTGTTTAAAAGTTATACCTTGAAGATGGATCTGTTGTCTCCACAGTATACCGATCGCAACACTACAATATTGCGATGCCTTTACGGCATCCACACGAATGGATCAAATCAAGATTTTCCTCACGGCACGGTGCTAGCTGCGGGAAGGGGATGTTCCTCACGATCTCTCTCTCATAATTTCTGTGACGGCTAGGGTTTTCTCATGTGTCGCTTTTCTACAGCTACGTATCATATATATAGGTGCAGAAAATCAACCCTAAGAGAGTAATAAGGCTGTTGGACTCACAATCTGATCTGGTTTAGATTCGTGTGTGGATCTTTGAACTTTAGAAACCCATTTAATCTAGTTAAATATCCAACCAATGTCAGGAGTCCCAGTCATACTTAGATCCCCAATTAAATTCATCTTATGAATTTAAATCCCAATTTCGATCAATTCTAAGTGTGTGATCCTATAAGTTCCCATCACGTTGACAGTAATACTAAAATTATATTCTAGTATTACAAACAGTGAGTTGTATTTAGCAATACATCACTTCTACTCAAGTAACGGGAATGTCAGTGATTAGACATAATCTATCAATGACCAATGTTACCATGTAGTCTAGTCCTTTTGCCTAGATATCTTAATTGATCACAAGGCATAGAGCGTGTCACCCTTGTATAGTTCAATCTTTGGTTTCTTGATGTCCGAATAGACTTTCTAAAACAAATGAGCTCAATATCTCATATTGACTCATTTAAGTACGGTCATGCTTTTTGTAGTCTCACTCAATCACGGGCCTATAGATATCGCTCTTGTTATGTAAGAGGGACAAATTTTATCTAAGTCACTCACATCCCTTCGCATGATTTGAAGTATATTCAATAGTCGACTTTATAATCACCTTATTATAGACAACATTTGATGACATTGAAACATACAACTTCTCATGTAGGGAACCGTAGTGACTTCAAGTCAAAGGACTACGTACACCATGGTCACTTTGAGAACCACTTATGACACTCACGTAACAATCCATGCAACGTTCTCTTGATGGGTCAGTCCAGTACATTATTACTCTAATATTTACTCATGTGAAGACTTGATATCTCATATCCATGACCCGTGATATATGGTCATCAGTCTACGCACATACTAGTCTCTACGTGTTATTGTTATCTTAATTCACAATAATACTTGACTATGGACATTTAAGAATAGTGTTCTGATTACAACAAATAGGATCTCACAATCAAATCATGTACTTGATATCCCATGGTATTGAACCTACTATTCTAAGGACTTTAATATATTCATTTAATTACAATAAACAATACAATAAATAAAATACCTCATATATGAAATAAGCATCATGATACAATGTAAACTAGTAATGTCAATACACAACTGGCCTCTAGGGCATACACCAACAGTTCCACCTCCTAAGCACAACCATGAGTCTGCATATCTTTTCACACAAACTGCTGTAGCCTCTATCCCACGAGTCGGCAGTGACCAACTATCCATGACCATGTGATGAAAACGCTGGATTTTCAGCCAAGCATTTTCAAATATGAATTTTGGCACTTTCCATGGGTGGTGTTCTCCTGAGCATAACAAAATGGGGACATGATCAGATGTTGATCTTGGAAGAGATTTAGCACTGACCAGCAAAAATTTGGCCTCTCAGTGACCAAGATCTTTATTTTGGTCCATAGGGACCAACAGAAATTTGGCCTCTTTAATTTTCCTTTTGGTCCTTCCAACTCCAACGAACGAATTTATATATTGTTTTATTCAATTATGCCAGAGAAAACATAAGGTAAATCATATATATGGGTGAGGGTTGTGAGTGGTTTTTTGGTGCATAGAAATTGGTGTAGATGAGATTAGATGGATTGGAAGGTGATGAACAATTCGGGATGGCGAGAACAATGGTGTATGCCAAATATTTCAGATCACAACCAAATTACCCTCACGCTAGAACAAGAAAATGAATGGAAAAAAAAAAAACTAATTTGAAATACTTGGACTTATCTTTTTTTTTTATGTAAACGGATAGAGTCAACCGACTCCAGCCCGATCAAAAAATATATAGATTAAAAATATAACTGTACAATACCAACATGGATGGTTTTACCAGAAGTAAAACAAAAGGAGCAGTCTAACAAAAACAGCTAGCTAATAATACAATTAGACGAATGCTGACAAAGAGATACAATACAGACAAAAAAAGAGAGCAAACGGCAAGGAAGCTGGTTCGGTCGGGGCGCGCAAGCGCCAACACTCTGAAGCAAGGCCAGAATCACATGAACGGAGGGCAAGGAAGCAGCTGACGAATGTACGGGCAGGCTGGGAACAGCACACTGGCGCAAGGGATGGAGCGAGGTGAGCATGGCAGACCCCAAATGATTGGGTGAAAGGCACAGCACAGATGGAAACCGACTCAAGCGCTCGGCCAACTCAGAGCGAAAAAAGGCAGGGGCGTGAGCTTGCAGCAAGCCACAATAGAGCCACAAAAAAAGAAAAGGGAATCAAGCACAACTCAAAATAACAATCAGCATGTTGAACAAGCTGAAACACAGCCCTAAGTACCGAAGCCTCAAAGCAAAGAAGCCTGAAGGGCAAATCAAAGCTCAGCAGCCTTAAAAGGCATCAACAAACCACAGCATAGAAGCCTGAAGGGCAACTCAAAGTACAGCAGCCTTAAAAGGCATCGTAAACCAAAGCAAGCTGACCAATATAGTAGATCAGATAAACAAACCATAAGCATCATAGAGATGGCGGTAAACAGCGAGAGCAGAACACACAAAGGAAGATAGAAAAATACTCCAATGAACATACGTAATAAAAACAGATTAGAGATAAACCAAAGTAGTTAAAACCGTTAATGATTACAAGTCAAGGAGATAGAACGCAACAACAATACATCCTCACGCTCACCCACCTAACTTGAAATCATAGACTGCCAAAAACTAAAGAACCATAGAACACAATAAACCAACCACCAGCCAGAGAGAAAAAACAAAGGAAATCAAAGAAACATGGATAAGTAGGTGCTTAATAACCAGAGGTCAGCCACCTAGGGGAAATCCGACCAAAACCAGGCGACAAAAAAAGGTCCAGAGCCAGAGACTCAACCGAGCACAGCCAAAAAACAAAAGGCATAGGAAGGTCCCATAGGCCCAGCAAAAGCTAATCGCTCACTCCTGCAATAGTCGCAGAAAAACAGAAACGAAAGTGAGAGCGACAAAAAACACAACCCATAAATATAAAGCAAGATAAGGGATAAGATTGAACAGCGAAATAATAAGAAATTAAAATAGGGTAATTAGCAAGAGAAAGTTATAGTGCGTTGAGTGTAGAAAGAACATTAAGGGATTCATCTAAGCGGTGGTAGTAATAAACTTGACGCTTATCATCTTTAAGTAGAGAAGTCCAAAATTTAAAAAGAAATAACAGATCCTCTATGAGGGAGGAAATAGAGGAAGCCTTATGAGTGAAGATCCGGCGATTTCTTTCCATCCAGGTAATCCAGATGATAATGTGGACAGAAAGGTACCAACCCTTACTATATTTGGGAAGACACGAAGGTGATTTCCAGCATGATAGAAGGTTGGGAGGAAGAGCTGGATTGGTCCACGCAAGAGACACTAATTTCCAAAGAGGACGAATGAACGAGCATTCGACAAAAAGATGGTCCACATTTTCGGAGGCCTCCAAGCAGAGAGAGCAGGGCTGACCCCACGCTAAATTCCTTTTGTTCAGAACCTGGACCGTGAGAAGCTTGTTGTTGATGGCCAACCAAGAATTAATTTTAACCTTGAGGGGAGCGCAGGATTTCCAGATGAAATCTGCAGCAGGGGAAGCAATGCCTCGGAAATTGAGGAACTTGTAGAAAGAGTTAACCGAGAAAATTCCAGAGGCATTCCAACGCCAAGCAATGTCCTCCGTGAGTTTCCACTCGAAGAGATCGAGAGAAGCAACCAATTGTTGCAGATCCAAAACAAGATGGGGAGGTAAAGGGGAAACAAAAGGGATATACCAAACCCTTGATGCATTAACCCAGACAAACGATTCCTCTACAGAAGCCTCTGGAGAAGCAGCAAGACTGAAGAGAGCGGGATAAGCAGAGGCAATGGAGATGTTGCCTAACCAGAGATCGGTCCAAAGTTTGGTTCTCGATCCATCAGCACAAAGTCTAATAATGCTGGACTGGAAGGCAGGGAAAACTTTCCAGACGCCTTTCCAGAACGGGGATGCAAAACGATGGATAGGAGAACTAAACTGCCACCAAGGGGTGGAGCCAAAATAAACCTCTTTAATGCATTGAACCCACGAAAGATGAGGGAACTTATGGAATCTCCACAGCCATTTACCTAAGAGGGCTAGGTTATGATCTCGAAGGTTCAAAACACCTAGACCCCCGCTGGCTTTGGAAGAACAGACGATGTTCCAATTGCACAGGTGCGAACCCTGTTTATAAAGAGCATCGCCCGACCAAAAAAAATTGCTACGAATTTGATCGATTCTTTTGAGGACCCAAGACGGAATATAATAGAAAGACATCAAGTAGAGAGGAATAGCAGAGAGTACTGAGTTGAGAAGAATTAACCTCCCTCCTCGGGATAGTAACTTGCCAGTCCAGACATTCAGCCTGGACTCAATTTTATCGATGATGGGGAACCAGTCAGATCTGTGGAGTTTACCCCATCTTAGGGGAATTCCGAGGTACGAAATAGGGAAGGAAGCAATATGGCAATTAAAAAAATGAGAGATCTCGCTATGACGATTATCATTACCGCCAAGCCAATAAACTGATGACTTGTTGAAATTAATGGCCAGCCCGGAAGCTTGTTCAAAACAATACAGCAACAGTTTAAGGTTGCGCAAAGAAGAACGCTCCGGTTTGGAGAAAATAATAGTATCATCAGCGTATTGCAAATTGAGAATCCCATCGAAATGCTGGGAGCGACCAATACCCTCGATAGCGTGAACAGAGCGAGCGTTGCGAAGCAACCTGCTGAAAACGTCCGCTACCAGAGCGAAGAGGAGGGAAGAAAGGGGATCTCCTTAGCGGAGATCACGCCTGATTTTAAATTTATGGCCCTCTGAACCATTGATAAGAATGGAAAAAGAACCCGCGTTCAAGCTGGATTTAATCCATCCAATCCATTTGGGACCGAAACCACGATGAAGCAAGATATCCAAGAGAAAATCACAGTTAACATTATCGTAAGCTTTTTGAAAGTCTAGCTTAAGAAGAATCCCCTCTAATTTGTGATGATGACTAAGCGAGATAATCTCTTGCGCGGCGGCTACGCTGTCAAGAATAAAACGATCCTTGATAAAGTCGGATTGGGCCGGATCAATCAGGGGAGGGATGACGGCACTGATCCTGGTGGCAAGAACTTTCATGATAATTTTGAAAGAAGTATTGATTAGGCTAATGGGTCTAAAATCAGACACCGAATTGGCTCCTGCCAACTTAGGAATAAGAACAATGTGGGCATAATTGATGCGATCGAAGGAAAAGGATCCTTGATGCAAGTCTTGAAAAAGGTCGAAATGATCAGCTTTGAGCCAGGGCCAGAATTTTTGGAAGAAGAAAGCTGGGAAGCCATCCGGTCCGGGCGCTGAATCGCTTTTTAAATCGAAGACAACCGACTTGATCTCCTCCATAGAGAAGGGAGCCTCAAGCGAGGAAAGATCTATAGTTGGGGAACCATAGAGTTGCTGCCAATCAAGGGAGATCAAACAAGGTTTAGTGGACCTGATAAGGTTTTTGTAGAAAGAAAGGAAGATTTTGTGAATATCAGGGTCGGAGCGCAGCTCCGCCCCCTGATCAAGAATCATAGGGATGTGGTTACAGTGCCTGCGATGAGAGGCAAAGTGATGAAAGAAGGCGGTATTACCATCACCTTCTTTCAGCCAGTTAACTCTAGCTCTTTGAGCCCATTTAGAATGATCTTGAAGGAGAATATCTGCGTAATCGCGCATGCAGGCAAGCCTCTCCAGGAGAGCAGAATGAGATAGAGGAGCTTGCTCTTCCATCAGGTCCAGAGCCTGAATGGAGGCAAGCAGAAATTCTTTGAGGAAATTGGTGTTGGATTGACGTTCACGGCGCCAAATCTTGCAGCCGAATTTAATGGCGTGGAGTTTAAGAATTAAGTTGCCTAGACCTCGCGATCCAGAAATGGAAGCAAGGCATTCCTCGACCAGCTTAATAAATAACTGATCTTTAAGCCAGAATTTTTCGAAACGGAATTGGTGATGATTGGGGAAGTGGAAGTCGGAGAAGAGGGCGATGGGAACATGATCCGACGAAGGGTTGGGAAGGGCTTTCGCGTAGGAATTGTGAAATTTAGAGAACCAGGGGTGCGTGACTAGAAACCTATCTAGTTTGGCAAGGGAAGGATTAAGACGCTGATTCGACCAAGTAAAATTCCTACCATTGATAGGGATCGCAGATAACTGGAGATCTCTAATGCAATCGTTGAAGATGCACGATTGGAAGTCAGAAGAAACCGAGTTCGATCTTTCCGAGGCGAAACGAGTAATGTTGAAGTCACCACAGACAAAGCCGAGACCTTGAACGAACTGGTGGAGAGAACGGAATTCATTCATGAAAAGAGGTCGTCGATTAGAAGTCGACGGACCGTAAACCGAGATGATTGTGATGACACAATTGAGGAGATGCCAGTGCAGTTGAACTATCAGAAAGAAATTAAGGCGACGGATGGAAATTAGAGAGAAGGCTGAGTCCTTGAAACCAAAGAGAATCCCGCCTCTGGAGCCTATGGCGTTGAGAGAAA
Organism: Hemerocallis citrina; assembly: GCA_017893485.1. Classification (NCBI taxonomy): domain Eukaryota; kingdom Viridiplantae; phylum Streptophyta; class Magnoliopsida; order Asparagales; family Asphodelaceae; genus Hemerocallis; species Hemerocallis citrina. Next base: position 426,467,126 of record CM030359.1, on the reverse strand, counting down.
TCCAATTCGAGATGGCCGAACCTCCTAAAGAACGAAAGAGATAGGGGGAGGGAGATTCAATCTTAGATTCTTGAATCGAAATGATGTCACAGTGAGAAGAAGCAATAATGTCGAAAATGGCCCTTTGCTTGGCGGGGCAGTTAAGACCCCTAATGTTCCAGGAGATACTAATCATGATAAAACCTGTGCTCCTGGACACGAGACCGTTCAATCTCTCTAAGATGGAAGATAGAGATTGAAGAATTGGAGGGGAGTGAGAAGCCTAGGGATTGGGCAATAGATAACATCTCTGGGTCCGACAGGTCATCAAATTGGTGATGATAAAGAGAGCCCAATGGAGGTTAATTTTAGATCACATATTGCTCTTGGACTTATCTTATTGCTCTTATTGCTCTTGGACTTATCTTAGATCACATATTTTTCTCTTAATAATGAAAATGGAAGTTAATTTTTCAATTTGAAATAAGCTTGATAACCAATTTACAATATTTGCTTTAAATATAAAATGCTTGGGAGCAATAAGATCTAATCAGTTAGGGTGCATGTAATGTGTTGAAAATACGATTTGATTCACGAGAGTAATATGTTGAAAATACAATTTATTATAGAGGATTCACATTTATCTAATAGTGTTAAGAAAATCTATAGATATAAAGTTTTATTTATTGTTACTTTATGCATGACTATTATTCATATATTATACAACAAAACTACTTTCTATTTCCATTAAATTATTATTTTTTGAAATTGGTCTATAATTTAGAAATTTAGTTTTGTTTTTTGTTGTTTATCTATCTTCAAAAGTGATAAATTTTCTGGTAAAAAAAAGTGAGTAAAAAGAGTGAGAAAGTTTTAAAATATTAATTTTAACATTATTATCATAACAACTTGAAATTCTTGAAATTCAAGAACATGATCATTTGTGGATCGCGTGAGTTATATGCTGGTATTTAAATAAAGGCTAAATTTTAAAAAGGTACAGGCCTGTTTAAAAAAATTACACTAATTTTTTTTTAAAAAAAGGACACAATGTTTAAATAAGGTCCACTAGGTTTGTTAGGGTTAGGGTTGGGTTAGGGTAGGGTTTAAAAAAATCACTTTCATCTTTTATTTGTGTTTAACAAAACCACTCATCTTTTATTGTGTTTAAAAAAACATCACTTAACTAATCAGATGTTTAAATAAACCCCCCGAACTAACCCTAACCCTAATCCTAACCCTAACCCTAACTAACCCAGTGGACCTTATTTAAATATTGTGTCATTTTAAAAAAAAAAAAAAAAATCGGTACAGTTTTTTTAAACTGGCTAAAAATTTTGTGTAGTTTTTTAAAATTCGGCCTTAAATAAATTGCCCCTCTACATTTGAAATTTTATGGGAGGAGAAGTTAATTATACGAGGAGTCAATAACTCTTGGTTTTATTTTAGGTAAATGATAATTATAAAAATATGGTAGGAAGGAACCGTCACTATTGACTAATTGTTTCTAATTTACTATATAAATAAGTATCCAACTCCTAGATACTTCTACTACTATAATGGGAGAAGGCTTTAGGGTAATTTATCCATATTCCAATCCGTGCAACGCACGTTTAATTAAACTCTACAATATAAATCAATGAAATATGTATAATATACGTTCAAATTTATTACCATCTCCCTATCTATCAAAAAAACCAAAAACCCTACCTTCTTCATCTCCCTCTCTCTGCACCTGCCCCGTGGGAGGAGGATCATGAATAGTGAATGTCAGTCTATTTGTTCCGCACGTGCTTCTCCCATTATAATATAGATAAATAGAATATAAAAAAATATTGTTCAGACGTGCATTGCACGTGTATTTACTAGTCAAAATTAAATGATGGAGCTTCTAAAGCTTACATGTTATAAAGTATGAACTGTTTCATACTTAGTAACGTTTGGGATTAGATCTTTCTATATACATGTGGAAATTATGAGGTTTGTAAACGTAAAAATAAATACACTTGATTTTATGTTGGGCATATCCTTTCTTTTTCAAGTTCTTGATGGTGAAACTAAAAGTCTTTCATTGGATCCTACAGGATAATCGTCTGGCAGATCACTAAGATTTTTTAGGATTTACGTTTCCTTATTTATATATATACTAAATTTGCTCGTGGCCACTTGCCTACGGTATGTCTTTAAAACGATACAGCATATAAAAAGTCTTGTAAACAGTAAATCAACAATTATGTAGCTGAAATTTGAATAGTATGACAATAATTAGTTGTAAATAAATATCCATGTTTCCATTAGTATATGGTGAAAAATAATTATAAATTGGGGTATAAAAATCCATGTTTTCACTGAATGATTTCAATGATTTTTGACCATTTAAGCACTGTAACATTAGACAATTGATTACAGCTCATTAGCAAGAACTTATTCAGTCACGCCAAGTGATAGTTCTTGGGTTAGAAACTCTCCATTTGCAGTGACAGTGAGAATTTTTAACCGAAATATGTTGGTTTAGGTGGCTGCCCATGGATCTGTTCAAAAAATGGTAGCATAACGTATAGTTACTTAGACCATATTTCATTTTTCTTTTAGAACCAGTTGAGCCTGATAGACTGATGTGAACCACAGGTAAGTTACAAATGTATATACAACCTAAACTCAAGGTTAGAAATTACACAAACCAGCACCATACATAGGCATATTTAAAGAAACCAAGTATATATATATGAAAGACATAAAGTCATAACTATTAGTATTGAAATTGCATAAGTATCCCCTTTCGTCTCTTCTTTTCGCTCTGGTAGCAGACCTCTTCAGCAGGTTGCTTCGCAACGCTCGCTCGGTCCACGCCATTGAGGGTATTGGTGGCTCCCATCATTTTGATGGTATTCTCAACTTGCAGTACGCTGACGATACTATTATTTTCTCCAAACCGGAGCGCACCTCGTTGCGCAACCTTAAGCTTCTGCTGTATTGTTTCGAGCAGGCCTCCGGGCTAGCCATTAATTTCAACAAGTCATCAGTTTACTGGCTGGGGGGGAATGATCATCGTCACCTCGAGATCTCTCAGTTTTTCAACTGTCGTATAGCTTCTTTCCCTATTTCGTATCTTGGAATTCCCCTTAGATGGGGTAACCTCCACAGATCTGATTGGTTCCCCATCATTGACAAAATAGAATCCAGGCTGAATGTCTGGACTGGTAAGTTTCTTTCCCGGGGAGGAAGATTAATTCTTCTCAACTCGGTTCTCTCAGCTATGCCACTCTACATGATGTCTTTCTATCTCTTCCCCTCGTGGGTCATCAAAAGAATCGATCAGATTCGTAGCAATTTCTTTTGGTCAGGTAATGCCCTTTATAAGCCAGGATCGCACTTGTGCAACTGGAAAATCATCTGCTCCTCCAAAGCGAGCGGTGGTCTAGGTGTTTTGAATCTTAAAGATCATAACCTGGCCCTACTGGGTAAATGGCTGTGGAGATTCCACAAGTACCCTCAGCTTTCTTGGGTTCAATGCATCAAACAATTTTATTTTGGTTCATCGCTGTGGTGGGAGTTCCACCCCTCCATCCATCGTTTTGCCTCCCCGTTTTGGAAAGGCGTATGGAAAGTCTCCCAGGCTTTCCGTTCTAGCATTTTTAGGCTTTGTGCTGACGGTTCGAGAACCAGGTTTTGGACCGACCTTTGGTTGGGCAATATCACCCTTGCTTCTGCTTATCCCGCCCTCTTCAGACTGGCCTCTTTCCCAGATGCGTCTGTTGAGGAATCTATGATTTGGGTCAATTCCACTAGAGTTTGGAATATCCCCTTTGTTACCCAATTAACCCCCCTTCTTCTCTTAAATCAGCAACAATTGATGGAATCTCTCAATGGTTTCGAGTGGAAACACTCGGAGGATATAGCCTGGCGATGGAATGCCTCTGGCAATTTTTCGGTTAAATCTTTCTACAAATTTCTCAATTTCCGAGGTATTGCTTCTCCGGCGGCTGATTTCATCTGGAATTCCTGCGTTCCCCTCAAGGTTAAAATTAATTCGTGGCTGGCCATCAGCAACAAGCTTCTCACGATCCAGGTTCTTAACAAAAGAAATCTGGCGTGGGGGCAGAACTGCCCTTTATGTTCGGAAGCCTCGGAAAACATCGATCACCTTTTCGTGGAATGCTCTTTCATTCGTCCTCTTTGGAAGTTAGTGTCTCTCGCTTGGGTCAATCCGGCTATTCCTCCCAACCTTCTTTCATGCTGGATATCCCCCCCATGCCTCGCCAAATATTACAAGAGCTGGTTCCTTTCGGTCCATATTATCATCTGGATTACCTGGATGGAAAGAAATCATCGAATTTTCTTGCATAAAGCGTCCTCTATTGCTTCCCTTATGGAGGACCTTATTTTCCTGTTCAAATTTTGGAGTTCTCAGACTAAAGAAGAGTCTCGTATCCGCCTCTGCTATTACCGTCTCGACGAATCCCTCATTGTGCTTTCTAGACTTAATGCATTTTGAATTTCTCTTTCTAATTTCTTAGTTTTGTTTATTATGTTGTTCAGATTTTATTCTGCTCTTTGCTCCTCACAGTTTTTTTCTATGGTTATTTTATTCTGGCTGGCTCTTTATTTTGTTATTCGGTATTTCTGCAGGATGATGATGCAGCTCCTGCCTAGACCTTCCAGTTTGCTCTTAGTTCTTTTGCTTCTTTTGCTCAGAGCCCTGTTAATTTTGGCTTCCTTTTGCTCAGATTGTCTCGGCCTTGGTCGGGTTTTCTGCTTTTGTTGCAGCTTCAAGTGGTCAGAGCAGCTCTTCATCTAAGTTTCTTACTGTTTAGTTGGTATCTTCTTTTGTTTGTAAAGGAATCCTTTGCATGTCTAGCTCTATTTATCGCTTATATGTTTCTATGGGCTTCTGTGCCTTATGGGTGGTGGTTGATGTTCGGCTGTGGCTTCAAGTTAGGTGGGTGAGCGTGAAGACGTTTATCTTAATGTTCTAACTCCTGGACTTGTAATCAGCTCCAGCGTCTTATTGTAGTGCTTCACTGTTTTTTAGTATGTTGCTTTTCTGTGTTCATACTCATCCATTTGCTGTGTTGTTGCTGAAGCCTTTTTGCTTCATTTAAATCCTACTCTATCTGTTTCTTCTCTGGTTTTTAAGCTACCGATGTCTCATTTGTATAATGAGCTGTGTGATTTATCTATTTCTTCTATGTTTTAGCTTCTTGATGGGAGTTGTTTTGTTTTGAGGATAGCTGTATTTCTGTGAGTATCCTGGTTGTTTAATTGGTTTACCGTGTTTAGCTTGCTCCTGTTGTCGCCTCTCGCTTCCTGAGGCGGCATGGCGACGTGCAGTTGATCTCTGGTTGTGCGCCTCCCTCCATCCCATCGGTAGAGGCCTCGCTCTTCATTTTTCCCCCCGCTGCATGATCCCTCGATGCCTGCTTGCTGTGTTCTGGTCGACCAAGCTTGAAGCCAGGCTTAGTTCCAGACTTGATGGCGTTTGCGTCCCCCGCCCGTTCCGTCATCTACATCGCTTCACCGTTTTGTTCCTTCCTTGACTTGTTCAGTCTTCAGCATTATTATTGTATTTATCTTCTCCTTATTGTGTTTCTATGTTTGCTTTTGTTTTACTTCTTGTAAAACCTTCCATGACTGTTTTGTACTGTAATCTTTTTGATCTATATATTTTTTGATCTGGCTGGAGTCGTTTGACTCTATCCGTTAACATCAAAAAAAAAGTAATTGCATAAGTATCTGACAACCTTGATCAAAACTAATCAAACATAAATCTTGGATAAACCAATTCCAAGCCATCCAATCCCTGCCTTGTATTGTGTGCCTTACATTATTTTTAAAAAAATGGAAAATTATATGAAGTCTTTTTCTCCTATAACCTTTGATAATATATCTATACAATAAAATACAAAGAAAGCTATCAATGATTCAGATCTAACCTGACAAAACATATTTTTTTGCCTAAAAGTTTCTCCTCCGATCCCCAAAAACTCAAATTCAAATCCCTCCAAAACAACTCGTTTATTTATTTATTTCTCTCTCTTTCTCTCTCTCTCTCATTCTCTCTCTATTTACTTAGAAATTTATATTTTCAGATTTCAGGTTTGTAAATTTTCAGATTTTTTATGCATTTTTTAATTGCTCATGTTATATTTAAAATAACAATTATCTCATCAACAGTTAAATTTGATCATTTTTCACATTCAAAGTTCTAAGAAATTGAATTTTACATCCTCATTTATAATTATTTTTCAATATATACTAATAGAAACATGGCATGTTATTTACAACTAATTATTGTTTTACTATTCAAATTTGAGCTAGATAATTATTGTTTTACTGTTTACAAGGCTTTAAATGTTGTATCGTTCCAAAGACGTGCTGTAGGCACGTGCCTACGGACAAATCTAGTATATATATATATATATATATATATATATATATAATCTTAGCTTTAGGTGTTATCTTGACATACAATACTCTATGGGGTCATGTATGTAGAATGTATATTATTTATTATAATATATTTGCAAGTCAAATTCAACAGTATAGTATATAAGATTATTTGGTTGTCATTCTCGAATATCAAATTGAAAGGACAGTACACGAATAAAGAGGAACGAAAGAACAACATGAAAATATGTAGAAAATAAATGAAATTAATGGTAACTAGTACGGAAGAGATCCTAACTCACAAAATCCCTATGTGAAATAAGGATACGAAAAATCAACCTAGATGATGTATTGAGATGAGAAATGGTTGACTTCTTAACAATCATACGAGAAAATAATTTTTTCCGATCTTTAAATCAATATAACTTAATTGTACCGTGTATATAGATCTATATAATAAAACACAAAGAACGCTGTCAAGTGGCTCTCATTTCATATGGTTGAAATCAATGGTTCAGATCTAACTTTACAAAATGCATCTTTCCGCCCAAAAGTCTTTTCAAAACTCAAATTCAAATCCTCCCAAAACAACTCATTTATTTATTTATTTATTTTCCCCTCTCTCTCATTCTCTCTCTATTTACTTAGAAATTTACATTTTCAGATTTCAGGTTTGTAAATTTTCAGATTTTTTATGCATTTTTTTATTGCTCATGTTACATTGAAAATAGCAAATATCTCATCAACAGTTAAATTTCATAATTTCCATACTCAAAGTTCTAAGAAATTGAATTTTACACCCCCATTTATAATTATTTTTCAACATATACTAATGGAGATATGGACTTTTATTTACAACTAATTATTGTTTTCCTATTCAAACTTGAGCTACATAATTTTTGTTTTACTGCTTATAAGACTTTCATAAGATGTATCGTTCCGAAGACGTGTCGTAGGCACGTGCCCACGGGCAAATCTAGTATATATATAAAGCATAAAAATCTTAATTTAATATATATATATATATATATATATATATATATATATATATATATATATATATATATATATATATATATATATATATCGTCTGTTCAGTACCAATTTTAAAAAAAATTAAGATATCCTCGCACGTGCTAATTATTGCCGACTTACATATATCACACATTCGACTTCACTTTTTATTAAAACATGCATTGCACGGTAAAAAAAAAAATATTAGAATATATAGCGCTAGAGATGACGATCATAAAGCATAAAATGTGTTCACATGTTAAAAAAAAGAGTTCCTTCGACTTAGCCGGTTGTAAAGGCAGGTTAGTCCAAAAAAAAACCTGATCATCTCACACGCAATCAAGATAGTAAAAAATTTGTTGATTGATGAAAATAACTTGTTTGGTTGGAGGGGAGGGGAGGGGAGGGGAGGAATTTTTAAAAATATTTCTTGTTTGGTTCATTTTTTAGGAGGGGATGGAAGGAAAATGGAGGGGTACAAAATCTCTCCTGAGCCAATTTTGGCTCACTTCCAATATTGGGAGGATTTGGAGGGGAGAGAAAGTATGTCTAATTTTTTTAAGTGATTGGACTAAATTGTCCCTTTTAGATCTAAATCCCTAAAATAAAAAACAGATTCTCTCTCTCCCGACTCTCTCTCTCCCACTCGGGCTCTTTCTTTCTCCCCCTCCTCGTCGCCTCCCCTCTCATCTCCGTCCATCGTCCCGCCGTCCCGCAGTCGCCCTCGAAACAACTCTTCTAAAGATAGTCACCACAGAATGTGGTTGCATTCGATAAATATTCTTTAAATACATGCTCATAAGTTTGTAAGAACTATTTACACCTTATCAAATGCCCACAGTTACATCCACAAAGCCAAAAATCATGACTGTGCTTATCTCATAAATAATTGATCAAACCAGCCCTTCAATCATACTGTAAACACTACAACAGCAGAAAAACAAGCTACATCTTAAATTAACACCACCAAAAAAAATACTTGCAAGCTTAGGTAACATACCACATTATAACTTAGAAATTCTTCCAACGAGAAAAAAGGGAATAAAAAAAAAACATACTGGTTGAACTCTTGAATACGATCACAGTGAGACTTGTTTGCCATCTTTACCACCAACAACATTCTGCAAATATAACCTTAAAAAAGAAGAAAAAAAGAAAAAAAAAATATTTTACCGATATCGTTCTAGAATCCATAGTTTAGCATTCTTAGGCTAAAGACACTAGTAATACCAAACATCTGTATTGATTGCTATAGCAACAATATCTATCAATCAATCTACCTTCATTATTTTGTTTATTGTCTTCATTATTTTGTTTATATTACCAAATTAGAATTAGAAACAATAATATATAGGCTCTCCTAAAATGTAAAAGGGTATAAAAGTAATTTAATTATAAATTTTCTTCACTTCCCTTGTGAATCAAATAAGAAGATAATTATTCCCCCCCCTCCCCCTCCCCTCCTTTGAACCAAAAAGAGTCTTGATTAAAATCCCTCCCTGCCCTTTCCTTCCCCTCCCCTCATCTTCATTAAAATCTCTCCCCTCCCCTCCCCTCCCCTTCCCTCCTTTGAACCAAACAGTCCCGGTGAAGAAAATTATCAGATTGTTGGCGAAAAGCCTTAGGGGTTATCTTAAATTTATCCCTTTGTATATTGATCCCATTTTGAAGAAAGAAGGCTTGGTTTAATTAGAAAGTATAAGAGAGAAAGAGATTCAAGAGAAGACCTTCGCAATTATATATATATATATATATATATATATATATATATATATATATATATATATATGACCGAGTGAGAACTCTTTTGGTGAGAACCACTATAAACTTTTGTTGGGATATTAGTTGAAAGATTTGAACTATTCATTTTAATCTACACATCTAAATTAGTCTACATATGAGAAATCTAGTCGTTTGAGATTCGTTTGCCCATACATTAAAGTGTTACAAATTGTATAGTTGTAAAATCGTTATTTTTATAATGACATGATGCATAGACAAATGAATTTCAATAACTTGATTTTATATTATTAGATATTATATTAGATATTATATTGGTTTAGTTTCATATCGAAATATGTATTAGTTTACTCTTTGTTTCTTTCATATATATATTATATATTATTCTCAGTTATAATCAATCCATTAATCTTATCTCAATCTCTCTATTAACCTTATCATGGTATCAGAGCACTAATTCCAAACCCTAATCCCTAATATCCCTTCCCATCTCCAATTTCTTACCTTAATTACACAATACCCTCCATTAACAACAACCTCCAGCAACAACAATAAGAGCGGCAACAACAACAGCAAGTGCGGCAACTACAACAATAGTAAGTAATCAAATTTCAAACCCTAATCTATATTCCTAATTATTCTCATCATCTTCTCCTTCACTGCTCCCAACCAAAATCGAAACCCAACTCCAACTCCAACTCCAACTCCATCTCCAACTCCAACTCCATTACCTTCAGCCTCATCACCCACCCCGAACTCCCTCCTCCATGAACTCCATATCCCACCACCACAAACTCCCATCTCCTTCTTAGATCCCAAAAACAAAACAACAACAACAAAAAAACTATAAAAAAAACTACCCTCTTATCCCTAACTCGACCCGCTCTCCAAAATCCAAAAACCCGAAACCTAAACCCCACTTCTCTCTACACCTGCTCCGACCACCACCGTTGTCGCCGCCGACCGTCACCCGTCGCCCATCATAAAAAAGAAAACAAAAATTGTAGGAACTTGTGCTTCTCCATGGAACCTCAGTTTTACCAGTATCTTCTCGTCTCCACCGACTTTTCCCTTTCCTTTGCTAAGGATTAGACTGATTGGTCTGCCTCTGTTGAGGTCACTCTTCTTGAAAATTCTCTATGGGGTCACATTGATGGCTCCACTCCTCGTCCTAAAGATCCCGCTGATTCAACTTCTGAAGCCGACAAGAAACTCATCCACACCTCCCAGGCCACTAGAGATGATCACGATCGTCGGATCATCGCCTTCATCATCTCCTCTATCGACCGCACTCTTCATGCCGATCTTCTTCATGTTCGTCCTGCTAAGGATCTTTAGCTCCAATTGACCACCTAATATGTTCAGGATAGTTGAGCCCGTGAGTAGCATCTCCTTGTTCATTTCGTTCTTGATCGTCAGGGTGACCGCAACATTCAGGTTCATTACACAGCCATGTGGAATATCCGGTGTGAGTTACAGCAACTAGAGGATAGTGTCCTGTGAACGTCTCCAAATTATGTTCTTTATAATGGGCCTTCGACCAGAGTACCAGTCCCTATGCAGTCAGTTGATCCATCAAGACCTAGTTCCCTGTCTTGAGGCTGCTATTGCTAAACTTGTTGCTAACGAAACCCGATTGCACACTCTCTTGACTTCTGACTCTACCCCGACATCAGGCAGTGAGAGTTTTTTTCTTGTTACCCCTCGTGTCATCTCCTCCTGCAAGCCTCGCACCAGTTTCATGCCTCCTCCTCCTTCTGATCGTCGCAACGCTCCTGATCGTCTTAGTCACTTTTGCACTATTTGCAAGCAGATTGGCCACTTTGAGTGCGTTGTCTTCGTTTTCGCAACCACTGTCAGCAGACCATTCATACCGATAGTGATTGCTTTGTCCAACATCCTCAGCTTCTAGTTCAGGCACAGCAGCATAGGAAGCAACATGGTTTACCTCCTCTCAGTAATCTTTCTCGTACACCTTGAGCCATGGCCGTTACTCTAGTCTTGTATTCTTCTACTGATTATGTCATTCCTCAGTGACGTCTCACTCAACTGGAACTTCAAAACTCGGGTCAATCTACCAATGTTGGCTCCCCTGCCCCTGCTTGCTTTGTTACATCTTGTATGATTTTTTTTTTCTGGCTTTTAGACTCTGGTTTATCACATATACACTCCTCACCACTAGCACTACAGTTTTCTCTCACTCTTTGTCACTATACACTGTTGATGGCTCACTACTCCTCACCACACACTTAGAATCTATTAGCACTCCCACTCTCACATTACCTTTCATACTTTATGTCTCTCACTTATCCATGAACCTTATTTCCTTTAGTGTTTTATGTGATAGTGACCTTACAACGGTACCTTTACTTCTTTGGGATGTTCTATACAAGATCCACAGACTGGTCATACGATTGGGCAGGCTAGCCGACGTGACTGTCTATATCATCTAAATTTTCTTCATGCTCATGGTTCTTGTTCTAGTTTTGTTGGTGTCGTGTGTTATGATGCTGACTTGTGGCACAAACGTTTAGGTCATAATAGAAAGTCTCGTTTAAAGTGTTTAGTCCGTAGTGGTGATCTTTGTAATATTAATTTTACTCATTTATCTATTTCTCAGGGTTGTAAGTTGGCAAAACACTTGGTCATTCCTTTTAATAATAAAAGTTTTTATGTCCATTCATGCATTTCAACTTATTCATTCTCTCAGATGGAGACAATTTCTTGTACCTTCTAGCTGACATATTGTAGCGCCCCGAATTTTTAATATAATATCTCAGAAATACGTGACACATATTGTAGCGTCCCAAATTTCCAATATAATATCTCAGAAATACGTGGCTCAATTTCCAGCATCAGCCTCAATGTAAAAGTAAATATAGCCAAAACACAGATAAAATTTTCAACTTTTATTACATCATTTCTTTACAAAGCACAGCAGAAAATTAAACACCTTGAATTACAATTCTTTCTTTTACAACACTTTCTTTTACAATTTACATAAGCCACATTATCATTCTACCACATGCATCCAAATCCCAATGATATAGGTGCCTACCTGGTAAAACATGAGGCTAGAGATAACTTTAACCCCAAAACTACAGGGGTCAGTCATAACGGTGTGAGTGACATCAAAATAAATACAATGTAAATAAAACATGAAGAATAAAGTTATAAACAACACATACCATCAGTAATAACAATAAGAATATGAAATAACAATAAATAAAATATGGAAACATCAAGTGAAACTAGACTAAGTGTCCAGTGTAGGAAAACAAGAAAACATACATGCATAAAACCAAGTCAAGAAAACACAATTGCATTATAATGACTCTCTAATAATGCATACTTGTCAGATTCTCTGTATTCCATACTACGTAGGTCCGGTGCAAACCCTTATCGTTCTCCACTTAATAGGGTTAAATTCCTCGTTATGCAACTAATTCTACTATAGTGATGGAAAAAAGATCCAGACTACTCCGTGAATAGGCATCACAACCCTCAACACGCAAGCATCATGTAAGAATAGCTATAAAAAAACGAAGAATCACCTCCCTGCCGTGTACCCCACCGCCGCACCTCGACGTGCAAGTACACATGCATATCCTGTGAATAGACCCGTCGACCCTCGAAATGCGAATGTAGCTATATGTTCTGTGAATAAGCACTGCAGATCCTCGACACGTGAACATACTAATAGTCCTCTCGAGACAGAACACACACAGTCCTGGAAGGCATTCGTTAGACTGGACCCCAAGAGCATATACTTACGTTTTTCAAGTTCCATCACATCTCCACTAGTGTCTTTCCTTAAGTTGGTTACTATTAAAACACAAATTTCCCCTCTCTAGAATTAGTGTATCTTGCCGGACTTAATTCCACAAAACAACCCCAAGACCCAACTGGTCAAAATCCACAAAATCTCATCTGCCAGTTCACATGAATCCCACTCAACTCCTAGAGACTCACAAATCGAATATCAACACCAAAACATTCAATAAAACTCTTAATCACATAATCAAAACGTTTATATCAAGAAAACTTCTTTAAGTCAACAAAACCCAAATTCATTCAAGATACTAACAAATTTTCAGAACTGAAATAAAATATTAAATCTATTAAATAACTGAGAATCATATTGAAGTCATAGACTATCACAAAACATTAATCTCTTCGAAAACCATATATATTTCACTTTATAAAGTCATAGAAATACAAATTTAAATTCTATTAAAATTAAAATATAACTTTCTGTAAAATACTATAATCTGTAGTAAAAACATCATCTAAAACAGTAGATCAATAATCCATAATATGGAAGAAACAATCGTTCAAGAAAACGAAGAAAAACTCAACTAAAACAGTCAGCCAAAGCACTGACAGTCGACCGTCGAACTTAATTCAAAAATGGCCGGTAGACCGACATGCAAAAATCCCAAAATCAAATAATTGATAGTTGAATGTCAGTTCATGTGTAAAATCTTGACAGTCGACGACAATTCAAAATTCGACACCTTTAATATTCGTGCACATTTTTACTGATACTTCATTAAATCTTTGTAAAATCATAAATTTGCAAAAAAAAAAAATCCTGAGATGATTAAATACAACTTGTATAATAGACTGGAGTTTATAAAACTAATGAAAACTTCATCGAATTCATAAAAGAGTAATTCTTCACAAAATCTTCAAAACAGTAAAGTAGTGTGTGTGTGTGTGTGTGCGTGTGTATAAGTGTTCAAACATCAGTTATAGCATCAAAATTTACCAAATAGGAGTAGTACAATGTTCAAAACAATCTTAGTACCAAAAAAATCAAGATCCAATTGAAAACTTCACAAAATCACAAAAATTCAATTTTGGCCATTCACCATCAGACCCGAAATCAACACCCCCCTTTTTCACTTCAAGAATTTATCTTTTTGATTCAAAAATCCTTCTACAAATTGTTATACACACACCTCACTGATTACAATAGTTTACCCATGAATAATGTGCAATTATAAAGACCATTCATCAAGTTTTATTCATCAAAATTATCAACAGTGTGTATATACTCAATAGTAAAAGAACTCATCTTTATCCAAATTTGTGCATCTCTTTATATAATCTCAATACAAACAATCAAAACAGTAAGAATAGTAAAGCAACAGCATACCCACAATTTTTATTAGGTTCTCTAACAATCTTAAGTTATCTGCATAGAGTTTTAATCATTAATAGTATAGTTTTCATGAAAAGATTCAATCTTTATTCATACATCCATCAATAATTCAATACACCATCATACAATCCCCTAACATGCTTTCTAATAGACAAATCATCACATACAACATGCATACAACAGTAAGAAATCAAACATATGTCACTCACCTTTTTGAAGATTCAACCGAAATACTAAAAAGAATAAGAAAAGTCATTCCTTTTGTAAGAATACCAAGATCCTCGCTTCGAAACTCAAAGAAATCTCTACTATTTTAATGGGAGAGTTGGGGTTTGTAACAACCAAACCCTAACTTTGTAACTATATAAACACGTATAATACACATCCAAACTATATCCAACAAATATAAATGTGCCCCGCACGTGTAGCCCAAATGAAAGCATTCAAATATAAACTATTTTTTTTTCTTATTCAATATATATTCATTTAATTCGATGACTTTACTTTTTTAGATGTGCATCGCACGTACATTATACTAGTCAATAATAAAGAAAACATTTTGTGTAGTGCAGCAAAGAGACGGCTGCACCTCCTTTTTAATAGCCTGGAATTAGGGTAATTAGGGTTTTTGAATAGAATTTGCAAAATATCCCTTTTGAATATATATTTACATATATAAATCCTTATACTTGGAAATTAGATAAACCAATTAAATTTAAATTTAAAAAACAAAAATAATCACCCTAATACTGGCCGGCACTGGGTTTAAGTCTAAAAAAATAATTTTGTAATTTTGGCCTCTAAGTGGCAATTTTGTAAAAAGACCCTTTTTAAAGAAATTTGCAAAATAAACCAAATCGATTAAAACAAAAAAATAAAATTTTTACCTCTGAGTTGGCTAGGCATCATGCTCTGCCCAAAAATCCGAAAAATCTAAAGTTTTTACTCCAAGTGGTAATTTTGCACAAAAGTCCTTTTTTTGTAATATTTGCAAATATGCCAAATAAATATCAGAAAAAATTCATAAAATTCACAAATAATACCTACTAATAAATATTAGGTTTTCTCAAAATAATTTATGACTTTGAACCTCCCAAGAAAATATTTGCACGTGTTTTGCACGTATAAAAAGATAAATTTCAGAAAAATATTTATTAAATCATCAAAAATCATTTTAATACATTTATTAATCTCAAAAAAATTATTTAAAAATCTAGGGTGTTACACATATGGAGACCATCTCTTGTACCTTTTAGCAAATAATATCTCTATTATGTTAGTTTTATAGATGACTTTACACGCTACACATGGGTGTTCCTTATGTGCCACCGATATGAGATTCATGCCATTTACTAGGTCTTTAAGACCATGATTAATACTTAGTTCGGTGTGCACATCAAGGTCTTTCACTCAGATGGTGCTTGTGAGTATACTTTCACCATTATGAGATCGATTCTTCAATCTCATTGCACATTTTTAGCAGTTATTTTCTCACACATATGAACATAATGGTGTTGTTGAACGCAAGCATCGTTACATTTTTTAAACGACTCATGATCTTCTACTCTCTTCTTTTGTTCCTCGTATTTTCTGGGCAGAAGCTGTCATTACTTTTGTTAGCCTCATTAACATCACTCCATCATCTACCTCATTTGCTACGATGCCTTATAAGACTCTTCATCACTCTCCACTGGACTACAGTGTACTATGTACCTTTGGATGCACCTGTTACGTCCTTCTCCCTTCCACTAAGTGCAAGAATCTGACCGCCAGGGTTACTAAGTGTGTTCACCTAGGTAACAATTTTGAGCACAAAGGATATAGTTATTTTGATCGCTTGGCGCGAAATGTTTGTATCTCTCGTCGTGTCTCCTTTGTGGAAGACTCTCCTTACTATCTGTCATCCCCTGAGCATACTCACTTTCTTGATTTCCCGGTTCCCTCAACTACCTCATCGGGCACATCTTCACAAATTCTATTGATCTCACTCATTTGGCTCCTTTTCCATCTCATATAGACCTTACGAATCATGTCCCTTCTATAGAGGCCCCTCCCATGCCACCTGCATCACCATAGCCACATGGAATCACACCACCTGCATCCCCACACACACATGCACCTACACCACTTGCATCCCTACAGCCGTGTGCACCCACACCGCCAATCTCACCTCCACACCCTGCACATCCACTAATGGTTCGTCAGTCTACCTATTCTACTTTGGGCATCCCATCGGTACGTTATGCACCTAATGCTATTAGTCCTTCTGACCTGTTTGGCTTTGCTACCTTTGCCTCTTACTCACCATAGTTCCATATATATCTCACTGTTATACACTCCACATGTAAACCCAGAATTTATCAGGCAGCTAATCAATATCCTGAGTAGCAGGAAGCTATTGCAAAAGAGTTCTGTGCCTTTGATCAGACTTGCACTTAGGATGTTGTTCAACTACCAGAGGGTGTCGAGCTTATTAGTTGCAAATAGATCTCCAAGGTCAAATATTGGCCCGATGGCTCTACTGAGCGGCACAAGGCTCTTCTAGTTGCCCGAAGATTTACTCAGGAGCATGGCATTAATTATGATGAGATTTTTGCTCTAGTTGTACAGATGCCTACAGTTAGCACTCTTCTTGCCATTGTAGCCATCTGTTAGTTGTCGTTATACCAGATTGATGTGAAGAATGTTTTTCTTCATGATACCTTATCTGAGGTTGTTTACATGTAGCCTCCTCTTGGCCTTACCACACCTCATAGTCATATTTTTCATCTACGCCGAGCTATACATGGTCTGAAACTGGCTCATCGAGCCAGGTTTGAGTGTTTTCACCGTGTCATTACACAGGCAGGCTTCAGTCAGAATTTACATGACCACTCTATGTTTATGCAGTCATCATCGTTGAGGATGGTACT